>JALGQZ010000017.1:14846783-15446783 GCA_023105745.1 Austropuccinia psidii
CTTAATAAATTTTGCCTCATTTTATTCATATTAGTCTGATTACTAGAAAAAATCATTTTTTTAAGCCATACAAACTACACATTTGACTTTGAATGGAATTCTCAGAAGGAATTGATCAAAACAACATTATGATAAGGAATTTGGTTAGCAAAAAAAGGAATTGGCTTACTGAAAGACTTATATATGTACTAAGATAAATTCTAAATTAGAAATGAAGGTCTATAATGATTCTTATGGTGTTTTAAGAAATAAAACCTGAATTTTAGTCAGAGGTATATTTTGAATTTGGGTGAGCTTGCTCATTAGAAAAACATCTTTCAAAAAGAATTAAGCAAGCTTGATAGATGATATTGATGGGATAGAAAGGTTCTTGTTTTGAGCCTTTGAGATGTGAAAACATATTAAAAAATTCCACAAAGAATATTACAAAAAATTATTTTAATAATAATAATTAAAATTCAAATCTTTGAAACAATGAAAAAAGTAAAAATGCCATAAATAACATAAATTCTTGATTATCTCAGAAACAAATGAAGAAAAAAGTAAACTGAATTACACCATTATATTCCCATTCCAAAATAAATCTATTAATTCTTTATTTCACATCTGTAAGCCCAATACTTACTTAGATACCTGGATATATGCACTTTTATGATCAGTGCATATATTCATGGTTTTGAGCTTATATCGTTTGAAATACTAATGATAAAGTAATCATCAAAAATTAAAGCTACCCAAAAATAACTGGAAGAATGAAGTTATAAGATTTATTTGTTAAGCTATAAACAACATTAAGAATAATAAAGAGAAATTGGTCGAAATATCAATACCATTTGATCAATTAAAATTAAAAGTGGTACAAACTTAAAACAAAGTAAAGCTTCATAGGTGAAGAATTATTTAGATTTTATTATTATATTCAATTTATAACCCTATTAAATTGTGGTTTAAAGTTTAAAATAGAAAATTGTGACAGGATAGATGAATTACAAGAAGAATAATAAAAAATAGAGCTTTGATGATGTGATTAAATAATATTGAAAACTTAGTAAGGACATTCAAAGCTATTAGAATTCACTATCTTAATTGCATTTATGTGAGAATTAATGATTAAAGTTAAATCCTAATAATGGTCCTTTTTCATCTTTAAATGTAATATTATTTTAAGTTTAACAGTTAAATAAGAGATAAAAATGGTGGATATTGGTATTTTATTATTAAAGATACCTTAATATACAGAATTGAGTGATATTTCAAGCTTATGATGTCAGTAAATTAGAGTTACAGTGATAAATCTAGAATATGGTTTAATTAAGACAGAAAAATGTTGAATAATGATGCAATCATCATCAAACCTTATCATGTTGATCAGTTCCAATGGATACCATCAGTACATGTCTACCAGAAAGAAAAAGATTTAATATATAAAGACACCTTCTTCCTCTGTTTCCCCCTAAGATGCATCAAATTCAATAAAATATTACATAAAAGGTAAAAAGCTTTATTATTTTATATATGAAATCTTATATTATGAGATACCTAATCATTAACTTTTATTAATCACTAGATTTTACATTATTGCATCAATATCTATTCATATTTTTTAAATTCTCCTAATCCATGTAAAGCTAGTAAAAGAAGGTTTTCTCTCTATTTTTAATTGTAACTACATTTTAAATAAGTTGTGATTAAATTCTTACGCATAAAACTAATTGAAATTAGTATATTAAGTGTTAAAATTAGGCTATTTTACTTTATTATAATATCCTTCTCTTTTATTACTCTTGAATAATAATTTTATTGATAAAAATAGTATTTATATTGATATATAACCTTAATAATGGTGATATTATTTCTATAAATAGTTCTTTATTATTAATTAAGAAATTCTTATTCCTTCATAATTTTTTTTAACAATAATATATTGGAATTAATATATTCATTTTATTATATTACTTTTATAATATAATGTATATTATCCTATTCTTTATGAATAATATAAATATCTTATTACATAATTATAATAATATTATTATAATAAATTTCTATTAGTAAATCCAGAGTACAATAAGTACAATATTGGTAATTTTCACTCATTGTTTCATAGTAAAAACTTGAATTTGGGAGCCTGGAAATGATATTTACTTAAAAGACCTTATAAGAAGATTCAAATTGGGTTTATTGAATAAGAGATTATATTCATAATAATAATTTATATGATGAATTGATATTTATTGAATCAAAATTCTATTAAGAAAATTGTAAAGTAATTATATTTCTTTAGATGTGTTTTTTAACATCCTTATACTTGATAGACCTTTATTTTAGTGACTCTAGTGATTACATAAGATATTTATAGGTTAAAAATATAAATTTATATACTCATTTAATTAAAGAATCATGTTATTATTTTTTTCTTACAAATATTATTATTTTTATTTTCAAAAATACACTTTTTATAAAAAGAATTATATTTATCTGTCTTTTTTAGTGCTTGAAGATAACCCAACATAATATAAGCAAACCACTGTTGAAATATTGGTGGAAGAAATATTTTAAATTTCTCAAACACCAAAAGTAACTAAGAAAATAAAATTCAAGGTATTGGTTTTTCCAGGGCCAAAGAAAGTAAAAATATTATTGTTTTATCTAATTTCTTTTTCTTATATCTTCATTTCTTCACATGACTACTAGAGGAGATTCCCAATGCTCCATCCAATAAGATAAAGGTGGGCTTAGAAACAGAAATGATCCCAAAAAAGCAAAAAGAAGGAGAAAAGTCCCAAGTGGAACATAATCCTGACAAGAAAGTGCCATATATAAAAGGCAAGTCCCTGAAATTCCTATTATTTATAAACCTTAATTGGAACTAAGTTTGAGTCATAAGAAATAAATCATATTCATAGGGCTTACATAGTCCTATACATGAGCTAGTAAAAACAGTAATACACAGTCTAACAAGACAAGGACTGGGAAATGTTGCCCCAAATACACTAATGAGTGATGAACTCCTGGAAAATACTCAAGAAATTATTTCAAAAGGAGGAAATAGTGTAATTCTCCAATGGATGGAATCTACTATCATCCAAAACTCAAATAAAAAATATAAAGTAATGGAACAACAAAAAGAGGGAGGAAAGCAAGGAAGAAGCCCAGTAGCTTCTACCAGAAAGCCTAAAGATAGCCAAACTTCCCAGGAAGGAAAAGAGAACAAGAAAAAGAATTTTAGGAAACCATACTAACCCCATCACAGTATCCCAAGAATCTAAAAAGATGCCATGGATAATTTTTTCAACCTAGGAACTTGATGGAATCCAAGAACAAAGAGGAACAAAGAATGAGACAACCATATTTCCCAAGGAAATAACTTTGTCTCCTTATGTTGTAAATTCTTTATCAGAAATTAAAAATATTATATTAACCTTAAAAGAAATTAGAAATAGCTTATTATCATTAAAAGAAATAAACAGAAGTATATTATCTTTATCCCAAATTTATGTAAAAAAGAAGAAAGAAATAGATAATATTAAATTTATGGTTGAAATTAATAAACAAAAAACTTTAATTGTCAATACTCAAAAGCTAATACAAGGAAAAGAAGAGCTGTATTAGTATATAAAGGATTTCAAATAAAGGACTTTGAAAATCAATTATGACCAAATTATTAACAATTTAACAGAAAAATTGAACAAATTGTCCATTTCTGTTGAAAAATTCAAAGAAAAGACTTCATCAAACTGAAAATTGCCTTTGAAACATTTAGAAAAAAGTGATGAATCAAGAATTAATATTAAAGATGACATTAAAAGTGAAATAAGACTCATTACTGAGAAAATGGATCAAATAAATGAGGATAACTTGAATATGCCAAAATTATCAACCCCATTTTCCCATATAAGAAGCCCTTTTAAGCCAAAAGAGGAAATAAAAAATCACTTTATAACAGATTTGAGTCATCAAGACAATAATAAAGTTTTAATAAAAGAAGCTCATAAACTTAAATAATGGCCAAAAATCACAGGTCAAGGTGAATATGACCATATGTCATCTATTGAAACAATTGATATTCTGCAAGAAGATTATGCCATAACAGATGAATTAACTGCTTCAAGATTAAATTTATTATTTGAAAAATATGTAAAAAGATGGTATTATGGCATAAGACAGGAAAATGCAAAAAATACCTGGTATTGGTGGAAAAATGAAATACTCACCAAGTGGGAAAATCATTCTTGGAGGTATAAAATAGAAAATGTTTTGGAATATTCATTCTTTGAACCAGAAAAAGACAAAAATTAAAACTTGGTTCTTAGAACAAGCAAAAATATTGAAGGTATTATATCCATAAATGTCACAAAAATGATAAACATGAAGAGAATCAAGGAATGTGAATGAGAAACAGAGATTTACCTAAGAAAAAGGTACATAGAATCATGCTATACATAATAGTAAATCAATGGACTAGCAGAAATTGTGACAAGAACCCAGATTGGCAAAATATGGAAGAAATTAGACACAGAAAGTCCAAAAAAACCATTCAGCAAGAAAGATAAGCCAAAAAAACTACTAAAACAAATAAGAGTAATTAGCAAAGAAAAATTTATAAATGTGGTGGTATTGAGCACTTAACCAATAATTTCCTTAAAAAAGCAAAAATCAATTAAGTTCTGGAAACAGAGTACCACAATGACAAAGAAGAATAATCTGATTATGAAAGAGAAAATCAAGAGTCAGAATCTTCTGAAAGTGATGAAATAAAAATAATTAACTTTAAAACTAATATTATTGATCTAATCTATGAAGTACTGGATGTAAGCTCCAATTTACCACAAATTGGGGCATCTGATGCATGCCTTACAAATATAAAAGGTTGGAAATTTCATAGAACACAAAAAAAAGGAATGGGATATACATATGGAAAATAAAGCATAAGTATCTTTATTATGAAAAATCAAAAGGAAAAGATAAATATAGACACAGGAGAATACTTTACTTGTGTTGGAAAAATTTATCTAAAAGCACTTGTACCAGAGTGGTAAGATACACTTATATCAATAAAAGATATGAAATTTAGTAGTTCAAGTGCAAAATTCAACCCCTTGAAATTATTGATTTAAGTTTAATTTTACCACATCCATATCAATGTATAAGAAGAAAAGTAGAGTTTGTAGTAATGGAAAATTGTACCAGTAACCATTTCATACTTGGAAATGATTAATTATCAATTTATGGCATAGATATCTAAAGCAAAAAAACATAGGTATTTTCCCATAGGAGACAATAAAGGACAAAAATTTTTCTTTTTGAATAATAAAAAACAAACTCCTGCTATAAAAAATGAAGAAAAAATCCCAGAAAAACACTTATTCATAAATGAATAACTGAAAGAGGCAGAATTAAATGAAGAATTGTCAAAAATGGAAGAAATGTTATTTAATCTCCTGTATAAATAAAAAAATGCCTTTTTAACTGAAATAGAACCATTAGGTGATATTATTGGAAATTGGTTAGATATCATTCTAAATTTAGAGAAACCTTATCCACCCCTGTTAAGAGGACCAGCTTATCTAGCCAGCCCAAGAGCTAAAAAAGCCTTAGAGGTCAACATTGAGAAACTAATGGACCTAGGGGTTTTTAGGACAGTAGGAAATAGTAAAAAGATAGAGATAACTACATCTGTTATTACAATCTGGCACAATGATAAAGCATTTATGGTAGGGTATTTTAGAGCTTTGAATACCTGCGCCATCCCTGACAGATATCCAATACCTAGGATACATGAGACATTAACACAACTATGAAATACTAAATTTATTAAAGCCATGGATTATCTTGAAGGTTTTCAACAAAATGATTTAACAGAAAATTCCAACAAAATACTCAGGATAATAGTCCACTGTGGTATATATGAATACCTAAGAATGCCATTTGGTATAAAAATGCCCCTTTACCAGTATCAAAGGGTGATGAATTCCATATTTCCAGAAGAAATTTTTGAGGGATGGCTGATAATCTACATTTATGATATCATAGTTTTCTCAAAAAATTGGGAAAATACCTGACAAGACTTGAGAGAGTCTTATAACAAATAGCTCAAGTAAATTTGAAAATATCCTTGAAGAAATGTAATTTTTCATATAGTGAGCTAAAGACAGTAGGACATGTTCCATCTCAACTAATATTGGGTAAAGATAAAAGCAAAGTAGGAGCAGTACTACTTAAGCCAATGCCCCCAGCTAGGAAAGAAATGAATTTATTATTAGTATTTTATGGATATTACAGACAGCATATAAAGGACTTTGCAAAAATAGAAAAAATCTCTTTATAAGCTCTGTGATCAAAATAAATTCTATTAAATGACTGAAGAAAGAGTCAAATCATATGAGGAACTGAAAAAATCCCTCACAAATGCCCCTTTCCCCTTAATTCCAGATTGGAAATTATCTTTAAAAGTGTACATTAATACTTGTGGAGAAGTAGAAGGTGCTGCACTAAACCAAACACAAATAATAATTTGAAAAACTGTTGAAGGGCCAATTTTCTTCATTTCCAGAAAAATTAGGCCAACAGAAGCCAGGCATTGAGAAAGTCAAATGTATTGCCTTTTCTTAGTGTAGGATTTATAGAAATTACACTATTACTTAGATGGAGCAGTCTTTGATGTCATTACAGACAATAATTCTGTAAAATAATTATAAATAATGAAGACACCAAATAGAAATATTCTGATATGACAAATTTCCATCCAATAGCTTAGAGGAGATATGACTATATTCAATAGGTCTGAACATATTAATAAGAATTCACATGGCCTTAGCAGATGGGCTCTAGCAAATACAACTGAAAACCCAGAATGGGTACCACAAGGAGAAAATTATATAGAAGTAATATATGTAACAGAAATTAGCACAGAATTATTTAAAAAAAGCTAAAGAAAGCTATAAGTGTAAGGTGTGGATATGAAACTTTGATCAAAAATCAAGTACTTTTCCTGTCCTAAAAATTTGTATACGGTAAAAATCAATTGAAAATAGTAAGAAATATTGTTTTTAAGAGAAAAAACGCCAGTTTTATTGTTTATAACTTTATTAGTATAAAAAAATAATATTATAAAGATTCATTGTTTTACCAAAAATACTCTACAAGAGATATTTAAGGCTACAAAAGAAATTTCTTCAAGAGCAATTTCAATTGGAATTAATTGGGAAAAGAACTGCAAGAAATTAATTAAAGAACAAGGTCTTCAAAAAGAATATTAAAGAGAAAACACGCCCAAAAAGTGGCCAGAGTGAATTTGGAAACAAAGTGACAAAGTTTACAGTGATGAAAGATGCTTTAATTCACTTTTGGGGTGGTTCAGGGGTAAAAATGATCATAAGAGTTACAAACAATGATTATAATGATTTTTTCAAATGGTTGAAAGGTTTAAAATGATTTAAGAAAGGTGGTTGGAATCTTTTATTGATTGGTTTAACAGTGTTTAAACTAATTATAAAAGTAAAAGATTCTAATATGAAGAGAAAATTGGGGCAAAGAAGACATTCTTTTATAGCCATCAGTTTTCTTACTCCAAAAGTAAAATTTACTCTTGTCAGTCGTGAAAAACAGTCTGACAACAGAAAATCCAATTATGGCATTAGTTAATCCTGGTTTAGACCAAAAAAGGGCTGGTTAAGCCATTTTTAGCCATTTTAGACCCTTAAATCAGCCATTACTATAGCAATACCTGGTCTAGAGCCTTCAAAACATGTCAGAATGTGTGTAAGAGGCGTAGAAACCAGTTAGAACTGTTTTTACTAACATTGTTTTATCTTAAGGGTAGTTTTACCCTCTTGGAAGCAGTTAAAACCACCCTGGTTGGTATCAAAACCTCATCATCAATTGAGTCACAGACCCTGTGACTCAATTCCAGGCCAAAAGTAATGAACTTTTGCGTTGATTTTGACATCCCACGCCAGTCAGCAAGGAATTTGGGGGTCTGGCTTCCCCTTAGAGCTAGAGTTCCTTTTCCCCCCAATTCTAATCTTTCCAATTTATTTTTTCCTTTAATTCCTCATCATGTATTATACTTGTAATTTACATATGTAATTCAATTGAATTTTACAGTAAAATACAGTAATAATTGATACCTAATATGTAAATCAAAGTTCACTTATGTAATACATGCACACATTTCGACATTTCAATTGAATTCAATTAAAAATACTTCAATTCCTCATAACTTCTAAACTAAACACAACACCTCAATTCTAACACAAAAATTGATGTTTAACACCACATGTGGTGTGAATTAAATTCAAGTTTTGAGGATTTTCAATTTCTGTATTGAAAATACTAAAAACTTAATTTAAGCTTATTTAGAGTTGAGTTACAGAAATTTTATCCAGAGGTGACCCTACTTTATTTTTTATGAGGAATCCAATGGTGTGATAATTTATTTATGTTTGTTTATTGGATAAAAAGCTATAATATATTTTATATAACTTCTTACCAAAAATATTTTACTTTCACAATTTTTATTAAAAATTCATTTTTACTTAATTTTTGCAAGTAAAAATATAATTTCATAATTTTAAATTTTATTGTAATTTTATTTTTAAATTATAATTAAATTTTGATTTTTAAGTATAAATTTGTATTTATATTTCAATTTTTATTTTTATAATATAAATAAATTTATTTTATTTATATTTGTATCTTAATTTATCTTTTGTGGTCTTTTGGGTATATAAAAATACCTCTAAGGCTCACAATAAGATAGATAGGAATTTCCATATTTTTTACCAACTATTGATGAAATACTGAAAAACCCATAATTTTCTTCCAAACTAAATTAATCATGGAAAAAATCTTATGATTAAGGAATATTCCACCCTTGTTATGGAATTATTTACCTTAGAGCCAAAAAAAACATGTGCTATGACTCTAACAGATATAGTTTTAATAAACAGTATACTACATTAATGTCATTATAGTGTTTTTTCTGGATATCTCTCATATGAAAGGACACTAGAAAGAGTGAAGACTTGTTATTGGTGGCCAAATCAGATGGAGGATGTTTCATAATATTGCCAAACCTGTGAAATATTCCAAAAAGAAAATTGAGCCACGGGAAAGAAATTTGGAATCCCAAGAACAAAAATCCCCATAAAACATAGTCTATATGGACTGGGTAAAAGCTCTACCCCAGGAGGGGATAAGAGTTTTAATGCCTTCCTAGTGTTAGCTCATAGGTAAAGTAAAACCCCAATGTTTTTACCCTGTCACAAGGATGAAATAGCTATATATACAGCCAGAATGATATGGAATAGAGTAATTATACATATAGGATTATTACAAAATATCCTAAGTGATAGATATTCCAAATTCACTTCAGATTTATGGACAAATCTCAATAACCTTTTTGGCACAAAATTATAATTCTAAACAGAATATCAACCCCATACTGATGGACTATCATAAATAATGATACAAACTCTGGAAGATATGATCAGAAGATTATGTGCTTATTGCCTATAATTCAAATACTCTGATGGTTTTACCCATGATTGATATACTCTTATTCCAGCTCTTTAATTGTCATATAAGAAATCAGCTCATTAATCAACTTGTAAAACACCTGAAATGTTAGAAAAAGGTTAGAGCCCAAGAATAACTTATGAGAAACTTGAAAAGGACTTAATTGATGTAAACCCAACAGAAAGCACTTTTAAAATAATTCTTGATAAAGCAAGCCATAATTCAAATAGATGTATGAAATAATCTTTAAAATATGCAAACAAAAAATGGAACAAAAGCCATAAACCGCATGATTTTGAAATGAAGGTAAATGAAAAATGTCGATAAAAATAATCAAAATGAATCATTATCAAATTATGAAAATATAAAAATGATTCATCAACTAATTATATCCAAATTCATTCATAGTTTATGATTAATAAGATCAATGAATAAGTAATTATAGAAATATAAATACATGATAAATAATTTATAAATAATAAAAGAAAATAACAAACTATCAATCCATAAATAATCAAAGAAAATAACAAACTATTAATCCATAAATGATAAAAAATAAAAAATAATAAATAATAAATTAATGAAATTAAGAAAGGAAAAAAGAATAATTAAATAATAAATAAAGGATAAATAAGAAAAGATAAAGAATAGACAACCCATGAATAATTTTTGAATTATGAAATCATAATAGTGTTTCATCAATTATTGATATACAAGCTCATGCATATTTTATGATCAATCAGCTCAATAGATAATTAATTAGAATAATTAATATATTCCCTTTAAATATCATCAAGAATGAATTGATTAATCATTAATTAATCATTCACATTAAGCTCTATGCATAATTTATAATAAGTAGTAAGATCAATGAATAAGTAATCATAATAATATATGAATTCTTTATCAGTAATATTATGTAACCTTAATTTACAATAATAAATATAAAAAGAATAATAAATAACCAAAATATCAATACTTCACAAATTTCATATTAATTAATGATATAATTTTGGTAATCATCAATATATGGCTTGTATTCAAAATTTATTAGAGTTTTCTTATAAAAATGAGGTGATTATATATATTGATAATAAATAAGTTCTCCATAATAATAAAGAATAACTATTTATAATAATAATTAGCCAAAATATTCTGATATTAAAATACATGATAATAATGAATAAACTCAGTAATTACTGTTGAATTAAGAAATTCTAATAATTATTCATAAATGATTTATAATCAAATTCATGCATTAATTGTAATTAATAAACTCCTTATATCTCTCATTATCATAGTATTTACTTCAATTCTAAATGGAGTTATCATAATAATAATTAAAAAAAGGCTCACAATTAAAATTGAAAATTTATTCCCCATTGAAAGTAATAAATTTATTATTATTCTCCGCAATAAAAATTCATTACTTAATCATAATAATAAACAATTCATTAATAATCATAATATGTTCATTGATTAATTATTCATGACAATAATAATGAATATTTAAAATCAGTTTCCAATTATTATATAAACAATTTCAAATCAAAAGCTGTAATACTAATTATTGATATTATAACTCCCAAAATTATTAATCCACTAAAGACCCAAAATATCTCCAAATATTGATAAATTGTTGATCTTTTAAGTTATGCTAACTGATTGGAAGAGCAGATCAAAATGAAATAATGTATTATCTTTCAAATTAATAATTATCACAGATATATTAGTTTGATAGCCTTTTCTTTCTGAGATTATGATGTTGAGAAATATATAAAATTTGGTTTGCATGGTCATTTAAATGACACAACCTGAATTTTTCTGATTTTTATTTTTTTCAATTTTCTATGGTCCAAATTTACATCTTTAATTTTTCAGAGCCATTACCTTACCCTCATCTACTCCAACATCATTTAATCATAATAAAAAATATTCAATATTATATGCAATAAATATAGCCTGATTATCTGAATACTCATATAGAATATTTATGCTTCTAAATGTGAATATATAAGGAGTAAGAATAAATTTATAAGAAATTGGAATGAAGCTATATATATGGTGCTGTTAAAATAAAAAAATTCACATAAGCCCTCACATTTTTTACCAATTTATGGCCAAAACAGATAATTTCATGTTAAAAACACATAAATGAACTATTTTTTTGAAACATTCCCCAGCTTAGCTTGTAGTATTTTCCCTTTTTTTTTTGGCCATATTATTTCCAACATGGAATTTAAAGATCTCCAAATTTTTTTGAAATTTTCTTTTTGCCAAATTTCTTCATTTCCCACTTATTAAATCCCATGTTTTTTCAAAATAAAGGGGAGAATATTGAGAATCAACAACAAGAATCCCATATTTTTGGAATTCTATGTTTTTGGTAAAATTTTAGGCCCAAAAAGTGTATTTTTATGTTTTATGTTCAGGTTTGTAAGTAAATTTAAAATGACATTTATGAAATTAACAATGGAATTTATGGTGTCAACAGTGCCATAAATCGCATCAACAATGACGTAAAAATGTCATAAATGGCATCAACAATGGAATAAAAATTCCATAAATGGGACTTTTCTCAATAGAGGCTTTTTTAGCTTAATTTTAATGTAAAAACTCCTATGTGTTTTTACTAAAAGCTCACATGCTTTTAAAAATTAATGGCGAAAGCATGCAAGGGATTATTTGGGTTTATCAATCCCCTATATATAAATTAAAGTGTTCATGTAAAAATATCATTCATAATTCCAAAAGACTGAATACAAAATTTGATTTTGAATATTCAAAAATTCAAAATTTGGTTTCAAATATTTGAAGGTAGCTCTAATTTGATTCTGAATATTGGGTCAGTTGGAAATTTAATATTGAATATACAAGGACACTAAGAATTTGACAGATTTTGGAAAAGCTATACTTATCTCCAAGCAGCTTTAATGCTCATTTAAGTTTATTATCTTTAGTTTTCATATACAATTGACTTATTTATATCAAATTTCATCACATGAACAAATTAAAAATAAAGTTTCAGGCAAAAACATTCTTAAATTATATTAAGGAATGATTAAAACATTTATTTTCAAGGCCAATACCAAATCTTTTTACACATAAAAGATACTTAAAAGTTAATTCATACACAGATAACAATAGCTTGTAAGCTGTGTGAAATTCTCAAGTAAATCCATTGAGAATTGAAATTTCCTATAATATTTGCAGTTTTTGTTATTTTTACATTTAAAAATAGAAATACACATTAAACCTTAGTTTTTGATAAGGTTTCAATGCTTTTAATATTGATTTTAAGCTTTTTTGAGCTTAAATAATTTTTTACAGTTTTCCTATCCAAAAGAGGAACAAACCAGTTGAAAATTTAATGTCCAATTAAATTCCAATTTTAAAGCTTAAATAAGGTTGAAAATCTTTCAATACAGGAGAATAAACTCATTTGGGTTCTTTCAGATCCCAAAAGTCAGGTAACCTGACTCTTTTAGCTTTTTTGTGTGAGTTTTGACTTTTTATTTAGTTAAAGACATACAATGGCTTTAAACCAATTTAAATTGAGCTCACGCAGGATTCCAAGCCTGTATTTCCAATAATTAGCCAATTCAGCCAATATACACAACATCTCAATTTTAACTGAATTTTTGTAAGTTTTCATTTACCTTATACAGCTTTAAAATTAATCTTAAGATTAACCATTTAAAAGTTTTGATAAAATGTTCTATATTTTTGTAGTTGTACTGTGAGCTTCTTAAACATTCCAATAAGACTAGAAATAGCCATAGTTGTGTATAACACTCTATGGGTCCACCCTACATTATTTTTGGTGTACAATACAAAAATGAAATAATATTTATCCCTTTTTTCATCAAAAATGAATTTATACTTATTTTCTATTATTTTTTGCTTTAAATTCATTTGATAAGTCTTCTTGTGGCTAAATTAAATGTATAAAAAGCTATTTTTGGCCTTATGGGTATTTCATACATACCTCACAGGCTCAAAATATAGGTGCTTGAGTAATACTTCTTCTATTGTATTTATGATTTTCTATATTTGGTTTAGTCCTAACCATGAAGTCAGAATGAGTGATAAGGCGTTAATCATGTTCCAAATATTTCTGATAATGTAATGAATTCCATTAGTCCTAATAATGAAATTATTATAGTGAATTTGAGAATGTCAGATGGAGGACAAGATCTTATCAAATATTGAATATAGGGAGACCTTTATTGTGTGTAATAGAATTGAAATAATAAAGCCTTGATACATATTAAACCCTCTCAAAAGAATTTAAAAGAAATAAACAAGAAATCAAATGTGTCATAAGTCCATGTTAGCAGGATGAAATTATATAATTTTTCATGAAATTAAAATACAAAGAAGAAATAAGTATTAATAATTCATTAATTCATAAGTAGATGAAATGAATTAATTTCAGTAATTGATTAAAGATAATACAATTTGGATTTTTAAAAATAAAATAAGATAATTAACAAAATGTTGGATGCGTTGATGGGAGAAAGCTGAATAAGGAATAAAAACGGTCCAAAATTGAATCATGATTTTAGTTTGGATTGATTGGAGTAAAATTAAGCGATTCATTGGAAATCAATCTCTTTATGCTTTAGCAATTTATGCTTTAGAAATTCATTTGTAATCAAATATGAATTCTAAATCTGGAAGAGAGGCTTTATAAATGATGGTGTTTGGTGGAGTTATTAATTAGGTGGATGATTATTATTATTGATTAGGATAAAGATAATGGTGAGCATGAGATAGATGAATGATGTCAAAGATGATTATGAAGGTTTTTATGAGAGTCTTTTTCTCTTGTATAAAGATTTAAATGCAAATGTCAAAGAAGAAGAAGAAGACATTGCTAAGAAAAGAAGTTTAACCAGAGAAAAACAAAACCTACTTTTTTCGATAACAAGACTTGACTCCAAAAAAGAAAACGCAGACAAAGCAAGAAGCTATACAGTTTTTAATGAGATGTTTTATTAAAAATAATTGGGTTTTTCTAAAATTTTGATAGATAAGTAAGGGAATTTTCAATTATGATGAACTAATTAATGAAAATAATACCAATTTTATTCAAGCTTGGAAATAAGAAGAGTTAAAATTTTCCATATTCTACCAAAAAAAAAAATCAGACTTGAAAATAGAAATAAAATCAAAATTTGAAAATGAAAATTTCATAGAAAAAAAAATAATTAAGCTTTAAGACTGAAAAGTTGAATTTGAAGCTTCAGTGGAAAAAGTTTTCAAAAAATTGAATGAATTTTTTCTTGAAAGAAATTAGAGAAAATTAGTCAAATAGTATTATAAGTGAAACACAACCAAAATACAAAAAAATGGCACAAAAATAAAAACTAGTAAACACTTGATAAAAATGAAGGATAGAAGTCGCGAACAAAAATGGAATTACAATTTAAAAATACAAAGCTGAATTTGAAAGTTCATTAAAAAGTTGTCAAAAAATCAACTTAAAATTTATTTATTTTTCAAACAAAAAACATAAGAAAAATAAAATACAAGTTTGATTTTAAATGAACCAAAACCAATGCTCAAAGCTGCCACCAATATGAAGCTTAGAAACACTTTATAAAAATAAAAATAAGATTTAAATTCAAACTCAAAATTAAAAATTGAATAAAAAATAATTCAAATTAGAATTCTAAAATGAAAAGTTGAATTTAAAATTAAAGTGAAAACACTGTAAAAAATCAAATCAATTTTTTTTCTTTTTTTAAAAAAAGGGAAATTTACATTGAATTACAAATGAAACCCAAGCAAAACACAAAAATTAAACCAAAATTAAAACTGGGAAGCACTTTAACATGATACGAATGTATATGTCATTTATTAACCTAATGACTGTGTAATAATAATCAGTTAAGAATTTCATCCAACAATTAAATAACAAATTTGCTGTATCTATGAGTTACCAAATCAAAATTAATCCATTCATACCTATAAGATCATGATTCCTTATTAGATTTTTCTTTTCTTTTTGAATTCATGCTTCATGTTTCTTTTTCTAATCAAACTAAATTTGCTTTTGAAACTTCATCTCTTTGAAAAATTGCATTTCAATATAATTCTCCTTCTCCTAAAGCCATTTGTCATTTTTAAACTTCAGAAAAGCAATATCATTTGATCCTTAGTCTAAGAAGAATATTTAGTCATTGAAATTGAACATATTAATGATATTTTCCACACAAACCTTTCTGGTGTGATTCCAGAAAATTTGAATATAGTGGTGAAAACATATCAATAGATTTTTACTTGAATCAAAATTTTTATTCAGGTTTGGAATGAATTATTGATTTTTTTGCTGTGTCAAATGAGGAATAAATTCTTGATTTTTTTCTGTGTCCAATGAGGAGTAAATTTACTTAGATAAAGGAAGAAAATATAATCAAGAATGGGATTAAAAAGGATCATTTTTCATAATTAATATGGATAAATAATTGTGGCTCTCACTATGAGTTAGCTCATCACAACTATTGAGTGAAGGATTGAGATCAGGATGTGATGCCAAACCATTATTACTCTTGTTAATAGGATTAAATTTCATCATTAAATTTATTTATGGAAAAAGATGATGTTATACTTCAATGGCTGAAATTTAATTTTCTCCATCATTATTCAAACCATCTTTCCATTGAAAATTATAGCTCACATTAAAAGTGATATTGGGATATCCACCAAAGAATGCATCCATTTCCACAAAGAAAGGTCAAATACTTTCAAGATTTTAAGCTATTAAATTTTTACCTTTACTCTCATCTTCTTCAGTTAAGTCATCATTTATTTTCGAAACCATATATTCCTTTTGGTATGTTTCAAATAAATCTTCCTTTCCTCTTGGACTAAGGCTTGGTAAATGATAGGATTTCTTCTTTACCACAATTTCCATAAGCTGAATGCCATTCTGATTTGATGAAGGGGGCCTTACAGTGAAAGCTGAGAAAAGAATACCAAAACATTCCTTAAAGCTAAATTTAGTTGAGGCCCAGTTGATTATTTACAAGTAATCTTTATGTATCAAATGATCAATTGAATGATGAAAGATGGATTCCCTCTTCATTTTTGATTTGGATCAAGGCATTATGATGTTATTGAGGAAATATGATGTGATCGTATATTTTTGGAACAAATTCATAGAAATTGATTGTGGAAAGGATAAATCATACAATTTCAAAACAAGAATCCAAAGTGAATTCCCAATAGAGGTAGTTTTTTCCATGAATTCCCAGAGGAATGGTATTTTGTCAAAATTACAGGGGACTGAGTTATAATTCCATATAATTTACACATGAAAATACTGGGTTTAGCCCATGAGATCTTGAATCCAAATACTGTGTTATTTGAAGTTTGGCTTCAATAGCTTTGACATTCCCTATTGTGAAAAAGGGACTTTATTTCCAACTCCAGAAAAAACTTTTTGTCGTCAGAAAATCAAGAAAAAAATTGTTACTATTACTTAGTTAATGAGTTCTTTGTAGTTATTGAGTATTATTTAATTTTTCGAGGGAGAAAGGTTTTAGATGAAATAAATTAAATTATTTTTATTATTATTTTTGTTGTTATTCTAGGTAGAAAAAGACTGATAGAATTAGCAGACAAAATTACAAGACTCAACTTACGATTACCCTACGTCTGAGACTCTGAGCGCATCAGATGACCTACCACAGACTAAATGTGTCAATTCTCTGTTGAAGTAGTTGCTGCTGTAATATTGTATAGTTATTGATAGAGCCATTGGATTTTGTGAGTTTTCTTCAAAGGATCAAAAATTCATAAAATGTTCTCGATTGTTTCACTTATCACGTATCTTCTCTATTTTCCTGGTATCTTTACTTTCTTATTTTATTATTAAGTTTTATTGTGTGTTAGGTGATAAGGATGCTATTCTTACATACGAAGATTAGAGCTATTCCCTATCTTTCTCAATGTTTTCAGTAATACTCAGCGTTAGTTCACGCTTTCTTCTTTACCTTATTCAATAGTTGTTATATATTGTCTCTACTTGAGGTACTTAATTTATTCTTTATCACTCACGTTTGATCCATTACTGCAATATAACTTTAGCTTACACGTTGAAATTAACAATCTTCATTTTTATTTTATGTTTTATTTTTTATTTATTCTTATTATTACTTTAATTATTATTCTTATTTTTATCATTAGTTTTATCATTATTCTTATTCTTATTATTATTATTATTATTGTTATTTCAATTATCATTCTCATCAATATTTTTATTATTATCTCTATTATTATTTTTCTTATTATTATAATTATTCTAATTACTTTAATTATCTTTTTCTTGTTTTTTCTTGTTTTTTCTTGTTTTTTCTTGTTTTTTCTTGTTTTTTCTTGTTTTTTCTTGTTTTTTCTTGTTTTTTCTTGTTTTTTCTTGTTTTTTCTTGTTTTTTCTTGTTTTTTCTTGTTTTTTCTTGTTTTTTCTTGTTTTTTCTTGTTTTTTCTTGTTTTTTCTTGTTTTTTTCTTGTTTTTTCTTATTTTTTCTTGTTTTTTCTTGTTTTTTCTTGTTTTTTCTTGTTTTTTCTTGTTTTTTCTTGCTTTTTCTTGTTTTTTCTTGTTTTTTCTTGTTTTTTTTCTTTTTTTTCTTTTTTTTCTTTTTTTTCTTTTTTTTCTTTTTTTTCTTTTTTTTCTTTTTTTTCTTTTTTTTCTTTTTTTTCTTTTTTTTCTTTTTTTTCTTTTTTTTCTTTTTTTTCTTTTTTTTCTTTTTTTTCTTTTTTTTCTTTTTTTTCTTTTTTTTCTTTTTTTTCTTTTTTTTCTTTTTTTTCTTTTTTTTTCTTTTTTTTCTTTTTTTTTGCTTTTTTTTTCTTTTTTTTTCTTTTTTTTCTTTTTTGCTTTTTTTTCTCTTTTTTTCC
Organism: Austropuccinia psidii; assembly: GCA_023105745.1. Lineage (NCBI taxonomy): Eukaryota > Fungi > Basidiomycota > Pucciniomycetes > Pucciniales > Sphaerophragmiaceae > Austropuccinia > Austropuccinia psidii. Next base: position 14,865,207 of record JALGQZ010000017.1, read on the forward strand.
TTTCTTTTCCTTTCTTTTCCTTTCTTTTCCTTTCTTTTCTTTTTTTTTCATTTTTCCCTTTTGTCTGTTTTGGTTTGGTTTGTTTTTTTCATTTTTTCCTTTTGTCTGTTTTGGTTTGGTTTTTTTTCTTGTTTTTTAAAACAAATTTCAGTTGTTTAATTCTCAATATATTTATTCTTAATAAGGAAAAGGTTTCAAACAATTGCAAGAATTCCTATAGCTACTCATCATTCAGAAATAATTGAAAAAAAAGTCCAATTTAATTCAATATTTTTTAAAATTAAATCAATTATTTCCAAAAAAAACATAATTAATTGGATTAATTACATAATTCATTTTTTTTCATACTTGGCTAAACTCAAAGGCTAAAGAAAGTCATGATATGATCGAAATATCACTTTGAACAAAATTATTGAAATGTTCCTTGAAATAACCAGAAATCTTGAATTACAATTGAGCAGTGAATTTATTAAAATTTTTAATAAAATGATCAAAATAAATTTCAATATATATCTCAAAAAACATTTCAAAAGTTGATTATATTTCATTTTAAGCTCAATTATTTCTCAGAAATTCCTATGTGTAACAGGTTAAAAAGCCAATGTTATATAGTTATTTTTTCCAGAAAGCGCCAAAAAATGTTGTTCAAAAATCTGGGAAATCCTAATTTAGCCAGCCTTTTTATTATCAAGGTAATCATATATCCTTTTGTATTAATCATAAAATTTGTTTAACATAATTATCGAGATATAAATATTTATGCAAAACAATAAACTGGTAATTTGGAATTGATCAGCTGGGAATTAGAGATGATCTTTAAGCTTAGGAAAAATTATTATTTTAGGGCTTTCTGCTATGAGTGTCTGATTTATTTAAGAGATATTAATTTGGATATTTGGAGATACATCTCAGAGTGAATAACGTATTTTGAAGTGGACATTTTCCCCAATATTCAGAAATTTTGGGATTGATATACTCATTGAATTCTTATAGCTACTATTAATGTGGTTGATAATTCTTTATGATAACTTCAAATAGTAACATTGCAAATTCAAGCCATTTCAAAGCTAGTATCCAGGTTGAATTCCAGATACTACACCTGCTTGAAGGTGATAATTATTTTCTCGTGATAATTATTAGCGTCTTAAATGAAGATAATTTTTCTGTTTGTATTAGTTTTATTAATTAAAAAGGAGCTCAACATAGAGAATATATAAATAGGAATACATTAAAAGGTATATTTCAAGTAAAACTTTTGAATTTTTTATATTTAGCCCAGTAGATTATCTTTTACATGTTGAATGTAAAACTCATTCAAGGAATAAGAGCTGCTTTTAGAGAACGGTTACCAGTAGGCTTTAAAATCAAATAGTTAGATCTTTTACCTATGATTATCAGAATATTATAATTTAAGGTGAATTAATTACATTTTGGGATAAATTTTGGAGTTATTTGAATCTAAAGAGCTCAATTTAATATGAAAGAAGCTGGGAAGGATCATATTACATTCAAAAATAATATAGATTTATATGGTAAAAGAACTACAGGAGGGGATAGATACAAAGAAAATAGTTTCTTTAATAATTGAAAAAATAATCTCATATTGAGGGCTAATTTTGGAATACATATCCTGAAAAGAGATCCACCAAACTACTTGGGAGAGATTATGAAGATTAATATTGAATTTCCTTTTGATTTTGTAACCATTTAGGGGTTAGGGGAGATTCTGAAATACTTTAACTAATGAAAAGCTTAAAAAAGTGTAGAAGTTTTATTTTAGGATCTTCCTATTTCCATTTTGTTAAGTTTTTCATGAATCATATTTATTTATTTGGATATTTCTTCCAACCTCTATACAATTATGTCATATGGAAAACAAAAAAAATTGTTGTACCCATACATTTTTCTTAATTATTTTCAAATTATTTTTGATTAAAATATGATATTTTTTTAAATTTCTGTAGAATTAATCTCTCTATATCAAACAATTGATGAAATTTCTTCTATTTGGCTTGTTATCTTCTGCTTTATAGAAATTTGAAAAGCTAAACAGGGATGAAAAATAAGCCTCTCATTTGTGAAAGGGGTTCAATGGTATTTTAATTTATGGCACCACCAATGGAAAGTACTTTGAAAATTTTCTGTAAATAATTTCTCATTTTGACAGTTTTTTGTGATTTGGATAACCTTATGTGATAAAACTAAGATCATTATGGATTATTTAAGTGGACCCATCAAAATTTAGAATATTATTTAAAAGGAGTAGAAACGCATTTATCTATTCAATCAAAAAAACTTTATGCATCCAAGACTACCATATCCTCCTTTTGATGAAGGACAAAAACCCTGTCCATAAATTCAATCTCAGTAAAAAGGGGAATAACCACTATTTTATCCTCAATATGGATGTGTGTAATTATTGATTCCAATCTGAAGCTTATTGGAAACCTTAGAGATTCAATGAGAATTCAGACCTTGAAGATTTATTAACCAAAAATTCCTCACAACCAAAAGGTCTCAATCAAAGGAGGATGGATCAAAATACACTACGATATCCTTAAAATTTACCTTTGGTCAATTTCACATCAGATGCATATAGTTATCCAGCCCCATTTTGGTAAAAAAATTCTATATTATTTTGTTTCAACTTGAAAGCTATAAAGAAGGAATATATATATTCTGCTTTTTGAAAGAGACATATCGCCAAAAATTGGAATAAAATAGTTCCCACAGCCTCATGTTAACAGATCCCCTCCTGTAGAAAAATGTGTTTAGATACATTGTTCAAGTAACTTTACTGGAAAGGAACCGTATAGTTAGTATTGGATATTACAGAGAATAATGAGTTTTGACAGAAACGTATCTGAAAGGTATGGCTTCAGAAAGATATGGGTGTGAACAGTGTACCGAGGGAGAGTTGAACGCGACTTGTGCACAGAGACTTCTGTCTGAAGTTACTCTTGAATAACCTTGGGAATGGATATTTTCAAATACACAATGAACCAAATTTCCAAAAACATAGCATCCTTGGTGGACCCAAACCCTTGGGAAGTTTTTCGATTGAATTGTTAATATTCAACTTCTTGAAGACTTAAATGAGATATTCTGAAGCCTATTGGTGCTTGCTAAATAAATATCATCGGATAATAAATTTAATTCAAAACCTCAAAGCATACCCCACTTGTTTCCATTATCTAATTAATGGTATTTCCAAGGACTTGACCCCTGAATACCCTTTTCATTTTCTCAGCTTGGCACTCACAATTTGCTTGACTCCACCCTGATCCCATGGCATCAGCTAGGTGGCTGGAAAGTTTGAAAAATATGGATACATAGAAGAAATTGGCTTGACTTGACTTATTGAGTAAACGGGATAAAAAAATCTGTACTCTTTATCAACAAAGAGTTTTAGTGAAGATGCAATGACTTGAAAAAAAAATCCCTCGGCGTTACAAATGCTGGAAGTCTAGCAAACCAGCCACATGGTTCAGAAATACAACTGCTACAAGTAATTTTTGAATAAACTTCCCTGAATTATGTTTGATTTCAAATCAAAACTTACCTCCAAAAGCATTATGAATTCACTTGACAAAAGCACTTCTTATTTACCTTCCTCAGATGATGACTCCCAATTCTGAAATCTGTATCACATGATGACTAGAAAAGATGGTGGAATTAATGAAAAAAGTGCTTTCTCTTCTTTATTTCTTTTTAGTTTCTACTACAAGTAGCTTGACAAGCTACATTTATTTATAACATGGCATCCCAGATCACTCGGAAATGTTTTGGTATATGAACGCTTCGCTCATGTACTTTTAGATGAGCCTCACTACTAATGCAATGTGTTAAATCAATAGCACTTTAAATAGATATAGATAAATAAATAAGACAAAATTACGCTGGAGTACCAGAATAACATTATTATGTGGGAAATAAATAAATAATTGGTAGTACTTGGCCGGAATGGGGTTTGATGTGAATCCAACCGCCCACTAAAAAGTGGCCTATCTCTGCTGCCTCTTAATCTTGCCCTACAATACTCTTAAAACTTAACCGAAACCCCGTTGAATATTTTATGACATAATACAGATTGAGAAGCAAGTCTCAAAAAAAGGTGAAAGAAGGTTGAGAAATATAAATAATCTTTTTACTTACGCCGCGCTCATGAAAGAATATCCCTCATACTGAAAACGATAGAAAAGAAGTAAAATAAAAATAAGAGACATCGCAGCAATTGGAAAGAAAAAGGCGTAAAATTTCTTGAGGGAAGTTGGAGAACTATAACCCACGACTGCGAGTAACCATCCAAGTTTCAGTCTCAACCTCATATCTTTTGAAGACTTCAAGTGTACTGCAGCAATCTATTCATGAAGCAAAGTCTGATAGGATGTAGGTTAGGCTTAGCGTAGGTATAGATCTTCAAACCCGTCGTTGGCTATTCCTACATCTTCCGGTGTGTTACTACGCCAAAAGCGTCATCCCATTAGCTTGGGTGCTTTGCGTTACAAGGCTAGTTTCACTTAAATCCAGCTAGGTCAGGACTGTTACGCCCCTCATTAACCAAGCTTCCCAGCTTCTTATAAAAGATCAACCGTGATAACAATTTTTCTGGAAAGCATTGACAGAACCATCATTTTAAATATTTTCGGCAACATTCTTTAGTGCTTGAAAGCTCTTCAGTGTTGCTTCTTTTTTTTTCTTGAATGAATCAGAAAGTCTTATCACTTAAAATGAAAAACAAAAGCGCCTGTAGCAGCCTGGTCCTTTTTTGGACCATTAGCGCCACTCTTGGAGCTCAGGCGTCTATGGGAATCAATGAACCAAGCTTAATGGAGACCTTCACGCATGCAGCATCGCCAAGCTACACTGACTTGGACTCGGTTACTGAAGCAACTTCGTGTTTGACTCTAGACGAGTCTTCGACCCATGTGCCGCCTCAACCTATTACCTCAGAGGAGCAAAACTCACTCCATTATCAAATTCAGAACGACCAAAGCCCTCAAGCCGAAGGGCCATCCTCTGGAAGAAACCTACGTAAATTGTGAAAAAAATAATTTAAAAGCCAATATTTCCAATACTGAGAAAGTGTTTCTGTGATAAACAGCACGGACACCCTCTCCTAGTATTGATGACAAAAGTGCTCGCTCAACTCCGCAAGCACCGCTAAAGAAAAAAATTAAAATCAACAGAGTAGATGGTGAGTCAAGAGTGCTTCACCTTTTCATAGATGGGAGCTCCCCACTTTATCCTTTTCGGAGAGGTTCACTGAACAACCCTCTAATCATTCTTCGCCTTGTGTGCTGTTTAATTTTTTCTCAGAGGTCGAGGGGTCAGATACTCTCCCTCAACACCTTGAAACTGACAAGCCAGACAATTTCAAGCCACAAAGCGCAAGAAAAAGATTATTCATCGGTGAGTGTAACATGCCCCAACTTTGAAGGAGTTTTCCCAATTTGCGTTTTCCAGAATGGATTGCTTACCAACATGATAAATATTTTGGGTCCTTTGACGAATTTCCCTATTCTTACATGATCTCCTGGAAAATTTGATCCTCATCCTCCCTTTTATCGCCCTGAAGATGACTTGAAAGAAGCTCACACAGATACAAGCCCCCAAAAAATAGGAAATGGTGAGTGGAAAGTGCTTTATTCAATCTTGCAAGGAGAGCTCCCGATTCGCACTTTGCTAACTGACTGGCCTACAACTATCTTTGGCGGCTTGGCGGATTCCTCTATTGTTGTCTTGTTCTGCGAAATTTGGTGTCCTCTCAAAACATTGTCAAAAGACTCACCGATAAATTCCGAAAATACATCACCCCAAGTGATCGCGCATGAAGATTAGTAAAACATTTTGAGAGAAATTGTTAATTTCCCTCGACTTTGGCTTTTGAGACGTGACTCCCTTAACCTGCGAAAGTGGCACGTGGAATAATACCTCACGAGTGTCTCGCCTGAATTTGGGGACAAACCACGGTGTATTATAATTTTCGTCTGGAAGCTGTTTTCTTATCTTCCATATCGTCGAAGAAAACCTTGTTAAATATTTTCGTCATAATTTTTTGATAATAAGTAATCGAAAATGGAGATCTTTTCCCAGTTTTTTTGAAAAAGAAAAGAGTGTTGAAAACAAAAACAAAATAATTTTTGTTAATGAAGGATAACTTGAAGAAAAATTTCGAAACAAAATTTGAACCCTTCTTGATACTTTTATGATGAAGCATATCTAAAAGATGAGCTGACTGTGTAAGTATCATAATCAAATTGGAAAGATTGAAGTTTTTAAGACCTTTCATAGTAAAATGTTTTAAAATGTATTTTGATTGATTGAGAAAGTCAACATTGATGAGGATTTGAAAAAATTCAAAAAAAATCATCTTATTATTTATGAATTTTGATATAAACTAAAATACAAGCTAATCAATTTATTGTATTCTTTTTGAAACTAGATTCATGAATTTACTTAATTATATTAAGCTTTCCCTTTTTCAATTCCTTTGGAGAAAGTAAAATCAAGAAACATCAAAGGCTCATGATAGAATTTCAAACGAAAAATCATCAAAGAGAATAACCTAACTAACCTGTTAGGTTTTGGGAAAGAGTAAAACAAAAAAAATATCAAAAGATGAGGAAATATTAAAACAGCCAATAAAAAAATTGATTTATAATGATTAAGAATAATTTTTTCTGCATCAAAAGCGTTACATATGCAACAAATATTTAAGTCTATGGGTATTTTTAATATCAGGTTATGATAAGAGTAACCTAGCCAAATGAATAACTATATACAGTCAAAATTGAAATTAAATAGAGGAGATCTCTTTCATAAAAATTTGCGTTTGATTGAATATTTAGGTTTGAGGCTTTTAACTCAACAACCCGCCAAACTTCTCTTGACCCAAAGGAAGCTTTTAAACTCTTACTTTATCTTCTGTTCTTATTATGGCTGAGAATAATCTCAATTATGTAATCAGAAAACTTGAATAAAAGTGTTTTTAAAATTCCACTGAATTGACCTATATTTAAAGTAAAGTGGTCATTATGTAAGATGAAAAAAATTCAAAACTAAAGCATATTAAAATAAAATGTCATTTTTGCTAGCAGTCCTTAGTATATCTAGTATCAGGCTGTACAAGTATCTCAGAATAATATTTAGATTGAAAATGCCACTCAAGCTAATTAATAATACTATTTAACTTAAACAGGGAATTATTGAAAGTTTCACAAGATTTCAAAGTAGCTCAAAAGTAATATCTCAATTCAATATATATATATTCTGCCATTATTGAAAAGCAATACTTGCCTTGAACCACAAAAACCAGATTTCCGTTTAATAAGCCTCAAATTAATACCAAATTTAAACCTTTGATAGGGGTATTAAAATATCATTAATCAAAACATCTTGAATGAAGAATTCTTTTCTCAAATAAAAAAGCTTCAATTTGCTCTTTTTAAAATCCCCCAAATTTTGAGATTCTTATTTCAAGATGAAAAAACTAAGCTTTTAGTAAAAAAATACCACATTTTGACAATTTCAAATCCTAGATTTATTCATTTTAATTGAACCTTTCTCGTGAACATGATAAACTAACTGAATTCCTAATTCCATAAAATTCCTTTTTATTTGAAAATCTTGAAGCTTATCTTTTAAATGTTGAATTGATATTTTTGTGAAACCTTTTATTGTTTTTTGTTGACTTACTTGCATTGTAAATGCAATACCATCTAAACCAACCTAATTGAGATACAGTACTAAAAAGCCTTAAGAGAGACCCAGAAATCTATGATATTATTCTATTTTTCTTATCAAATTCAATGTTGATTCAGATATCAAATAAAATATGTCACTCCTTTACATGAAATGTAAATAGATGTATCTTTGCCATTCACCTTATATATGATTTGACATTATTGATAATATTATAGTTTGAAAATATCAAAACATGGTTCCATAAATCCCACACTTCACTTGAAATATTGGGTCTTAAGATAAAGACTAACAAGATATTGAATAATTAATGCTTGAAGAAAGGGATACATAGATATCATGGGAAGCTAATTTATCACCTTCAATGCTCAATGTAATATGAGAAAAGGCATTTAAGATTTGTATCTTATTTGAAGTAACAAATGGTTTTATTTTTTATATATAAAATAATCTCAATCAATGGTTTAATGAATAATTAGTAATACCAGATCACCTTAAAACAAAAATATCAGAGGTAAGAAAATCTTGGCACTCCCAGGTTTTGTTGGATTAAGAAGTTGGATCCTAATTTCTTTCTATAAAGGTCCATAAAAATATAGAGAAGAGTACTTAAACAAAAAAAATAACGCTACTTTTCAGAATTCATTTCTGTCAATTTTTGAATAACTTCAAAAAAATTACAACCAAGTATGTATTCAATAGCAAAAAGGAAATATTTCTATTTGAATGAAATATTTGTTTACTTTAATGTAGAATTTTTTTGGTTTCCTTTATGATTCAAATCAAAATCAAGATATGAATATTTTAGAATTAACTAGTAATACTTACCAAAAAATACCATTACTTTATTGTGAGATTGAAAAAATCAAACTCATAATCGATAGTATTTGAAAACAATAGAACTTTCAAAAAGACTTGAATATACTCAAAGCTTCAATATAATACTTGAAATTCCATGAGATTGAATTTTAAATCCAATAATTAGCTCAAAGGGAAAGTTCTGACATTCAAAATATTTGATAAATGGATTAAAGATGAAATTGAAATCAATATTTTGGAAATTTTTGTGATAGTATATTTAATATTTCATGCTTTATCGGCCTGAATTAATTTGGTATCAAATGGATGATTTACTTGAAGATAATTATCCAAAAGAAATAGATTATTTTTATGTAGCTAAAAGATTACATGAGATATTAAAAGCTAACTAAATATTGATAAAGCAAGATTTATTGTGGCTTATTTATCATTCAAATTTTTCATTTAATAGTGAACTCTATCAATCATCAATCATAAATCATTCATTTCAAAATTCATTTTTTATAGCTAATTTTTCCAAATATTTTAATAAAAATTTGACAAATCTAGTAATCTTGTGACTCAAAGCTAAAGGACAATAATAACACCTAAATTACCATTACTATATCATATTATCTGAATAATGGAGTGAAAAAAAAATATTTTTACTTTATTGAAACAAATAAATGAGAAATAAAGCCATAAAAAAAAGGCAGGACTGAAAAAATTAAGTCTTTAGATGTGAAAATCTAAAATAGAAATATTTACTCTTACATAAAGCACTATTCTTAATAACAAAATAAGTAAATAACCAATATAGTAAGGTTTAAAGATTTTATTGATAATAAGCTTTAATTTGAACCATAAATATAAAAGCCTTAAGGTGAATTAAAAGCCAATCATATGGGATATATAATTTAAGAACTCAGATAGGGATATGAAATTATACCATTTTTGAAGGTTCTATAATCAAAAGACCAAAGCTTACCCTACTACTCCCACTCAAACTAGTAGAAATAAAAACAAGTTATTTTAACCTCTCATCTAACTTCTGAATTTCTCATTGCATACCCAAAAATATAATATATTTGGGAAGGGATACCATAAGGCTACTCAATGATATTAATAAAAAAGCCTCATAAAATACCAAGAAAAATTTAATGAGAGCTTTCTTGTGAGCCTTAGAGGTAATTTCATATACCCAAAAGACCACAAATACAAAAATAACATATTAATATAAATAAAATAAATTTATTTATATTATTAAAATAAAAATCAAAATATAAATATAAAATTATATTAAAAATAAAAAAACTAATTACAATTTAAAAATAAAAATACATAAAATTTTGTAAGTATAAAATTACATTTATACTTGAAAAAATTAAGTAAAAATGAAATTTTAACAAAATTGTGAAAAAATAAATAAATTTGGAAAAAAGTTAAATAAAAATTATTATAACTTTTTATCCAATAAATAAACACATAAAATTTATTTCACCATTGGATTCCTCATAAAAAATCAGGTGGGGTCACCTCTGAGTGAAATTCTTGTAACTCAACTCTAAATAAGCTTAAATTAAGTTTTTAGTATTTTCAATACAAAAGTTGAAAATCCTCAAAACCTTAATTTAATTCACACCACATGTGGTGTTAACCATCAATTTTTGTGTTAAAATTGAGGTGTTGTGTTTAGTTTAGAAGTTATGAGGAATTAAAGTATTTTCAATTGAATTCAATTGAAATGTCAAAATGTGCGCGTGTATTACATAAGTGAACTTTGATTTACATATGAGGTGTCAATTATTACTGTATTGTACTGTACAATTGAATTGAATTACATATGTAAATTATAAGTATAATACATGATGAGGAATTAAAGGAAAAATAAATTGGAAAGATTAAATTTGGGGGGGAAAAGGAACTCCAGCTCTAAGGGGGAGCTAGACCCCCAAAATCCTTGCTGACAGGCGTGGGATGTCAAAATTCACCCAAAAGTTCATCACTTTTGGCCTGGAATTGAGTTACAGGGTCTGTGAACTCAATTGATGATGAGGTTTTGATACCAACTGGGGTAGTTTTAGCTGTTGCCAAGAGGGTAAAACTACCCTTAAGATAAAACAATCATAGTAAAAACAGTTTTAACTGGTTTCTACGCCTCTGAAACACATTCTGACGTGTTTTGAAGGCTCTAGGCCTGGTATTGCTATAGTAATGGCTGATTTAAGGGTCTAAAATGGCTAAAAATGGCTAAAAATGGCTTAAACCAGCCCTTTTTGGTCTAAACCAGGGTTCAATGATGCCATAATTGGCTTTTCTGTTGTCAGACTGTTTTTCACGACTGACAAGAGTAAATTTTACTTTTGGAGTAAGAGAATTGATGGGTATAAAAGAATGTCTTCTTTGCCCCACTTTTCTCTTCATGTTAGAAACTTTTCCTTTTATTAATTAGTTTAAAACTGTTAAACCAATCAATAAAAGATTCCAACCACCCTTTTTAAATCATTTTGAACCTTTTAACCACGTGAAAAAATCATTATAATCATTGTTTGTAACTCTTATAATCATTTTTACCCCTGAACCACCCCATAAGTGAATTAAAGCATCTTTCATCACTGTTAACTTTGTCACTTTGTTTCCAAATTCACTCTGGTCACTTTTGGGCGTGTTTTCTCTTTAATATTCTTTTTTAAGACTCTGTTCTTTAATTAATTGCTTGCAGTTCTTTGCTCAATTAATTCCAATTGAAATTGCTCTTGAAGAAATTTCTTTTGTAGCCTTAAAATATCTCTTGTAGAGTATTTTTTGGATAAATTTTTATTGTTGGTAAAACAATAAATTTTTATAATATTATTGTTTTATACTAATAAAGTTATAAACAATAAAATAGGCGTGTTTTCTCTTAAAAATAATAGCTCTTACTATTTTTAATTGAATTTTACCTTATACAAATTTTGAGGACAGGAAAAGTACTTGATTTTTTATCAAAGTTTCATATCCACACCTTACATTTGGGGGCCCAGCCGTGATATTTTACCTGTGACATATTTTTTACTCTTTTTTTTAATCTTTTTCTTATATTGAAAAATTTAAAAAACATATAAAAAATACTTATAATTCAAAAAATCAATAAAAAATAATTTTTTTTTCATATTATAAGTGAGGCTTATATTTTTATTTCTTTTTTGAAATAACCTTTTTTTACTTAATTAATTGGCTTTTTCATTAATTTTAGTGTCTGACAACGTGGTAAGACAAGAAAACATTGAAACAGCCTCAACAGTAACCAGCATTATCCCTGCCAGTACTATTAATTCTGATCATAATAGTACTGTTATTGTGACTCAAAATAACAAACCTGAACCAATATCTTCTGAATTAATTAACTTGGATATAAGTAATACACTTCAGAAAGCTAAAAATTTGGCCAATAGTAAGTTTTTGACGTAAAAAATACTATTTTAAGCCTTTTTTAACAATAATTATGCCTTCAACCAGGTCAGGAGCCAGCTACAACCCCTCAAGCAGCTCCCAAAAAGGTAATAGACGTGATTATGGCAGAGGACAATCAGGTACAGAAGGAGAAGGGTCAGTTGATGACTTCCAAACAACTAAATTGGGTCATTCTGAAGCTGATAATACTATTTTACCTTCAAAAAGAGCTGACACCGCCACAACAAGCCTCTGTGGACATATACAAAGCCAGCCACAGTGCATACAACAATGCACTTCAATTCAAGGAGTACCAGATCCTTGCAGACCTGTGGAAGAATTGCATGAATTCTTACCTGACAGTAAGAAAATTCTTGGGCCATCCCAACACTTGCAAATTGCTCAATGGATGGCATCCATTGATGGAGAAGAAAAACATGATGCTTTTGACACTGGAATGGAGGAAAAACAACCCTCCACCACCAAAACCAGTGCCAAAAACAGCCCCAGTGGCCAGCAGCAGCAATTCCAACGTGAGAAAGCAGCCACAAACTCCAAACAAGGGCAAAGGGAAGGCACAAGCTCCAAAACCTTACAGCCAGGGCTACAGGATCCCAAAGATTCAGCAGGATGCCATGGAAAATGTATTTCAGATGGCCAGAACCATGATGGAATTACAAAAGAAGGAGGAAGCCAGATTAAAGTTCCAGAAATGATTTCTGATATATTTGATTCCATCCCAGAGTTGTATGATGCTATAAAGGACGTGAAAAAACATCTTTCTGATAAAAATGAATCCATTTGTAACAACATTAAAACAAACAACTTGAGCCTGTGCCAAATCAATGAAACACTTATGTGTTTTGAAAAGGTTTTAAGAACAATTAAAACTTCCAATAATGATACTTCTTTTGGCATTAAGATAAATGAACAATCTGCAATTATTAAAGAATTAACAGAAAAATATTCCAAACTCAATATTGATGACATAATTGAGACAAGAATAAAACATGCCATTAGTATTATCAAAGAGGACAATAAAAAGACTCTGGATTATGTTTCAAAAGCATTTGCTGAAGTAAAGACAAATACAATTGCCTTGAAAAAGGATTTTGATACCTCAAAAGAGGAAATATCAAAATTAACAATGAAATTGAATGAAGTTATATCTGATAATACTAGACAAACAGAGTTATGGAATGAGCTTACATATAAAGAGGATGAACATAAAAAGAATGTCATAGACTCTATACAAAGCTTACAACATGAGTTAAAAAATTCTCAAAGGTGTAACAACAGTAAAATGAATGATATTGAACAACTGCTAAACACCTTACCAAGAATGTCTACACCTCTGAACCAGAATGAGGGTGCAAGAATTCCCAATCCACAAGTATTGGATGGAGAAAATTCACAGTTAAAAGATGAATTTTCTACCTCTTTTCATAACTTGGAACCATCAATGGGCCAAGCACTATTAAAAGAAGTTCCAAAACTTAAGGAATGGCCTCACTTCAGTGGTGAAGGAGAATATGACCATATGGAATTTATCAGAGGTATTGACATGATCAAAGAAGATTTTGAATTACCAGACAGATTGGTAACAGCCAGGTTTAACACCTTGTTTACCAAATCAGCTCACAAATGGTATATCAAATTGAGACAAGCACATGGACACCAGAGTTGGACTTGGTGGAAAACCCAAATTGTCAACAAATGGGCCAATGATGCATGGAGGTTTAAAGTTGAAACAGCCTTTGAATCCGCCAAATTTAATGCTGATAAAGACAAAGCCTTACCATGGTTTTGTCAACAAAAGGACAGGTTAACAGCATTATACCCTGACATGTCAGAATTTATGATTCATAGAAAAATTCTAAGACAATGTGGAGGTGACTTAGAGCATGCTGTCAAGAGCAGGACTACTGAACAATCTTCAGCAGAAGACATTATCAATATATTAGAGGAAGTAACCACAAGAACCAGAATTGGTTCCAGTAGGGTGAATCTCAAAACAAGGTTTAATACACCTTGGAAGGATTCTGTGGACAAAAACCCTAAAGAAAACTCTAATAATATTAAAAATAAGTCTGCAGATACAGTCAGAAAGTGCCATATTTGCCAAAGCACCACTCATTTAGCCAATACATGTCCAAAGAGAGGGAAAATCAATGAAATTGATGTGGAGAAAGAACCTGATGTTGAAAAAGATGACATAATTGAAGAAAATTCAGATGACAAGTCATCCATATTTTCTGAATCTTCAAAAGATATAGAAAATATCAATGCCACTTTTGACATCATGGAATCTTATTCCCACTTGCCACAATTAAGCAATGGTCAACTTGATTTATCAAAAATCCAAGATGCACAACTCATGAAAACCAAACCAAACAGAGGAAAAGGTTATACAGCTGGTAACTCCTGTATAACAGAAGTGGTGATTGACAACAAACCCACTAAACTTTTGCTTGACCCAGGAGCCTTCTGCTCTTGTGTTGGTAAATCTTTTCTTAAAACTTGTGTACCAAACTTTGAAGATCAATTATTGCCAATTGATGGCATAAAATTCAATAGTGCAAGTAACCCAATGAAAGCATTGGGAATATTTGAGACTAGTGTCATATTTCCACATATCAATGGAAATTTAAGAATCACTGTTGAATTTGTTGTTATGGAAAATTGCTCTAGTACCCATTTCATATTGGGAAATGATTATTTAATCATGTATGGCATAGATTTACACAACAACAAAGACAGATACTTTACTATTGGAGACAATAAGCGCCAAAAATTTGCCTTTTTACCATTTAAAAGACAAATTACAGTAAACAAAGTATCACCAGTCAACTTAGAGTTAGAGAAATTCAAGTCTGAACACTTAAATGAAGCTGAAATAAGCCTTCATTTGAGTGATAAACAAGAAAATGAACTCTTTTCTCTTTTATATGACCATAAAGAAGCATTTGCCTCAGATAAAGAACCCCTAGGGGCAATTATTGGTCATGAAGTTGATATTATCCTTAATATTGAGAGACCTTATCCACCACTCTTAAGAAGACCTGCATATCCAGCAAGTCCAAAGTCAAGAGAAGCACTAGAAAGCCATATTAAAGAACTTTTAGACCTTGGTGTAATAAGAAAAGTAGGCCACAATGAAGAAGTAGAAATAACTACACCAGTCATAGTGGCTTGGCATAATGGAAAATCTAGAATGGCTGGGGACTTTAGAGCTCTGAACACTTATACTGTTCCAGACAGATACCCAATTCCAAAGATCCAGATTGCCCTCACTCAAATATCTCAAGCAGTATATATAAGCACTATGGATGCTCTTAAGAGATTTCATCAGAATGTGGTAACACCAAGAGCAAGGAAGTATTTGAGAATCATTGTTCATTGTGGAGTTTATGAATATTTAAGAATGCCTTTTGGTATCAAAAATGCACCTTCACACTTCCAAAGAATGATGAATGAAATCTTCCCTGAAGAACTTTCAGAAGGATGGTTAATCATTTACATTGATGACATTATAGTCTTCTCCAAAACTTGGGAAGAACATATGTACAGATTGTCCAGGGTTTTGACAAAAATTCAATCTGTCAATATGAAAATTTCTTTGAAGAAATGCCATTTTGGATTTAAAAAGCTTAAAGCACTAGGGCATGTAGTATCTGGTTTATCTCTTGGAATTGACAAAAACAAAGTTGCAGCAGTACTGCTTAAACCCATGCCTCAAAACAAAAAAGAAATTCAATCATTTTTGGGTTTTGCAGGGTATTACAGGCAACACATTAAAGATTTTGCATCCATAGCAAGACCTCTTTATAAGCTATGTGACAAAGACACAGTCTTTGAAATGACAGTTGACAGAGTAAAAGCCTTTGAATCTTTGAGACAAGCCTTGACCACTGCTCCACTCTTACTGATGCCAGACTTTAAGCTGCCCTTTAAGCTTTATATTGATGCATCAGGAGATGGGCTAGGTGCTGCACTTCACCAAGTTCAGATTATAAATGATAAACCTGTAGAAGGACCCATATGTTTCATATCTAGGCAAATCAAACCAACTGAAGCCAGATATGGAGCAAGTCAGATGGAGTGTTTATGCCTTGTTTGGGCTCTGGAAAAGCTAAATTACTTTCTAGAAGGATGTGTCTTTGAAGTAATAACAGATTGTACCGCTGTTAAATCACTTCTGAACATGAAAACACCCAACAGACATATGCTTAGATGGCAAATAGCCATACAAGAATATAGGGGCAATATGACTATTGTTCACAAAGATGGCAATATTCATAAAAATGCAGATGGACTAAGCAGATGGCCATTACCAAATGATATTGATAATCCTGCTTATGTACCAGAAGAAGCCTCCCCACAAATTCCAATAGAAGGGATAAGTGTTACAGACTTAAACACCACCTTCTTTGAAGAAGTCAGAAACAGTTACACTCAAGATAAGAATTGTAGCATCTTATGCCAATTACTTAACAGGGACTGTAAGGACAACTCTCTTACACATGCCTTGGATGAAGTATGGAAAAAATCTTATGATGAAGGAAGATTTCACCTACTAGATGGTATAATTTACCACAGAACAAAACACACATGTGTTATGACAGTTGTGGACAGGTCACTAATCAATCTTGTACTGAAAGAATGCCATGATAGTCCCTTTTCAGGACATCTTTCTGAAGACAGAACAAGAGAGAAAGTAAAGACCTGCATATGGTGGCCAATGTGGCAGAAAGATGTTGCAGAGTATTGCAAAACCTGTGACAGATGCCAAAAGGCAAATAAATCCACTGGCAAAAGACTTGGAAATATGATGAAAATCCAAGAACCAAGCAGACCTTGGGAAATTATCCATATGGATTGGGTAACTGGCCTACCACCAGGAGGTGACAGAAGCTATAATGCTTGCCTAGTAATTGTGGACAGATTCAGTAAAACTCCAATCTTTTTACCATGTCACAAAGATGATACAGCCATGGATACAGCTCTTCTGATATGGAATAGAGTAGTGTCATGGACTGGGATATTTACAAATATCATAAGTGATAGAGATCCCAAATTCACTTCAGCACTATGGACAAATCTTCACCAATTATTTGGCACTAAACTGTCTTTCTCTACAGCCTACCACCCACAAACTGATGGCTTGGCTGAAAGAATGATCCAAACCTTAAGAGGACATGGTGAGAAGATTTTGTGCATATGGCCTTGAATTCAAAGATTGTGATGGATTTACCCATGATTGGTGTACTCTGTTGCCAGCACTGGAATTGGCATATAAAACATCAATCCATGCCAGTACCAATCAGACTCCTGCTATCCTAGAAAAAGGATGGAACCCCAAGTTACCCCAAGATTCCTTGAGGAAAGACTTAATTGAGATACATCCCACAGCTGCTAGCTTCAAAGGAATGCTAGACAAAGCTAGAAGGCATGCAGTGAAATGCATGGAGGACTCTTTTGCATATGCTAAAGACAAATGGGACAAATCACATGCAACTCCAGATTTCAAAGTGGGGGACCTAGTTCTTGTATCCACCACTAACTTCAATAACATCAAAGGATGTAAAAAGATGAAAGACTCCTTTGCAGGACCTTTTGTGATTAAAGCCCTCCATGGAGAAAATGCTGTTGAAGTAGAGTTATCTGAAGAGCTTAGCAATAAGCATCCTACATTTCCAGTGAGCTTGATAAAACCATATAAATCTAGTGATGCTGAGAAATTTCCCTTGAGAAATAAGGTTCCCCAAGTTATACCTCCTATTGAGACATCTGGTACTAAGAAAATAACCAAAGTTCTTAAAGAAAGGAAATTAAGAACCAAGAAAGTAAGGGAATACCTTGTTAGGTACAGTGACCCAACTTGTGAAGATGAATGGTTAGAAGAAAAAGATATACCAGAAGCTACCAAACTCCTGAGGAGATTCAGACACACTAGAAACACCAATATTACAAAGTAATATTCTTTTTTAGGGGGAGGGAATGTGAGCCTTAGAGGTAATTTCATATACCCAAAAGACCACAAATACAAAAATAACATATTAATATAAATAAAATAAATTTATTTATATTATTAAAATAAAAATCAAAATATAAATATAAAATTATATTAAAAATGAAAAAATTAATTACAATTTAAAAATAAAAATACATAAAATTTTGTAAGTATAAAATTACATTTATACTTGAAAAAATTAAGTAAAAATGAAATTTTAACAAAATTGTGAAAAAATAAATAAATTTGGAAAAAAGTTAAATAAAAATTATTATAACTTTTTATCCAATAAATAAACACATAAAATTTATTTCACCATTGGATTCCTCATAAAAAATCAGGTGGGGTCACCTCTGAGTGAAATTCTTGTAACTCAACTCTAAATAAGCTTAAATTAAGTTTTTAGTATTTTCAATACAAAAGTTGAAAATCCTCAAAACCTTAATTTAATTCACACCACATGTGGTGTTAACCATCAATTTTTGTGTTAAAATTGAGGTGTTGTGTTTAGTTTAGAAGTTATGAGGAATTAAAGTATTTTCAATTGAATTCAATTGAAATGTCAAAATGTGCGCGTGTATTACATAAGTGAACTTTGATTTACATATGAGGTGTCAATTATTACTGTATTGTACTGTACAATTGAATTGAATTACATATGTAAATTATAAGTATAATACATGATGAGGAATTAAAGGAAAAATAAATTGGAAAGATTAAATTTGGGGGGGAAAAGGAACTCCAGCTCTAAGGGGGAGCTAGACCCCCAAAATCCTTGCTGACAGGCGTGGGATGTCAAAATTCACGCAAAAGTTCATCACTTTTGGCCTGGAATTGAGTTACAGGGTCTGTGAACTCAATTGATGATGAGGTTTTGATACCAACTGGGGTAGTTTTAGCTGTTGCCAAGAGGGTAAAACTACCCTTAAGATAAAACAATCATAGTAAAAACAGTTTTAACTGGTTTCTACGCCTCTGACACACATTCTGACGTGATTTGAAGGCTCTAGGCCTGGTATTGCTATAGTAATGGCTGATTTAAGGGTCTAAAATGGCTAAAAATGGCTAAAAATGGCTTAAACCAGCCCTTTTTTGGTCTAAACCAGGGTTCAATGATGCCATAATTGGCTTTTCTGTTGTCAGACTGTTTTTCACGACTGACAAGAGTAAATTTTACTTTTGGAGTAAGAGAATTGATGGCTATAAAAGAATCTCTTCTTTGCCCCACTTTTCTCTTCATGTTAGAATCTTTTCCTTTTATTAATTAGTTTAAAACTGTTAAACCAATCAATAAAAGATTCCAACCACCCTTTTTAAATCATTTTGAACCTTTTAACCACGTGAAAAAATCATTATAATCATTGTTTGTAACTCTTATAATCATTTTTACCCCTGAACCACCCCATAAGTGAATTAAAGCATCTTTCATCACTGTTAACTTTGTCACTTTGTTTCCAAATTCACTCTGGTCACTTTTGGGCGTGTTTTCTCTTTAATATTCTTTTTTAAGACTCTGTTCTTTAATTAATTGCTTGCAGTTCTTTGCTCAATTAATTCCAATTGAAATTGCTCTTGAAGAAATTTCTTTTGTAGCCTTAAAATATCTCTTGTAGAGTATTTTTTGGATAAATTTTTATTGTTGGTAAAACAATAAATTTTTATAATATTATTGTTTTATACTAATAAAGTTATAAACAATAAAATAGGCGTGTTTTCTCTTAAAAATAATAGTTCTTACTATTTTTAATTGAATTTTACCTTATACAAATTTTGAGGACAGGAAAAGTACTTGATTTTTTATCAAAGTTTCATATCCACACCTTACATTTGGGGGCCCAGCCGTGATATTTTACCTGTGACATATTTTTTACTCTTTTTTTAATCTTTTTCTTATATTGAAAAATTTAAAAAACATATAAAAAATACTTATAATTCAAAAAATCAATAAAAAATAATTTTTTTTTCATATTATAAGTGAGGCTTATATTTTTATTTCTTTTTTGAAATAACCTTTTTTTACTTAATTAATTGGCTTTTTCATTAATTTTAGTGTCTGACAACGTGGTAAGACAAGAAAACATTGAAACAGCCTCAACAGTAACCAGCATTATCCCTGCCAGTACTGTTAATTCTGATCATAATAGCACTGTTATTGTGACTCAAAATAACCAGCCTGAACCAATATCTTCTGAATTAATTAACTTGGACATAAGTAATACTCTTCAGAAGGCTAAGAATTTGGCCAATAGTAAGTTTTTGACGTAAAAATACTATTTTAAGCCTTTTTTAACCATAATTATGCCTTCAACCAGGTCAGGAGCCAGCCACAACCCCTCAAGCAGCTCCCAAAAAGGTAATAGACGTGATTATGGCAGAGGCCAACCAGTTACAGAAGGAAAAGGGTCAGTTGATGACTTCCAAACAACTAAAATGGGTCATTCTGAAGCTGATAATACCATTTTACCTTCAAAAAGAGCTGACACCGCCACAACAAGCCTCTGTGGACATATACAAAGCCAGCCACAGTGCATACAACAATGCACTCCAATTCAAGGAGTACCAGATCCTTGCAGACCTGTGGAAGAATTGCATGAATTCTTACCTGACAGTAAGAAAATTCTTGGGCCATCCCAACACTTGCAAATTGCTCAATGGATGGCATCCATTGATGGAGAAGAAAAACATGATGCTTTTGACACTAGAATGGAGGAAAAACAACCCTCCACCAGCCAAACCAGTGCCAAAAACAGCCCCAGTGGCCAGCAGCAGCAATTCCAACGTGAAAAAGCAGCCACAAACTCCAAACAAGGGCAAAGGGAAGGCACCAGCCCCAAAACCTTACAGCCAGGGCTACAGAATCCCAAAGATTCAGCAGGATGCCATGGAAAATGTATTTCAGATGGCCAGAACCATGATGGAATTACAGAAGAAGGAGGAAGCCAGATTAAAGTTCCAGAAATGATTTCTGACATATTTGATTCCATCCCAGAGTTGTATAATGCTATAAATGACGTGAAAAAACATCTTTCTGATAAAAATGACACCATTTGTAACAACATTAAAACAAACAACCTGAGTCTGTGCCAAATTAATGAAACACTTATGTGTTTTGAAAAAGTTTTGAGAACAATTAAAAATTCCAATAATGATAATTCTTCTAACATTAAAATAAATGAACAATCTGCCATTATTAAAGAATTAACAGATAAATATTCTAAATTCAATATTGATGACATGATTGAAACAAGAATTAAACAAGCCATAAATATTATCAAAACAGATAACAAGAAAGTCCTTGATGACATTTCAAATTCATTTACTGAAGTAAAGACATATACCATTGCCTTGAAAAAGTGTTTTGATGCTTCACAAGAAGAAGTATCAAAATTATCAATGAAACTGAACCAAGTCACTTCTGATAATACAAGACAGACAGAGTTATGGCAAGAACTGACACATAAGGAAGACATGTATAAAATTGAAGTAATAAATTTAATACAAAGCTTCCAACATGAATACAGAAATTCCCAAAGGTGTAGCAACAGTAAAATGAATGACATTGAACAAATACTGAACACCTTACCAAGAATGTCTACACCTCTACATCAAAATGAGGGCACAAGAGTTTCAAATCCACAAGTATTGGATCCTGATAATTCACAATTAAAAAATGAATTATCCACTTCTTTTCATAACTTGGAACCATCAATGGGCCAAGCACTCTTGAAAGAAGTTCCAAAACTTAAAGAATGGCCTCACTTCAGTGGTGAAGGAGAGTATGACCATATGGAATTCATTAGAGGTATTGACATGATCAAAGAAGATTTTGAATTACCAGACAGATTGGTAACAGCCAGGTTTAACACCTTGTTTACCAGATCAGCTCACAGATGGTACATCAAAATAAGACAAGCACATGGACACCAGAGTTGGACTTGGTGGAAAACCCAAATCATTAACAAATGGGCAAATGATGCTTGGAGGTTTAAAGTTGAAAAAGCCTTTGAATCTGCCAAATTTAATGCTGATAAAGACAAAGCTTTACCATGGTTTTGCCAACAAAAGGACAGATTAACAGCATTATATCCTGACATGTCAGAATTTATGATTCATAGAAAAATTCTGAGACAATGTGGAGGTGACTTAGAGCATGCTGTCAAGAGCAGGACTACTGAACAATCTTCAGCAGAAGATATTATCAATATACTAGAAGAAGTAACCACCAGAACCAAAATTGGTTCTAGTAGGGTGAATCTTAAAACAAGGTTTAATACACCTTGGAAAGATTCTGTGGACAAAAACCCCAAAGAAAATTCTAGTAATATTAAATATAAATCTGCAGATACAGTCAGAAAATGCCATATTTGCCAAAGCACCACCCATTTAGCCAATACATGTCCAAAAAGGGGGAAAATCAATGAAATTGACATTGAAAAAGAACCAGATGTTGAAAAAGAAGACATAATTGAAGACAATTCAGATGATAAGTCATCCATATTCTCTGAATCTTCAAAAGATATAGAAAATATCAATGCCACTTTTGACATCATGGAATCTTATTCCCACTTACCACAATTGAGCAATGGTCAAGTTGATTTATCAAAAGTTCAAGATGCACAACTTATGAAGACAAAACCAAACAGAGGAAAAGGTTATACAGCTGGTAACTCCTGTATAACAGAAGTGGTGATTGACAACAAACCCACCAAACTTTTGCTTGACCCAGGAGCCTTCTGCTCTTGTGTTGGAAAATCTTTTCTTAAGACTTGTGTACCAAATTTTGAAGACCAATTGTTACCAATTGATGGTATAAAATTCAACAGTGCAAGTAACCCAATGAAAGCATTAGGAATCTTTGAGACCAATGTCATATTCCCACACATAAATGGGAATTTAAGGATCACAGTTGAATTTGTTGTTATGGAAAATTGCTCTAGTACCCATTTTATATTGGGAAATGACTATTTAATCATGTATGGGATAGATTTACATAATAACAAAGACAGATACTTTACAATTGGAGACAATAAGCGCCAGAAATTTGCCTTTTTACCCTTTAAAAGACAAATTACAGTAAACAAAGTATCACCAGTCAACTTAGAGTTAGAGAAATTCAAGTCTGAACAGTTAAATGAGGCTGAAATAAGCCTTCATCTGACTGATAAGCAAGAAAATGAACTTTCTTCCCTTTTGTATGACCACAGAGGAGCATTTGCTACAGACAAAGAACCCCTGGGAGCAATTATTGGTCATGAAGTTGACATCATTCTTAACATTGAGAGACCTTATCCACCACTCTTAAGAAGACCTGCTTATCCAGCAAGTCCAAAATCAAGAGAAGCTCTAGAAATTCATATCAAAGAACTTCTAGACCTTGGTGTAATAAGAAAAGTAGGCCACAATGAGGAAGTAGAAATAACTACACCAGTCATAGTGGCGTGGCATAATGGAAAATCCAGAATGGTTGGGGACTTTAGAGCTCTGAACACTTACACTGTTCCAGACAGATACCCAATACCAAAAATCCAAATTGCCCTTACTCAAATATCTCAAGCAGTGTATATAACCACTATGGATGCCCTTAAAGGATTCCATCAAAATGTAGTAACACCAAGAGCAAGAAAATACTTGAGAATTATTGTTCATTGTGGAGTGTATGAATACTTAAGGATGCCCTTTGGTATCAAAAATGCACCTTCACACTTCCAAAGAATGATGAATGAAATCTTCCCTGAAGAACTCTCAGAGGGATGGTTAATCATTTACATTGATGACATTATTATCTGTTCAAAGACTTGGGAGGAGCACATGTACAGATTATCAAGAGTTTTGACAAAAATCCAATCAGTAAACATGAAAATCTCCTTGAAGAAATGTCATTTTGGATTTAAAGAACTTAAGGCACTAGGACATGTTGTATCTGGTTTGTCCCTTGGAATTGATAAAAACAAAGTTGCAGCAGTATTGTTAAAACCCATGCCTCAGAATAAGAAGGAAATTCAGTCATTCTTAGGTTTTGCAGGATATTACAGGCAACACATTAAAGACTTTGCATCCATAGCAAGACCACTTTATAAGTTGTGTGACAAAGACACAGTATTTGAGATGACTGTTGACAGAGTCAAAGCTTTTGAGTCTCTAAGAGAAGCATTGACCACTGCTCCACTCTTACTGATGCCAGACTTTAAATTGCCTTTCAAACTGTATATTGATGCATCAGGGGATGGACTAGGTGCTGCACTTCACCAAGTTCAGATCATAAATGACAAACCTGTAGAAGGACCAATATGTTTCATATCCAGGCAAATCAAACCAACTGAAGCCAGATATGGAGCAAGTCAAATGGAATGTCTATGCCTTGTCTGGGCCTTAGAGAAATTGAACTATTTCTTAGAGGGATGTGTTTTTGAAGTAATAACAGATTGTACAGCTGTGAAATCACTTTTGAACATGAAAACACCTAACAGACACATGCTCAGATGGCAAATAGCCATACAAGAATACAGAGGCAATATGACTATTGTTCATAAGGATGGGAATATTCATAAGAATGCAGATGGACTAAGCAGATGGCCATTACCAAATAACATTGATAATCCTGCTTATGTTCCAGAAGAAGCTTCACCACAAATTCCAATAGAAGGAATAAGTGTTACAGACTTGAACACCACCTTCTTTGAAGAAGTCAGAAATAGTTACACTCAAGATAAGAATTGTAGCATCTTATGCCAATTACTTAACAAAGACTGTAAAGACAACTCTCTAATACATGCCTTGGATGAAGTATGGAGAAAATCTTATAATGAAGGGAGATTTCACCTACTGGATGGTATAATTTACCACAGAACCAAGCACACATGTGTCATGACAGTTGTAGACAGGTCATTAATCAATCTTGTACTGAAAGAATGCCATGATAGTCCCTTTTCAGGACATCTTTCTGAGGACAGAACAAGAGAGAAAGTAAAGACCTGCATATGGTGGCCAATGTGGCAAAAAGATGTTGCAGAATATTGCAAAACCTGTGACAGATGCCAAAAGGCAAATAAATCCACTGGCAAAAGACTTGGAAATATGATGAAAATCCAAGAACCAAACAGACCTTGGGAAATTGTCCATATGGATTGGGTAACTGGCCTACCACCAGGAGGTGACAGGAGCTATAATGCTTGCCTAGTAATTGTGGACAGATTCAGTAAAACTCCAATCTTTTTACCATGTCACAAAGATGATACAGCCATGGATACAGCTCTTCTGATATGGAATAGAGTAGTGTCATGGACTGGGATATTTACAAATATCATCAGTGATAGAGATCCCAAATTCACTTCAGCTCTATGGACAAATCTTCACCAATTATTTGGCACAAAACTGTCTTTCTCTACAGCCTACCACCCACAAACTGATGGTCTGGCTGAAAGAATGATCCAAACCTTAGAGGACATGGTGAGAAGATTTTGTGCATATGGCCTTGAACTCAAAGATTGTGATGGATTTACCCATGATTGGTGTACTCTGTTACCAGCACTGGAATTAGCATATAAAACATCAATCCATTCCAGTACCAATCAGACTCCTGCTATTCTAGAAAAAGGATGGAACCCCAAGTTACCCCAAGATTCCTTGAGGAAAGACTTAATTGAAATACATCCCACAGCTGCTAGCTTCAAAGGAATGCTAGACAAAGCTAGAAAGCATGCAGTGAGATGCATGGAGGACTCTTTTGCATATGCTAAAGACAAATGGGATAAATCTCATGCAACTCCAGATTTCAAAGTGGGGGACCTAGTTCTTGTATCCACCACTAACTTCAATAACATCAAAGGATGTAAAAAGTTAAAAGACTCCTTTGCAGGACCTTTTGTGATTAAGGCCCTCCATGGAGAAAATGCTGTTGAAGTAGAGTTATCTGAAGAACTTAGCAATAAGCACCCTACATTTCCAGTAAGCTTGATAAAGCCATACAAATCTAGTGATGCTGAGAAATTTCCCTTGAGGAATAAGATTCCCCAAGTTATACCTCCTATTGAGACATCTGGTACTAAGAAAATAACCAAAGTTCTTAAAGAAAGGAAATTAAGAACCAAGAAAGTAAGGGAATACCTTGTTAGGTACAGTGACCCAACTTGTGAAGATGAATGGTTAGAAGAGAAAGATATACCAGAAGCCACCAAACTCCTGAGGAGATTCAGACACACTAGAAACACCAATATTACAAAGTAATATTCTTTTTTAGGGGGAGGGAATGTGAGCCTTAGAGGTAATTTCATATACCCAAAAGACCACAAATATAAAAAATAGCATATTAATATAAATAAAATAAATTTATTTATATTATTAAAATAAAAATAAAAAATATAAATATAAAATTATATTAAAAATAAAAAATTAATTATAATTTAAAAATAAAATTACTTTAAATTTTGTAAATATAAAATTACATTTATACTTGAAAAATTTAAGTAAAATTGAAATTTTAACAAAATTGTGAAAAATTAAATAAATTTGGAAAAAAGTTAAATAAAATTTATTATAACTTTTTATCCAATAAATAAACATATAAATTTTATTTCACCATTGGATTCCTCATAAAAAATCAGGTGGGGTCACCTCTGAGTGAAATTTTTGTAACTCAACTCTAAATAAGCTTAAATTAAGTTTTTAGTATTTTCAATACAAAAGTTGAAAATCCTCAAAACCTTAATTTAATTCACACCACATGTGGTGTTAACCATCAATTTTTGTGTTAAAATTGAGGTGTTGTGTTTAGTTTAGAAGTTATGAGGAATTAAAGTATTTTCAATTGAATTCAATTGAAATGTCAAAATGTGCGCGTGTATTACATAAGTGAACTTTGATTTACATATGAGGTGTCGATTATTACTGTATTGTACTGTACAATTGAATTGAATTACATGTGTAAATTATAAGTATAATACATGATGAGGAATTAAAGGAAAAATAAATTGGAAAGATTAAATTTGGGGGGGAAAGGGAACTCCAGCTCTAAGGGGGAGCTAGACCCCCAAAATCCTTGCTGACAGGCGTGGGATGTCAAAATTCACGCAAAAGTTCATCACTTTTGGCCTGGAATTGAGTTACAGGGTCTGTGGACTCAATTGATGATGAGGTTTTGATACCAACTGGGGTAGTTTTAGCTGTTGCCAAGAAGGTAAAACTACCCTTAAGATAAAACAATCATAATAAAAACAGTTTTAACTGGTTTCTACGCCTCTGACACACATTCTGACGTGTTTTGAAGGCTCTAGGCCTGGTATTGCTATAGTAATGGCTGATTTAAGGGTCTAAAATGGCTAAAATTGGCTAAAAATGGCTTAAACCAGCCCTTTTTGGTCTAAACCAGGGTTCAATGATGCCATAATTGGCTTTTCTGTTGTCAGACTGTTTTTCACGACTGACAAGAGTAAATTTTACTTTTGGAGTAAGAGAATTGATGGCTATAAAAGAATGTCTTCTTTGCCCCACTTTTCTCTTCATGTTAGAATCTTTTCCTTTTATTAATTAGTTTAAAACTGTTAAACCAATCAATCAAAGATTCCAACCACCACTTTTAAATCATTTTAATCCTTTTAACCACGTGAAAAAATCATTATAATCATTGTTTGTAACTCTTATAATCATTTTTACCCCTGAACCACCCCAAAAGTGAATTAAAGCATCTTTCATCACTGTTAACTTTGTCACTTTGTTTCCAAATTCACTCTGGTCACTTTTGGGCGTGTTTTCTCTTTAATATTCTTTTTAAAGACTTTGTTCTTTAATTAATTGCTTGCAGTTCTTTGCTCAATTAATTCCAATTGAAATTGCTCTTGAAGAAATTTCTTTTGTAGCCTTAAAATATCTCTTGTAGAGTATTTTTTGGATAAATTTTTATTGTTGGTAAAACAATAAATTTTTATAATATTATTGTTCTATACTAATAAAGTTATAAACAATAAATTTGGCGTGTTTTCTCTTAAAAATAATATTTCATATCATTTTTAATTGAATTTTACCTTATACAAATTTTGAGGACAGGAAAAGTACTTGATTTTTAATCAAAGTTTCATATCCACACCTTACAAATTTCTTGAACTAAAAAAAACCCAAACTCCAATAGAGCACCGTTCAGCATGCAGTTAATAGTTCCAACTCATTTTTAAGTCAAGTGCAAAGGCTCAATATGAGTGGAACGACAGCTAAAGATCAAATCACAATATTTTCAAACATTTAATGAAAGATCTACAAGAAATATTTTATCAATAGGTAATAACAAAAGATTATTTCAAAAGGACCAAAATATAGTGATCATATGCAAACAATATGAAGAAAAAGAATTTTCTCAAAATTAAAAGGAAATAATATTGTATCTAGTAGAGCCTTAACACAAACCATTCCGATTGGATCTGCTTAAAAACAAAATTTTTATAAAAATAAGATAAAGATTTTAACTGAATTAAAAGGAGGAAAATTCAATCATTCATTAAGAAGGCCAATTCCCACTTTGGAACTTCTGAAAAAACCCATATTCAAATTCAATAATTGGCTGATCAGAGTGTGGCACTAAAGATTCTTTCTGAAAAAGAAATTATAAGGACAGATTTTGTGAGATTTGATAAAGAAGTCCTTGAGAGGGAAATAAAGGGTAAACAGCTTTGCATTTCTGAAATAATCCTGTGCCCAAGGTTTCTAAGGTGTATTGGCTGCTCCTCTGAATATATTAAACAATCTCCCTATAGAGATCAAAAATGAATTTCTAAATACTGTGGATTTTTGAGCTAGAGAAAACTCTGTATCAGTTGTCATTAGACCTAATAAATAATAAGACAAGTAATTTATAAGCTAAAAGATAAAAAATATGATCTTTAAATAATAATTCAAAGTTACATAAAGGGCCAGAATTTAATATTAGAAGAGGTTAGAATACTATAATGTCCTTAATATATTGTATAAGGGTAAGCTTTATCCAATGATATATTTATTGATAATATGCAAAAGCCTAAGAGTTTAATTGTTGATATGATATCAAGATAAGAATTCAAATTATTTATTGGTAAGTTATTGCTTAATATGAAAGGGATATATGTTATTTATATGAGTGATATAATATAAGCTTAAGCTTTCATATAATCATGAAATATTTCATGAGATTTATTTCAATATAAAGACTATAATCTGAATATATCTACTTCAAAATATAAAGGTATGGGGATAAAATCTATAGTATGATTATCATTAATAATATTAAATTTATAAGACTAATACTTCAAAAATAGGATTAATTAATAATATAATTTAGGCCTTCTGTTAGCTATTGATAATTAGAAATAACCATTAATTGATCCTAAAATCCTATAATACATGAATGAAATTGAAGAGATCATCCTACTTGTAAGTTATGGATGAATTATTCTCCTTCTGGGTATATGATTGCCATAAAATAGTAATAGCTACTGTGGGAACTCCTCTGCATGTGGGATAAAATGATGCAGTACCTGGAAGGTGAAATTCCAAGAAAACAGCTTTGAATTTCTGTTTGAGACTTTTAACCCTTACTCTGCTCATGTGCTAGAATAATATAGACTTCCCTTCCTAATATGCTAAGCTATCTTTACTGAGCTCACCAAATAAATTTTATTATTTATAGTGGTGTGATCAGGAAATATTGTACTTAACAAGCTCTAATAAGACTTTGCTCTACTCAAAACAATGGTTATTTAAAGCCTTAACAAATAAATTCTTTTTGAAACTTTCAGAAGTCTGAGTGGCTTACACCAAATACTTGTGCAGCAATATATGCAATAATATAATAACTAAAATAAATAAATAACAGTAAACACTATTTTATAATACAAAACCACAAAATCTTCTTTTCTTGATAATTCTTGAGTAAATATAGAAACTAATAGCTAAAATAATGACAATATTCAATTCTCTGAGATATCAAAGTTGAAAAGGATAAAAATATATTTCAAGCCCTTTGTGATGTGATTAATAGGCTAAAAATCTAATAATTGTCAATAATATAGTATAATATGGGCAATTCAATGTTATGTTGGTGTTCTGGTGTAATAATAAACTATATAATCTATTCTGGGTTGTTGATAATAATAATAGCTAATTTTTATAGGTTCAATATTAGTTTGAGCTAAACACTAAAGCATTTAATTTAACTTTTGTTCCTTTCTTTTCCTTGATGATAATTTATTAGGTATTGCCCAATAAATGCAAATCCACTTTTATTTTAAAATTATTAAAGTTAATTTGGCTGTGCTGTTTTTCTTTTAAAAAAAGAAAAATTACTCTCTTTGAGGTTTTTTACAACAACACCAGCTCAAAACTAATTAGAAATGGTTAGGTTTGATTTTAAAGCCTACAAAATTACTTTGGTTTGATGGTTTTCTTTTAAAACTCTCTAAAAATCACTTTTAAGTATTAAACACTAAACTTCAGAGACGCCTTTCTCATGAGCTTCAAGCTTTCAGATCCTAATCAAATAAGGCACTAGTCTACCTGCTAGTAAGGGATGAATTAAAGTCTTTCCACACTATTGGTTCTCTTGATCTCTGTCAAGAACAAACCTCAGTTACTAGGCTTAATTTATCAAAATAAATTTTCTAGTATAACCTTCTAGAGGAGGGATCAGAAAAAATAAATTCAATTTACAATTTATAGATGGGGAAAAAGGAAGAAAGTGGGAGAGAGGGCCTCTATTTATATCTGTGGGGCCCTCCATAGGAGTGCAAAAAAGAGGGGACTTGGAAATTTTCAGCCTCTGGTGGCTGTACAAAGCAGTGCAAACTTTAATTTTGGATTTTCAGGGACAATGTGTTGTGATGTGAAAAAAGTCTAGATTTCTGACCAATCAAATTTATTCACTTCACTTTTCATATTAACATGACATGTTTATGACCAATCAGATCAATTCATTCTTATATCACCTATTCATGTGACAGGTTTGTGACATGTGGCTATGAAATACAGCTAAACCTTAATTTTGGGCCCTGGATCCCTTATTTCCACATATTACTCAATTGATTAGTAACCAGTCAGTTTATGTATTAATTATTGACCTGTCTAACCTGCATTACCTCTATTCTTCCTGAAAATTCCTAAATGTTCTTAAATTTTCCCAAAAATTCCATAAATTGCATTTTTCCAAAATGATCAGTTTTGGAGTGTGTCCTTGATGTGGCTTGAACCCATGAGCTTGCCATATTTTAGCTTCAGAGATACTCCTTACCAACTAACATCACACACAAAAGCCTGATGCTGCATGAGCAGTGTCACCCTGCTGCTACAGCTCACTCTCACACAAGCTAGGGGCAACATGCGCAGCTTCACCTACCACTAGTATCTTAGTCCCCATGACACCTTTGACTCACCCTTGCTCTGCCCTTCCTCAACCCTGACCACCCTTGTGAGTGTCTTTCCTCTATCTCATGTGCTCAACACTTTTTGTCATATTTAATCTTCTATTTAATCAACCCAGCCGCCTTTGTCATGGTTCCTCTGTAATTTGGGAAGCTCTATCCTGGGCATTGTTTTTGAACCTTTTCTAATTCTTATAAATGTCCCAAGTCACCCCATTCACCTTCTTTACCCCTTCAATTACTTCTGTTATTCCAGCTCTTTTTTCTTACTCTCCCAAATTATTGAAACATCAAGTTTCAAATTCAAATTTCCATCATTTTGCATAAAATAGGTCTGCCAGCACCATAAAACGCTGACAAGACAGAAAATGCTCCAAGTGACAACTTCAGCCACATGTTCATGACTATTATGAAATCACAAGAGGAACTAAAATCCACTATTACCACACTCAAAGAAGAAGTTGATCAATTGAAGCTAACTACAACCAAAACTGCCACTATTGGATCCCACAAGTCAAAAACAAAATTCATACCTCAGTCACCTGCACCCAAGCAAACAAGAAAGAAGGAAATAAAGTGGGATAAATCAGAGCCACCATCCTCAATTGCCACTCCTAAGAAGGAAAACAAGCACACACCTTGAAAGACAAAGATATCATTGCATGAGTCACTACATGGATCAAAAGGAAAGCGTAGATGAAACAAACTGCAGATTTGTGGTGATTACTTCCTGCCAGCATTTAAATCTGTGAAGGTGTGTGTGTTCCAATTTAAATAATGAAAATATTTTTGAGAAAAATTTTCTAACCAATCAAAATTTGATTAGGATTTCTTTTCTTTACACATTAAGGTGCTTTGGAATTTAAAGAGCAAGATGCAATACCTGAGCCTCCAACCCAAGAAGAACTGGTAAATTTTTACTGCAAGTTTTCAAGTGCTCAACAGATTAAAAAATCTGTTCAGGACAGTGGAGGAGGACTTGAAATTGAGAGTGAAGATGATCTCTAAAAGTACATCAACGCCCAGCTGGAACCTGTAACACTAGGTCGTGGAATGAAGAATCTCAGCCAATTGTACATTGACTATGTCGGGGAATGCTCACATGCATAGGTTTCACACATTGGCGCCCCAACCTCACTCGCAATTGTTATGATCTCTACAATGTTGCTTGTTTAATTACAGCCATTGTTTCTTCTCAGAAACTGGTAGTAGGTGGTGCATATAATGAATAAAGTATGAGTTTTACTTAAATTACAAAGGCTGGTATATTGCAGAAGGCATATGACCATTTTGTCTATTACTGGATTGAATCACAGCGGGATAAAGAAAGAAGAGTCCAGGGCAGTTACAAAGCAGGAAGGATGAAGAGAAACTAAAACTAAAATCGCTCCAGGGTGAGCTTTGTTTTTTAGTATGACTTATGAACATCATCTGACCAATGTATTTTGAAGCTTTGAGATGCAAGGTTAGATTTTGCCATTGGAAACAAGCTTACAAAGAGGTATAAGCAAATAATTGAGGAGACTGGGGCACACAGTGATGATGAGCAAGATGAGCATAGTAAGGATTGATAAATTATCTGCACATTACAATATTTTTCTAGGAAGGCCAATTTTTTTTTGTAAATTGGATATATGTATGACATTTAGTGAAAATAATTTGGGAGGGACTACTCACTTGAGGAATTGGGTACTTCCTAAAAAACCAATTGAGTCAAAGTATATTGTTCCACCAAAATAATTACCACTTGACTTTTACAACATTAAGTGGTTCAGAAAACTTTCACTTGTTAATCAAAGGATTACAGACAGCCTTAACAGCGTGGCCTTCCTCCCAAATCCTGAGGAATCTCTGAATGTTCAGCCAAATGCTGATGAGAAACTCTCAACAAAACAGTTCACCAAGATATACCATGACATAGTTGCTGAAGCATATGAGATCAAGACTGAGGAAGACAGTCCATCAGAAGAATATAGCAAGGATGGAGGTAAAAGTATAGATTTGGAAGCACCAATTGAAAATGAAGAGGAAAAAGTGGATGGATTCTACACACCTGGGGAGTACACTTATGAAGATGATAAGCTCAGTGATTAAGAGGGAAGTGGGAGTGGAGGGAGATGAATGAAAAAGAAAGGAGGTGGAAGATGAGGAATCAGGGAATGTATAGATGTGGATATTTCATGCTGTGTAAGACAGGATTAACTCAATTTTTTGAAAAAATGATCTTTAGGAAGAGAATAATGGCATGTATTACTATGCTACAAAGTTGTGAAATGAAACATGGGTTTAGTTAAGAATTTCAGAAACAGACATAGCACTAAGAGGCTAAAAGGATGAATTAGAAATACAAATGGGCCTAAAGAGCCACTTCACAATTGTAAGGTGTCAGAATAATGCCATTTTAAGGCACACAAAAAGTCTCACTTTTGAAATATTGGTATTTGAACAATGTAACAATATTCTCAGGATCAATAATTGTCATATTAGCTTGGGAATTCTCTCCCACCGTGACTCCAAAGAGATTAAGGTAATAACCAACATGACCTGCCTCATAACATGGTCTGGTAAATTTGTGAATTATCTTCCAAAGATAAATGGCGAATTAACTGACATTGGCTGGCCCCTTCACTTTGTATATGGCCTTCACAATACTATAGGCCAGTTCTTCATCAACCTTGTATATTACACAATTATTTGGGGGCATACTGACACATTTTTCCTGTTTTCATTGGGTTGTGTCACTCAAATCACCTTTGCATTTCCACTAAAGACAAACTCGTTCTTTTAATGTGGAAACCTCCTAAAAACATGTACTCCACTTACCCGCCTCTTTATCAGCCCTAAAATGGCCTCATAGACTTCTGGATCCAGTTGAATATACCTCCGCCTCCTACCCTGCATTTTCGCCTCTCCCTCATCAACCCATTTCAAACCATTGTGATGTAACCCCAGGAGCCTTTAGATTTTCTGTACTTTCTTCATAATTGTACAATGCATTTCACCTAAATGCATAACACAAAACATCCTATCAGAATCAAGTCACCAAAGCTACATTTGTCAAGGTTACGAATTTTCCGATTTGTCCCCACCTTTTTCAGAATTCCAATTAGCCTTTCCCCTGTGATTTATTTAGCCTCCATTAAAAGGCCCCATGGGTTTATTTGCTCTGGTATGTGCAAAGCGTAGTGGTGCTTTGGCCTGATCTTTGAATTATTGAATATCTCCCTCAATGACTTTGTATACCAATTATATGAATTATAAAACCTCCCTGCATGTCCATCCCTCATGATTCATGCACAAATAATTCTTGTGCATTGTACCAAATCCCTTGTATTATGTAAGAATTTCCCATGATTCATGCCTATATTGATTACTTCTTTTCTTTCAATGTACATTTTGGGGATTATTAGAGGAACCACAAGTGTAAATAGGCTAAGCCATTGTGCTGCCCTCAGAGGACCATGCCGAGCCTCACACATATTTTGGGGTAACTTCATTGCTCCTGTTGGCATAATGACATCCCCCATCAATTCACAAAACATTACCATGTCCTCCTTCTTCATAAATCCCCCAGCTACACCTCCACCCCAATCCAAGATGTCTTCATATTTTTTTCCTCCCCAATACTTCTCCCATCCAACCCAATCCTATTAGATACCTCACCACTTGATTCCAGAAGTTGCATATGCTTCCCTCCACTTTTTGCTCCTCTGAGTGCCCTCTTTGTTTCTTGAGAAGCCTCTTGGAATCCCCATCGCTCCCAAAAATGAAAAGCCAAAACCCCTTCCAGCCAATTGTGTAAATCCCCCAATGCCACATGCATGTTCATAGATTGGTAAGTTAATATGTTGAGCTCCAACCATCAAATTCCTTTTTTAATTTGGATCTCTTCTTGTGACTTTATGGCTTTGGAATCCTTCCAAGCGCAAGCTGCTATGAGTATTTCAACCCCAATGCGCCTTTCCCCTACTTTCATTCTTTTTAAATCTTTTGAATTTTTCATACACCACCCACAGAACTGCTTTGCCAAATGGCTCCCAAAGCCCACCACTTTGTGTACTGCCACAAGGTCCCCCACTAATGGAAGTATGTCCGGTTGAGTCTATGAGAAGGTGATAATAGAAGTATTTACAACCTAAAATATGACTGTGAAATGGTAAAATTTATTATAAAAGGTTTTAATTGATGATAATAAAGGTTAACAATAAGATTTCCAGGGCTTTACTATTGAGAAATAGTGGTGGTGAGCGCTGTTTAAAGCCCTGGGTGCAGATTTACCTGTTGGGTTACAATAATAAAGACTACAATAATTAAAATTATAATTGTACCTGATTATTTTCCAGGATTATAACTGTTTTTGACAGTTTTACTATGTAGGAATTCAAGAGAAGGATGAGGAAACCTTTTCTGGTGGAGAAAAGGTCCCTTTTTATCCTAAAATTGGGTTAAAAAGGCTTCTAGACCTTTCCATGTAGAGGAAGTGAAGTTTTTTCACTTACAAGGACTGGCTTGTGGTTCTCACAGGACCTGTATAGCGCTCAGATGTGGTTTTGAAACCACATCTGGGCAGTTTTCACCAATACAGGGTGAAAATTTTCATCTGGGGACTACATAGCCCTCTTCTGATGTGTATGACATGTAGAATGCTGTACAGAACCTCCACAGGGCGCCAGTATTGACCAAACTATGAGGTATTGAAGTATAAACAGGATTCATTGTCTTTTTGACACCTAATAATCATAATTATGGGAGAATATCCCGCAGTAAGGCTGTATTGGTCTAATTGTGGGATTTTGACCTTAAAACTGCCATACCTTTTTTAGTTTTTGAGATATCAAGCTCAAAGTTGGCTCATTGTGTATCCCTGGATGTGTTTTACACAATGGTACCTCATTTGGTATGGCTATCATTGAATATGGCAAAGTCGTGCCATGTACAAGATATTTTGTACATATGTATGATTTGCTTAAAATCTGTATGGAGCGTGTTTTCCCCATGAATTTTGTTCTAGATGGGATATGGGGAAATGTATTGCACCATCATATAGCCCTGATTGTTCTCTTTCCAAAAAGACCCCACTTCAGGTATCTCACACTAAAACTGTAGAAGTTAGATGAGAGGTGAATATTTTATTCCCCCTTATTTGACCTTATTTTGGCCATAACTTCAGTAATTCTGATGCTAGCTCAATTTGGTTAGTACCATTGTATAGCCCTGACTTGGAGCTTCATTTTGAATAACAATTTGATGGGGTTAAGCCTCTTTCTCTGGATCTCAGGTGAGAGGTGGAAAATAAGGTTTATGCTCAGCAACAACTTTGAGCAGGAATAACTTTGTTATTCCTTTTCCTATGATTGTGGGACTTGTATATTTGGAAATAGGTGAGTTTCCTTTTTCTTTTGATACTTTTTTTAGCTATTTTGGCTTAGCTCTATTTTTTGGTGTTATCTTGGCTCTACCATTGGTTTATGGTATTTGGCTGTCATGCTTGTGCTATGGTTTTGAGTCACAGGCTGACAAAGTAGCTGGGCATAAACCATTTGTCCTTGGGGATTCTGATAGGTCTTCACTTGAATACCATTCTTGAGGACCAGAAGTTCATTAACTAGTATTTTCATCACATTGGATATCACTCCTATGTCAGGAGCACTTGGACCTGGGACAATTGCATATAGCAATGAGTAGGCTGGCTTGTTATGTATTTCTGGCAGAAGATTCAGACATTTAAGAGCAATACAGCCCATACTCTCCTGCTTACCTTCCAGCTTATTTCCACGGGCATTGAGCCAGTCAATGAATAGTGAGACAGCCAGTTGGAGGGGAGCTTGATTGTTGGGGTTAGCATCTGCCCAAGTGAGATACCACCATGCAGGGCTCTGTTGAACATCTTATATAGAGGTAGCCCCTTTAAGCTCCTCCTTCCAATTTTCAATTGCAACTTCAATGCTTGAAGGGCTGAGAAACCATTGAATACAGCTTGCTATCTCATGAGTGTAATATAGAAATTTGGGATTGTTGATTATTGTGAGTTCATTCATTGCAATGTTTGACTTTTGATGTTGACCTACTGCATGATCATGCATTGCATTGAAAGTTGTGGTGGGTTTGAAAAGATCAGTATTGCAAATTGTGCCCCCTAGCTGTTGATAAATGCAGTGAATGAGTATTTGAGTTCCTTCATACAACAAATAACATTTGGTGCAGAATACATAGGCCTTCATTTTGGGGTATATCTGAAGAGTCTTAAACATGGTGCGTAAATACTTTGTTGATTTGTAAGGTACTGAATTGTTCTTGGATAGTTGGAGGATTGCCTGAAAAAATTTATAAACCATTTGAAAGTTCCTCCAGCTCAGTGCACAAAGGAGGTGCAGCCAGAAAATGAAAATTCCAACAAGGACTTGCAAATGCTGAGGTGGTCAGAAGCCAATCAATTATATTAATTCAAGAAAGTGATGGCTTACATCTGCTCCTGAAATTGACTCTTCATAAATTCTTTCAGACAACAATGTATTGGAGTGTTCCAAATCAGAGCTAGCTGAGTAATTGGTTGATGAGTCTGTTTCGTGGATCATGTAGTGAGAGTCCTCCAAAAAATGTTTGCATATATTTCATTTGGATAACAAATGGCCCTGCACTACTCCATTTTCTAAATGTGAGGTGTAGGTGAGGCAACAACTGAAGGTACAAAGATCCACCATTTGGAGGT
This sequence comes from Austropuccinia psidii, assembly GCA_023105745.1. Lineage (NCBI taxonomy): Eukaryota > Fungi > Basidiomycota > Pucciniomycetes > Pucciniales > Sphaerophragmiaceae > Austropuccinia > Austropuccinia psidii. The sequence continues at coordinate 14,903,236 of JALGQZ010000017.1, forward strand.
TAGCTGGTAATATGTGTGGATAAGAAAAGAGTTTGTACAAAAATGAAAGAAGAGAAATGGAAAAATCAAATAATCCAGAAAAATGGTTGAGCACATGAGATAGAGGAAAGACCATCACAAAGGTGGTCAGGGTTGATGAAGGGCAGAGAAAGGGTGAGTCAAAGGTTTCAATGTTGTCATGGGAACTAGGATAATAGTGGTAGGTGATGCTGCAAACATTGCACCCAGCTTGTGTGAGAGTGAGCTGCAGTGGCAGGGTGATGCTGTGTGCACAGCATCAGGCTTTTGTGTGTGGTTTAAGAGAGAGGGCCTTTCTGAGACTTCCAAAATTGTGACTACACTCACCTGTACCATTCCTTTTCTCTTCCCAAAAATATTTTTCCAAGCCTACTGGCCTTGCCGATTTGCCTTAAAAGAGGAAAAATATGCAATACTAATAGGTAAACAAAATATAAAAAATTAATATGTACCATATCCCTTCCAACCTCCTGTCCCACTCTTCATTTCTGCAGCTCCCATGACAAATTTGGAGGTCACATTAACAGAAAAGTTGATGTAATATGGCTTTTCCAATTCAACAGTAAATTATTTCAGTCTTCAAAAATTAATCATTCAATGATGCAAAGGAACGCAATGATGCTTATCCCCTCCTTGGGTGGTTCATAACAGCAAAAATACATGAAAATTCCCAAAATTAATGCCTCAAAAGGTGTTTTGTTCCACACCTTGAGCCTTCTATGTTCCCTATGATGCCTACAACTCCACTCTTTTATTAATTGGAATCCTCATTGCGACTCTGATTATGATAATCACCCAATTGCTTATATTTAAGCATATTAAAAAATATATATTTACAGAGAAAATTGAAAAATGTCTTTGATTTGGGTACTTTCCATCACAATTATGTGTTGGATAGCGCAGTGGGGTGACACTGGAGGAACAAACCTGTGGTCAATTTTCCTTAATAAATATATCATTTGTGTTCTTCCATGCTTATTTTACTGTTATTTCCCTTTAAAGGTGATTTCATACTATTGGTATCCTCTTTCATATAAATAATAACCATAAAAATAAAAGAATTAATAAGCTGAACTATCATGGTATACCACACTACATTATCCTATTATTAAGGAATGGATGAATAATTCTCCTTCTTGGTATAAAATTACCATGAATAAGAGGAGAAAATGAGGGGATTAGGACCTGTGACTCTTGAGGTATCTTTAACCTACCCAAATAGGCCAAACTTAATATTAAGATAGATTATGAAGTATTAATAACTCATAAGTCATGCATATATAAAAATTCATCATCTGTAATTCTACAAAAGATAAATAACTTTTTTTTGGGTACATAAATCCATAAATTCAAGGCCAGATTTGGATTCTACACAAAAAATAACCTAGGGTAACTCCATAGATTGAATAAGCCTAAGTTAACTCTATGAGGTGGTAATATGGAAAATACTTCAATACTGCATAAAACAATTGTGAAAATTCTTGTTTTTCTCAATTTCACACAAAATAATGGGAATGTGAGAGATTCCATGATACATATACACTAAGAACAATGTTATGCATGCTTTTATTCCTTAATATTACTTTATTATTGAATAAATGTTTGATACACCCATAGTGGATATCAGTACTTAAGCCTGAATTACTATTATTGATGTGAAAATAGCTAAGGGGGGGAAAGATGTTAAAGAGAGCCAGGGTAACCAACTTCTGGAACTTCTGAGTCAGGGATTGCTCCAAAGATTATATAAATGGTTTATAATGTCCCAAAAAGTATATTAAAACCTTTTGGGAACTTGGTTACCAAGTTAAAGTCCCATTAAACATGAGAAAATAGCAAATAAGCTGCTATTTTGACATGAAAAGAAGGTAATGAGCCACTCTGGCTCCTGTAACCATGTCAATTATTGATTATTTTCCATGGATGGAGCTCAACAGAGTAATTAAAACCATTTTGGTACTGGTATCCATGCATTCACCTCATGGCAACCAGCTATTACTGTGGTATTTGCTTTTCTACATAGAAATAAGGTAAAAAGCTCAAGAATACATTAAAAATACAATTCTCAATTACTATTTCTGAAGCTTTAATTAAAAATGGAAAAAGGAGTAATTTATATAAGATCTAATAATAAGTTTGACTTCATTATTCAAATTCAAAGTTTTACTTACAGTCCATTTTTGATGATTCCACATGAAACACTGAATAATCAAAAATCAATAGAAAATAAAAACTGTGATAAAATTTCCAATATCATTGATAAGTCTTCAAAATAAATGTTTCTTTTGAAATCAAAGAGGATTTACTATTACTCTTTTATTTCTCAACCATAAATGGGTTGGTAGTCACATAAAATGACTTAATTAAGTAATTATGATAATCTTACATGACAGCAGGTGATGTAATCAAGAATTAAAAGAAGAAAAATACTTTCTCATTATTCTTCATAGAACACCTCTTTGAGCTATTGCTGACTTAAAACACACCTCCTCTTGCTGTTTTTTCCAAATCATCTTATTATTCAATCATGTCATTAGTACAAACAAGTAAGTATTAGTAAAATCTTTTATTAAGTTTTTAGAGTCTTTCAAAATCAATCAGGGGAACATTAAATAATAGAAATAAACTATTTCCAATAGTGTTCAGCTATTATGCTGCTGTATCACTGTTCTAAATCAATTTCAATTCTTTAAATCCACAAATAATTCATCAAATCACTCTTCCAACTCTTTGAAAGGTATTTTTGAAGTATAGGTTATTTTCCTGTCTTAATTATTAAAGTGTTTTTCTAGTGTTTAGGTTTCTTCAAGAACTATATTTATAGTCAGGACAGGATAAATTCTTATATATTATTTTAATAAGAGGTTTTCTTATGAATACTTCTTGTAATTGATTTTAGTAGACAACTAATGCTTAATGTGATAATCAACAGTAGTTTTTAACAAGTAAAAGAAATAATTAGGTAATTAGTTATTTATTTTTGGTTATAAAAAATTGATTTGTTATATTTCATAAGAACAGTCATAGTACTCTTTTCTTAATAGGAATATTATCAAATGGTTCATAGACACATCTTACATTTGGGGGCCTGGCCATGTTTTTTGAAACTTGAACACTTAATTAATATATCTTTAATCTTTGAAATATATTTATTTGATAACTTATTTATTTAATTTTGAATTTAATTTTTTTTTTTGAAATTTTCTCAAAAATCTTTTCATTGAGAAATTTGGATTAGTTCTATATTGTTTCAAATTTGGCTTTTTCACATCCAAAACTTATAAAATTCTCTTTTGAGTTACTCTAGATTCATTTGTATTAAAAATCTTTAGTTTTAATAATTTTTTCTTCAAAAAAGAAGAATTTCTTAATATTCAAAATAAGTAACTGGAAATGATCCCAGAATTTGAGAAAGAAGGGTGAGTAGTATCAACCAGCTACAGAAAATTCCAAAGACAAGCCCCAAGGACCTCAGAAAAAACAGAAATGTCCCAATAACAATCAAGGGAAAGCCAAATGGCACAGACCTTACCCACAAGGGTACAGGATTTCCAAATTGGATCCTTCAGCCATGGACAGTGTGTTTAATAGGGCCAGAACCCTTATGGAGTTCACATCCAAGGAACAAGAAAGGATGAAGAGGAACTTTACATGTAAATGATAGAAAAAATCAGATATATTCAGTCCATTATTGATTTAAAATCTAATAGTTTTTATAAAGAATTAAAGAAATTAAAATCAAAAGTAAATGACTTGAGAGATAATGAAAGAACTTTCACTGAATAGTGCAAAGTGAAAAATGAAAGGCTTGAGACAATTTCCAATAAATTCTACAGAATTAAAAGTAAATGTGAGGTGCAAAATTTATAATATCAATTACAATCTCACAAACTCAAAATAACACATTTTAGAAATAGTTTATGACACAAATAATTTTGCCACACATCTGGAAAGAATTGAAAGTGAAAGTAAGAAGTTAAAAGATTAAAAGATTGTAGATTTGGCTCAAATTAATGAAAAATATGATCCCAATTTTCATATTTCCAGACATTCCACAACTTTGAAAGAAGGAAAACATTCTGTGAAAGAAATTTTGACCCCTTTTCTAAGAGAAAATGAATTTTCTGCAAGAGATATCCTTAAACAGAAATAATGGCCAACATTCTCTGGTGAAGGAGAATATAGCCATATTGAGATCATTAGAACAATTGATATGTTGCTGGAGGATTTTAATATGCCTTATGAAATGATAGTGGCCAAATTGCACTATGTGTTTACCAAAGCTGCAAAGAAGTGGTATTACAAGATGAGACAATGAAATTGAAAGAATTATTTTCTTTGGTGGAAATCTGAAATAATCACCAAGTGGTCCAGAAATTCCTGGAGATTTAAAATCAAAAATGCTTTTTAAAGTGCCCTTTTTTAGCTCAGACAAAGATAAACCACTTACTTGGTTCTTAAAACAAAAAGACAGATTATCTGCTTTGCACCTGGATATGTTTGAGTCAATTATTAATATGAAAATATTAAAAACACCAAATTTGAGGAGAACTAGAACATTATATCAAGTGCAGATGTGTAGAACACTGTTAAGAAGAGGACTATATTCATGCATTGGAAGATATTATTAATAGGACAAGAACTGGTAAACCCTGGGCTAGAAACCCTATAGGGTCCAAGATTGTACCAAAGACTTATAGAGAGGATAGAAGACCTGAAAGAACTGTCTTAAAGTTCCATAAATGTGGGATAACCTTACATTTATCCAACACTTGTACCAAAAGTACTATAATCAATGAAGTTCAAGTCATTAAATAAGCTTGGGGTGCTGAAGAGAAATAAGAATCTGACCAAGAGTCTGCAATATCTGAGGATACACCAGAAGAGAATTATCCTATTGAGAACATTAAAGCCTTTTTTGAAGTCAATGAAGTCCATATTCACTTGTCACAATATAGTGAAGATTCCTGTAAACTTATCAATATCCAGGAGGACAGAATGTGTAAAACTAAACCTGCTAGAGGAAAACATTACACTTCTGGAGCATCTTTGATCACATAAATATTGATGAATGATATTGAATTCAAAGTCAATTTTGACATGGGAAAATTTTGAACTTGTTTATCCAAGGACTAACTTCAAGCTATACTTCCCCAATGGAAAAACCATCTATTACCAATAGAAGGTGTACAGCTCAGTAGTTCCAGTAATCATATGTACCCTTTGGGCATATTAGACACTAACCTAGAATTTCCACACCCTGTAGGATTTGTGATAATGAAAAAGGAGATACTAATAATGTAAAATTGTAGTTCTCAGAATATCATTATTGGAAATGACTACTTACAAATTTATGGTATTGACATTAGTAACCATAAAGACATATATTTTACAATTGGAGAGAACAAAAGACAAAAACTTTCTTTTTTCAATATACCCAAAAAAATACAGTAGTATATTAAAATAAAGACACACACAAGGAATAAATTGTGTCAAATAATCTTAGTGAAGGGCAAATCACTCCAGAGTTAACATCCAAAATGAGGCAAGAACTTATGAATGTTTAATACACATATAGGAATGATTTTGCTTCAGATAATAAGCCATTAGGTTCTATTAGAGGGTTTGAAGTTGATATTACTCTTAATATTGACGGCCAACATCCTCAAGTACTTAGAAAACCATCTTACCCAGAAAGCACCAGAGATAGAGAAGCCTTGGAAAAACATATCCAATATTTAATAAGACTTGGTGTACTGAGAAAATTAGACCCTAATTAAGAAGTAGAAGTTAGAACTCCTGTCATTATTATTGGAATAATGATAAATCAAGGATTTTTGGAGGCTTTAGAGGATTAAATACCTACAAAGCTTAAGATAAGTATCCAACTCCTAGACTCACAGAAGCCTTAACCCAATTATCCAAAGGCAAGCACATAACTTCAATGGGTGCATTGAAAGGCTTTCATCAGAATGTGTTGATGCCTAAAATTAAGAAATTACTTAGAATTATTACTCACTGTGGTATTTATCAGTATCTGAGAATTCCCTTTGGGATTAAGAATGTTCCAGCTCATTATCAAAGAATGATGAATAATATCTTCCCCACAGAATTTTCTAAAGGATGGCTCATTATTTCTATTGATGATATAGTTATATTTTCAGGCTCATGGGTTTTGCACCTTGAAAGACTTGAAATAGTACCAGACAAAGTGCAGAAGTGAATATGAAAATCTCACTTAAGAAATGTAATTTTGGGTTTGAAGATCTCAAAGCACTTGGACATGTAATTTCAGGCTTAATATTGGGTATTGACAAAAATAAATTAGCAGATGTCAGGCTGAGTCTATGATAAAGCAGTAATTAGACTGTTTACTACTTTAACTATGACCGTGACATGGTGATAAAGCTTTAATATAAAAGTATTTATTGATGATAAGGGAATATAATAAAAATAAGAGGGCTTTACTATTGTAGAATAGTGGTGGTGAGCATTATTGAAAGCCCTGGGTGCAGCTTTACCTGTTGGGTTACAATAATAAAGTCTACAATAATTAAAATTATAATTATACCTGGTTAATTTTCAAGAGTATAGCTGTTTTTTTGATAGCTGTACTACGTAGGAATTCAAGAGCAGGATGAGGAAAGCAATTCTGGCTGTGCAAAGCCTCCTTTTATCCTGAAATGGGTTGGAAAGGGTGCTAGACCTTTCCACGTAGAGAAAGTGAAGATTTTTCACTTTCTGGGACAGGGTTGTTGTTTGCAAAGAGCTATATAGCCTGTATTGGGCTCAGATTTGGTTTTGAAACCACATCTAGGCAGTTTTCACCAATACAGGGTGAAAATTTTCATCTGGGGACCTCACAGCCTGATTCTGACGTGTATGAGGTGTAGAATGCTGTACAAAAACTGTATGGGACCCCAGTATTGGCTGACATGTGAGGTATTGAAGTAAAAACAAGCTTCTTTGTCTATTTGACACCTCATATTCATGATTATGGGGCATTATCCCATGGTAAGGCTGTATATGACAGCAGGTGGGAATCTGACCTTAAAACAGCCATAACGTTGTCAATTCTTGAGATATCAACCTCAAAATTGGTTCAGTGTGTAGCTCTGTATGTTCTCTACACAAGGGGACCTCATTTGATATGGGTATCATTAAATATGGCAAAGTTTTTCCATGTACAAGAATTTTGTACATTTGTGTGGTTTAGGCAAAAAGCTGTATTGAGCTTATTTGCCCCATAACTTTTGTTCTAGTTGAGATATGGGGAAATGGATGACACCATCAGATAGCCCTGATTTTGATCTTCCCAAAAGGACCCCACTTTGGGTATCTCACACCAAAACTGCAAAAGTTAGATGAGAGGTGAATGTTTTGTTCACCCTTATTTGGCCTGAATGTGGCCATAACTCAAGTAATACTGGTGCTAGCTCAGTTTGGCTAGTACCATTGAGTAGCCCTGGCTTGGAGACTCATTTTTAATACCCATTTGATGGGGTTAAGCCTCTCCCTCTGGATTTTAGATGAGAGGTGAAAATTAAGGTTTATGCTCAGCAACAACTTTGAGCAGAAATAACTTTGTTACTCTTTGTCCTATGGTGATCAGACTTATATATTCATAAAGGGGTGAGTTTCCTATTTCTTTTGATACCTTTTGAGCCAATATGGCTCAGCTCCATGTTTTGGTGGTATCTTGGCTACACCATTGATTTATGGTATTTTGGCTGTCATGCTTGTGCTCTGGTTTTGAGTCACAGGCTGACAGCAGATGTTTTACTTAAGCCTATACCCCAGAATAAAAAATAAATTATTTTCTTCTTGGATTTGCCAGTTGCTATAGCAAACATTTAAAAGATTTTTTGCAACTCTAGCCAAGTCAATTTACAGAATCTGTGATCAACAGAAAATATTAGAGATGTGAGAAGAAAGGATTGGAGAATATGAGAAGATAAATAAATCCCTCACAAAAGCACCTTTAATTCTCATGCCTGACTGGAATTTATCTTCCAAGTTGTAAATTGATACATGTGGTGATGGATTAGGGGAAGCCCTCCATCAAGTCCCAAATATTTATGACAAACCAACAGAAGAAAGATATGGAGAAAGCCAGATAGAAGGCTTATGTTTGGTATGGGCACTTGAGAAATCACACTATGATCCTGTTGGAAGTGGTTTTGAAGTGATAACTGACTTTAATTAAGTGAAATCACTTCTAAACATGAAAAAACCCAACAGACACATGTGGATATGGAAAAGAGAAATCCAAGAATATGGAGGAAATATGACTATAGCTCATGAGGAAGTAAATATAAATAAGAATTCTGATGGAATTAGAAGGTGGGTATTATCCAATACCCCTGATGAACCAGCTTATGTACCCTTAGAAGCAGAACCACAGAATCCAATTGAAGGAATTAATATCACTGATATTGGAACTGAATTCTTTGAAGAAGCTAGATAGTCATGCAAACAAGAAATTTATTTCAATATATTGACATCCTTACTGGATAAAGACTTTAAAGACACAGCTTTGGCTAATTTTCTGGATTAAATGAGGAAAGCTTCCCATTCTGAAGGAATATTTCACTCTTTTGACAGCATAATCTACCACAGAACTATAAATTATTGTGTCATTAAATTATGCAGTAGATTCCTCATCAATACAATTCTTCATTAATGTAATGATAGCATCTATTCTGTATACCTATAGGAAGACATAAAAAGTGAAAAAGTCAAAAACTGTGCATGGTTACCATCTTTGAGAAAAGATACAATTGAATCTTTCTATAATTGTAAAATATTCCAAAAAGCAAATAGGAGTACAAGCAAGAAATTTGGATTTATGATCCATATTCAAGAACAAAAATTCCCTTCGGAAGGTTTCCACATGGATTGGGTCACAGAACTTCCTCCAAGTGGTGACAAGGGCTATAATGCTTTCTTATCTATTGTAGACAAATTTAGCAAAACTCCTAATTTCTTAACATGTCATAAAGATGACACTGCTATGGATACAGCTCCTCTTCTATGGAATGGAGTTATTTCTCATACAGGATTATTCAAGAATATCATAAGTGACAGAGACCCCAAATTCACATCTGAGCTTTGGACCAATCTTCATAGATTGTTTGGGACAAAGTTATCATTTTCTACAGCAAACCCTCCTCAAACTGATGGGCTGGAAGAGAGAATTATTCAAGATTTAGAGAAGATGATAAGAGATTCTGTGCCTACAGATTAGAATTTAGATACTCAGATGGCTTTATCCATTACTGGTGCACTCTAATACTTACATTAGAGCTGGCATATAAGACATCAGTCCATTCTTCTACAGGTCAGACTCCTGCTATGTTAGAAAAAGGATGGAATTCAAGCCTCCCCACAGACACATTGAGGAAAGACTTACTTGAAATTCATCCTACAGCTTCTAGCTTCAAGATTATGCTTGCTAAAGTAAAACACCCTTAAAAACAAATCTTTACTGATGCTTTTGAATATGCAAAACAGAAGTGGGACAAGATTAATAAAGTATCAGAATTCAATGTAATGGACTTAGTTATAGTCTCAACCTCAAATTTTAATAATATCAAAGGCTCAAAGAAACTCAGATATTCTTATATAGGACATTTTTCATTGTTTCCTTACATGGAACCATTGAAGTTCAAGTGTAATTGAGTGGTGAATTATAAAACAACACCCCACCTTTCCAGTAAGACTGATTAAGCCTTATCAACCAGCTGATAAAGAATTGTTGAATTTAAGGAACAAAACTCCTTTGACTGTACCACCAGTGGAGCAGAATGAAGACAAAAAGATAAAGAAATTATATAAAGAAAGGAGACTTAGGGTTAAAAATAAAAGAGAATATCTTTTCAGATATAGAAATTCAGTACATGAAGATCAATTGCTGGCAGAATCACACGTACCTGACTCAAGTAATCTTTTGAGAAGATTTAGTTATGAAAGAAGGCCACAAGCCTGAATATTCCTGAAAATGTGCTTGAGTTAATTATTATGAATAATATAAAGATGTTGGAAAGTGAAAAATAACACCCTTTGGGTCCTTTTTCTTCCTTGAATAATCAATAAAATCTTAGTACAATTTTATTTTTTGGTGGGAGGGAATGTGAGCCTTGACATATATTTTACATACCCAAATAGGCCACAATTATATGCAAATATATTCTGAACTATTAATGAACCATAATTCATGCATATATTCAAAATTAAATATTTTTATTCAACAAAAGATGAATAACTTTTTTGTGAGTAAGTAAATCCATGAATTCAAGGCCAGATTTGGATTCTACACAAAAACTCACTTAGGGTAACTGAATATAGTGAATAAGATTGAATTAACTCTATTATGAGTTAACATGGAAAATTCTCCAACACATCATAAATACCACATAAAAGAATTTTGAAAAGTTTCTTTTTATCAATTTCATGTCAAAATAATGGGAATGTGAGAAATACCATGTTACATATAAGCTTAGAATAGTGTTATGCATTTTTATGCCGCTTAATATTACTGTATTACTACATAAAGCTTTGATAAACTCATAGTGGTTATTAGTCTTTAAGCCTGAATTACTATTTTTGACATGAAAATAGCTAAGGGGGACAAAAGACATCAAAGAAAGCCAGGGTACCCAACTTCTGAGGCCTCTGAGGTTTGAATAGCTCTAAATCTTGGATTAATGGCTGATAATTTCCCAATTAGTCTATTAAAACCTAATTGGAACTTGGTTACCCAGTTAAAGTCCAATCAAATAACAAGAAAATAGAAAATAAGCTGCTATTTTGATGTGACAAGGAGGTAATGAGCAGCTCAGACTACTTTAACAATTTCAATTAATAATTATTTTCCATGGATAAACATCAAAATATTATTTAAACCCCTTTTGGTAATAGTATACATTCATTTACATCATGGAAACCAGCCATTACTGTGTTATTTTCTTTTCTACATAAAAATAAAGTAAAAACCTCAAAAATTCATTCAAAATACAATTCTTAATTAATAGTTTTGTAAATTTAAGGAATAGTGGAGGAGGAGATATTAAATATAAAAAGCAAGAATAATAATAATTTCATAATTCAAATTAAAAGCTTTACTTACAGTCCATTTTTGATGATTCCACATGAAACATTGAATCTTCAAAAATTCACAGAAAATACAACCTGTGATGAAATTTCCAATAACATTGACAACTTTGAGAAAAAAATCCTTATTTTGAAATAAAAGACAATGTAATTCTTTTAAATTCTATTTATTAACTAGAAATGGGTTGGTAGTCATGTAAAATGAATTAATGAAGTAATTATGATAATCTTGCACAACTACAGGTTATGTAATCAATAATTGAAGGAGAATTGATGGTTTCTCACTCATTTTTGTTTCAGTTTTCTCCATGGAACACCCCTTTTAACTTCTTTTGGCTTAAAAAAAGCCTTATATTTCTTTTTTTTTAAAAAATCATCTTATTGTTCAATAATACCATTAGTACCAACAAGTAAGTATTAGTTGATTCTTTTATTTAGTGTTTTAATTATTTCAGAATCAATCAGAGAGACATTGAATCATAGAAATAAGCTCTTCTCAATAGTTATTAACTATGATATTGTTGCATCACTGTTATAAATCAATTAGGATTATTTAAATCCACAAATAACTGACCAAATTACTCTTCTAATTATTTTAAAGGTAGTTGTGGGGAATTAGTGAGTTTTTTTGTCTCACTTCTTAAGCTTTCTCACTAGTGTGTGGTTTTCTTAAAGAATTATATTGATAATTCTTCTTTCAAGCTATAATTATATGCAATTGAATTGGAAGTTTTATTATTAATACTTCCTATGATTGAGTCTAGTAGGTAATTAATGCTTCCTGTTATAATAAATAATATTGTATAAGAATTCAAAGAAGTGATTGAGCAATTGTTTATTAATTATTGGTTATAGAAAGTTTATTTTTTGTATCACTTAATAACAGTAATAGTACTCTTGATCAATAGTAATATTATCAAGATTTTCATAGACACATCTTACAGGCCCTGTATTTATATCATTTGGACTATTCATGAAGGCATTCAAGACAAATTTTATTCTCAAATTATACAATATAATGGTAAACTTCAAAACTTTTATGTATTATTATATAGGCTGAAGTAATTCTTCTGGTGAGAAAATTTTAAATGATGTCATTTGTGGGAAGTGTAAGGTGTGGATATGAGATTTTGATTAAAAAGAAAGTATTTTTCCTGTTCTCAAAATTTGTATAAGGTACAATTAAATTAAAAAGAGTAAGAATTTAAGAGTTTTAAGTTATAACACGCCAAATCTATTGTTTTTTAACTTTATGAGTATAAAAAAATATCACTATAAAGATTTATCTAAAAAGACTCTACAAGAGATATTTAAGGCTCCAAAAGACATTTCTTCAAGTGCAATTTCAATTGGAATTAATTGAGCAAAGGACTGAAGGAAATTAGTACAAGAACAAGGTCTTAAAAAATATTATTAAAGATAAAATACACCCAAACATGACCAGAGTGAATTTGGAAACAAAGTGACAAAGCTAAAAGTGATGAAGGATGCTTTAATTCACTTATGGGGTGGTTCAAGGGTAAAAGTGATTATAATTATTTTTTCATACATTTAAGGTGCTTAAAATTATTGAAGGAATGTGGTTGGAATCTTTTATTTATTGGTTTGTCATTGTTTAAACTAATTATAAAAGGAAAAGATTCTAACATGAGGAGAAAAGTGGGGCAAAGAAGACATTCTTTTATAGCCACAGTTTTTATTACTCTGAAAGTAAATTTTACTCTTTTCAGTAATCAAACACACTCTGAAAACAGAAAAGCCAATTATGGCATCATTGAAACCTGGTTTGGACCAAAGAAAGGTTGGTTTTAGCCATTTTAGACCCTTAAATCAGCCATTTTTATAGTAATAGCTGGTTTCAAGCCTTCAAAACATGTCAGAATGTGTTTAGGAGACATAAAAACCAGTTAAAGCTGTTTTTAATAATGTTGTTTGAGCTTAAGGGTAGTTTTACCATGTTGGAAACAGTTAAAACAGACCTGGTTGGTATCAAAACCTCATCATCAATTGAGTCACAGACCCTGTGACTCAATTCCAGGCCAAATTTGATGAACTTTTGTGTTAATTTTGACAACCCAAACCTGTCAGAAAGAAATTAGGGGGAGTCTGGTACCCTTGGAGCCAAGATTCCTTTCCCCCCCAGAATTAATCTTTCCAATTTATTTTTGCTTTAATTTCTCATCATGTATTATACTTGTAATTTAAATATGTAATTCAATTGATTTTTTACAGTAAGCAACTGTAATAATTGCTACCTCATTTTTAAATCAAAGCTCACTTATGTAATACATGCACAAATTTTGACATTTCAATTGAAAATACGTCAATTCCTCACAGCTTCTAAGATACACACCATACCTCAATTTTTACACAAAGATTGATGATTAACAACACATGTGATGTGAATCAGATCAAGTTCTTGAGAATTTTCAATTTTCATACAGAAAATACAAAAAAACTTAATTTAAGCTTATTCAGAGTTGAGTTACAAAAATTTCACCCAGAGGTGACCCCACCTTTCTTTCTGTGAGGAATCTAATTCTGACATAACTTCCATAAGTTTGCTTATTGGATTGAAGGTTATAATAAATTTTGCTTAACATTTTTCCAAAAATATTTCAATTTTGATATTTTTGTTGAAAATTTATTTTTACTGAATTTTTTCAAGTAAAAATATGTTTTCACAATTTTAAATTTCAATGTAATTTTAATTTTAAATTCTAATTGAAATTTTGATTTCATATGTAAATTTTATATTTATATCTTGGTATTTGTTTTTATAATATAAATAAATTTATTTATGTATAACTATAACATTATTTGTTATTTGTGGTCTTTTTGGTATATAAAGATACCTCTAAGGCTCACATTCCCTCCCTGTAAAAAAATATTATTACTTTGTAATATTATTCTTTTTAGTGTGTATGAACCTTATGAGAAGCTTGGTAGCCTCAGGTATTTCTCTTTCTGATAACCATTCATTTTCACAAGCTGGGTCACTGTACCTGAAAAGGTACTCCCTTAATTTCTTATTCCTCAATTTCCTTTTTTTGAGAACTTTTGTAATTTTATTAACACCCAATGATTCAACAGGAGGTATATGCTGGAGAAATTTTTTCCTAAAGGGTAATTTTTCAGCATCACCAGACTTGTAAGGCTTCATCAGGCTTACTGGAAATGTAGGATGCTAATTCTTAAGTTCCTCAGACAGTTCTACTTCAACAGAATTTTCCCCATGGAGGGCCTCAAGGACAAACGTTCCTGCAAAGGAGTCTTTGAGCTTCTTACATCCTTTGATTTTATTGAAGTTAGTGGTAGATACAAGTGCTAGATTTCCTTCTTTGAGCTCTGGAGTAGCATGTTATTTGTGCCATTTGTCTTTGGCATATGCAAATTAGTCCTCCATGCACCTTATTGTATGCTTTCTAGCCTTTTCTAGCATCCCTTTGAAGCTAGAAGCTGTATTTTTTATCTCAACCAAATCCTTCCTCAAGGAATCTTGGGCTAGTCTGGGATTCCATCCTTTTTCTAGAATAGCAGGAGTTTTATTGGTACTGGCATGAATGGATTTCTTATATGTTAGTTCCAATTCAGGTAGAAGGGTACACCAATTATGGGTGAACCCATCACAATATTTGAGCTCTTGGCCATAGGCAAAAAATCTTCTGACCATGTCTTTTAAAGTTTGGATCATTCTTTCAGCTAGACCATTAGTTTTTGGGTGGTAATCTGGAGAGAAAGATAGCTTTGTTCCAAAATATTGGTGAAGGTTTGTCCAGAGGGCTGAGGTGAATTTGGGATCTCTATCACTAATGATGTTTGTGAATATGCTAGTCCATTATACTACTCTATTCCATATCAGAAGAGCTGTATTCATGGTAAAAATATTGAATTCCGACTGAACCTGTCAAAAATTACCAGGCATTCATTATAGCTTCTATCAACACCTGGTGGTAGGCCAGTTACCCAATCCATACAGACAATTTCCCAAGGTATTCTGGGTTCTTGTATTTTGATCATATTTCCAAGTCTTTTTCCAGTAGATTAATTTGCCTTTTGACATCTGTAACAGGTTTTGCAGTACTCTGCAACATCTTTTTGACACATTGGCCACCATATACAGGTCTTGAATTTTTCCTTTGTTCTGTCCTCAAATAGGTTTCCTGACAAGGGGCTGTCATGGCATTATTTCACCAAAATATTCATCAGGTATCTGTCCACAATTGTCATTAAACATGTGTGTTTAGTCCTATTGTAAATTATAATTTCAAGTAGATTAAATCTTCCTTCATAATATGATTTCTTCCATATTTCATCTAAGGCATGTATTAAAGAATTATCTTTAGATTCTTTAGTAAGTAATTGGCATTGGATGCTACAATTTTTATCCTGAGTATAACTATTCCTTACTTCCTCAAAAAAGGTAGTTTTGAGGTCTGTAACACTGATTCCTTAAATTGTGATTTGTGGGGAAGCTTCTTCTGGAATATAATAAAGATTTTCAAGGTCATTTGGTAATGGAAATCTGCTTGGTCCATCTGCATTTTTATGAATATGAAAATATTTTTGTACAATGGTCATATTACCCCCATATTCCTGTATGGCTATTTTCCATCTGAGAATATGTCTTTTGGGTGTTTTCATGTTGAAAAGTTGTTCAAAAGTGGTAGAATCTGTTATCACTTCAAAAACACATCCTTCAAGAAAGTAATTAATTTTCTCCAAGGACCAGACAAGGCATAAACATCCCATTTGACTTGCCCCATATCTGGCTTCAGTAGGTTTGATCTGCCTAGATATTAAGCATATGGTTTCTTCTACAGGTTTGTAATTTATAATTTGCACTTGATAAAGTGAAGCACCCAGCCCATATCCTGATGCATCAATATAAAGCTCAAAGGGCAGCTTAAAATCTGGCATAAGTAATAGTGGAGCAGTGGTTAAGGATTTGACTCTGTCAACAGTCATTTCAAATACTGTGTCTATGTCACACAGTTTATGAAGAGGTCCTGCTATGGATGCAAAGTCTTTAATGTGCTTCCTGTATTATCCTGAAACTCCCAAAAATGACTGGATCTCCTTTTTGTTTTGAGGAATGGGGTTCAGTAGTACTTCTGCAACTTTGTTTTTTTAGATTCCAAGGGATAGTCCAGATACCACGTTTCCCAGGGCTTTGAGTTCCTTAAATCCAAAATGACTTTTCCTCAAAGAAATTTTCATTCTTACAGATTGTATTTTCCCCAAAACTCTGGATAATCTGTACATATTTTCCTCCAAAGTCTTGGAACAGACAATAATGTCATCAATGTAAATGATTAACCATCCTTCTTGAAGCTCTTCAGCAAATATTTTCTTCATGATTCTTTGAAAGTGTGAAGGTGCATTCTTGATACCAAAAGGCATCCTTAAGTATTCATATTCTCCACAATGAGCCATAATTCTCAAATATTTCCTTGCTCTTGGTGTCACTTCATTTTGATGGAATCCTATAATGGAATCCATAGTGGTTATGTAAACTGCTTGGGATATTTGAGTGAGGGAAATTTAGATCTTTGGTATAGGGTACCTGTCTGGAGAAGTGTAAGTTTTCAGAGCTCTCAAGTCCCCAAAAATTCTGGATTTCCCATTATTCCATTCCACCATGACTGGTGTAGTTATTTCTACCTCCTCATTGCAACCAACTTTTCTTATTACACCAAAGTCCAGAAGGTCTTTAACTTGAAGCTCAAGGGCTTCTATTTATTCTGGGCTTGCCAAGTATGAAGGCCATCTCAAGAGTAGTGGGTAAGGTTTTTCAAAGTTCAGGATGATGTTGACTTCATTCCCAAACATTTCCCCAAGTGGTTCTTTATCTTATGCAAAGGAATTTTAAGGTGTGGATATGAACCTTTGAACAAAAATTAAGTACTTTTCCTGTCCTCCAAATTTGTATGAGGTATAGTATGATTAAAAAAGTTAATAATTAATATTTTTAAGAGAAAAAATTACAAATTTATTGCTTTTAGCTTTATTAGTAAAAAAAATATTTTAAAGATTTATTGTTTTACCAACAATAAAAATTCATACCAAAATGCTCTACAAGAGATATTTAAGGCTAAAAAAGAAATTTCTTCAAAGGCAATTTCAATTTGAGTTAATTGAGCAAATACCTTTAGGCAATTAATGTAAGAAAAAATTCCTCAAAAAAATTATTAAATATAAAACACACCCAAAATTGAACAGAGTGAATTTGGAAACAAAATGGCAAAGCTAGCAGTGATGAAAGATGCTTTAATTCACTTATGGGGTGGTTCAAGGGTAAAAATGATTATAATTATTTTTCAAAATGGTGAAGGGGTTTAAAATTATTGAAGAAAAGGGGTTGGAAGCTTTCATTGATTGGCTTAACAGTGTTTAAATCAAGTATATAAAAGGAAAAGATTATAACATGAAGGGAAAATTGGGGCAAAGAAGACATTCTTTTATAGCTACCAATTTTTTTACTCCAAAAGTGAAATTTACTCTTTTTAGTCGTAAAAAACACTCTGACAACAGAAAATTCCTTAATTAAATCATTGAAACCTGGTTTGGACCAAAAAAGGGTTTATTTTAGCCATTTTTGGCTATCCCGAGCCATTTGAGACCCTTAAATAAGGCATTTATATAGTAATACCTGGTTTCAAGCCTTCAAAACACATAATAATGTGTGTAAGAGACGTCAAAACCAGTTAGAATTTTTTTTAATAAGATTTTCTTATCTTAAGGGTAGTTTTACCCTCTTGGAAACAGTCAAAACTGACCTGGTTGGTATCAAAACCTCATCATTAATTGAGTCACAGACCCTGTGACTCAATTCCAGGCCAAAAGTGATGAACCTTTGCATGAAATTTGACAACCCATGCCTGTAAGCAAGAAATTTGGGGGAGTCTGGTACCCTTGGAGCCAAGATTCCTTTTTCCCCCCAGAATTAATCTTTCCAATTTATTTTTCTGTAATTCCTCATCATTTATTATACTTTTAATTTACATATGTAATTCAATTGAGCTCTTACAGTACACAACTGTAATAATTGATACCTCATATGTAAATAAAAGATCACTTATGTAATACACACACACATTTTGATGTTTCAATTGAAAATACTCCAATTCCTCATAACTTCTAAACTACACACCACACCTCAATCTTAACACAAAAATTGATGTTTAACACCACATGTAGTGTGAGGTAGCTTAAGTTTTTGATTATTCTCAATTTTCATGCAAAAAATACTAAAAACTCAATTCAAGCACATTTAGAGTTGAGTTACAGAAATCTCACTCAGAGGTGACCCCTCCTTAATTTTTATGAGGAATCCAATAGTGAAATAATTTCAAAAATTTAATTTTTTGGATAAAAAGCTATAATAAATTTTCTTCAACTTTTTTTACAAAAATATTTTAATTTTAATATTATTCTTGAAAATTTATTTTTACTTAATTTTTTCAAGTAAAAATGTGTTTTCACAATTTTATATTTCAATGTAATTTTAATTTTAAATTTTAATTAAAATTTTAATTTCATATATAAATTTTATAGTTATATTCTAATATTTGGTTTTATAATATAAATCAATTTAATTATTTATAATCATAACATGATTTTTTATCTATGGTCATTTGGGTATATAAAAATACCTCCAAGGCTCACAGGAAGTATCTCACCATTTGTTTGTTTAATTGAGCAATTTTTGGTGCAATTGAGTGATTTTAAAGCCTATTTGACCATAATCCTGTTCAAAATTTGAGCTTTAGGTTGAGGATTCTGTGTATTTTGGGATGTTTTGTGTCCTTTATTGGATTTGCATCTCCTAAATTTACCCTAAAATTTTTATGGACTTTCCTTCAATAAAAAGATTTTTTCCTGTCTTGTGACTGTTTCTTGATACAGTTTTAATTCATTAGCTATTACATTGGGCCCAATTTACTGACTGTATTTCTGAGAAAAAAAATCTGAGAAGGGCTAGGGTAATTTGAGTGTTACACCACCTCTTCCATTGGTAAACTCACAATTTTTTATTATCCGGCTTTTCTTGTCCTTATGGTATTGTTATTTTTTTAATTACATAGACCATTCCTCTAGGATATTCTTATTGAATTATTCATATTAATGAATGTAAGTCCATTTTACTGCTTACTTTCCCCATGAAACTTTATCAATTATGAATTCTTCCTTAAATGTTCAATTGATAGCTTTATAAATAAAGAGAACCTTTAAGAAGGACCAAGAAGGGATGAAATACCATATCCCCCTCCCCAACTTATTCTGTCCCCAGAATCCCAGTTTCAAGAGCAATGTTCTGGTTTTACCCTTCAAAATTTCCCTTTTATAAGTTTATATCCTTGCAACTTCACTTGATATCTTAGTTTTTTAGCTTGTTATGTCAATTTTGAATCTCCATGGCTTCTTGGTTTTTGTTACCCTTTGTGTTTTATTAATTTTTCTTCAATTTTTATCTGTTTTTATATTGATAATTATCCTTCTTCCTTTTATGATTTTGAAATAATTCTTTTCATTATAAGAAACTATATTATTTTTTCTTTCACAATGAATGAATGAATTTTTGAATTCTCATTAATCCCCTCAAAATTTAAATTAAGAAGGGTATATTTTAAGAAATAAGTAGAACCCATTATTTTTAGTTTATTTTTGATTAATTTTCTTTATTTTTTTTCTTTTTGTTTCTTTTTGTTTATTTTGATTAATATTTGTTTATTTCACCTTATTTCTGTTTAATTTTCTTCATATTTATTCATATTTGTTTATTTTTTCTTCATTTTTGTTTATTTCTCTTTATTTTTCTTAATTTTTAATTTGTTAATAAACCCACTTAAGATTTTATTAAAAACAAATAATTAACCTATTTTTTTTTTTGAAATAATTTTTTTTTAACAATTAGAATTTCAAAATCCCCCCCCCCAAAAAAAAAATTTTTCAATTTATAAAATTTCTTTAATTTTTTTTTTTTTTTTTTTTTTTTTAAAAAAAAAAATGAAAGGTTAAATATTAAAAAAATCAAAAAAAAAAATTAAAAGTTTTATAATTTTTGAGGATTTTTTTTTTTGTTTTTTGTTTTTTGTTTTTTGTTTAGATAAGTGAATACCCAAAAAAAAAAAAAAGGTGTATGTTTTTTTTTTTTTTTTCAAGTTTTAAATATGATTATTTTTAATTAAAAAAAATTTCCAAATTTTTGATAAAAAAAAAAAAAAAAAAAAAAGATAATTAGGTAGGATTTAAGTAATAAATAGGGATGAGAAGGGGGAAAATTGGTAGAAATTGTATATATAAAAAAAAATCAAGTAATTTGATTAAAGCTCAAAAATAGTTGGTTTTTTCTGGAGGGGGGGGGGGGGAAAGGAAGATTGGAAAAATATAACATTTTGTGTTTCTTAAATTTATCTTCCTACCCCAGGGCTTATGGTTGGGTATTAAATTCCCAATTGACAATAATGGGAGGTACTGGATAAACTTTAGAAATGATTATATCCAAAGGAGAAAAATGAGAATTGCTATTCAATAAACAGATTAAAATGGGTGGATTATCATTTGGAGGACATAAATAAGGTAAAAAAGATAAATATTAGACTTTGGAATAAAAGAAAACTTGTCTTTGATACTTATTTTCAATTGGATCCCCCATATCAGGCATGGACATCCACTTGCTCTTTGAATCCTGTCCAACATCATCATACCACTCTATTCTATCTAATTAAGATGATACTGAGGGAATCAAAGTGTTCATGGATTCATAAAGGTCTTGAATTTTTTGAATTTTTTCAGCCAAGTCACCTCTGATATCAGCCCATTGATATTGAGTCTTTTAAATGTAATTGGATACTGTTCTGTAGCCACAGCTTCTATCACCCTAGACATTGATGGGCTTGAAGGTGTATTTCAATATAAACTTTGGCAAGTCTTCTGAGCCAGGTATCTGATAAAAATAGGTCAAAAAAAGTTAATAAATATTAAAATAAACAAGAGATATATTCATCAACATGAATCAGAAACTTGAAAAGATATTGGAGGATTAATCAATTTTATTATAATTGCTTTGTAAATTGTCACAGCTCAAGTCAATTGCCTCATATATCTTTAAAGTTGATTCAGGATTGTGGGACTTTCTTTGTGAGGCTTTGCTACCTATTACCAATCTTATGGACCTTTTAAGGGTGAGTTTTTATCTTCAATATTAATTCAATTCAGCTTATCAGGGTGATGAATCTTATGAGGTTATGTATTTGGATAATTATGCCTCATAATCTTCAGATGAATCCACTTACATAATTTGAGAGGGTGCAATTGACTGTGATATTGATGTTGTTGTGCTGGTCAATTTTGATGAGGGTCTTCCTCTTTTCTTGAATTGACATTCAATGATTTCAAATCTTGAGGGATCTCTCTTTTTTCTTTGGCTCCTTGAAGTCTTCCATGAATATTCTTAAATTCTAGTGGGTCTTCATAATATTGATCATCCTCTTGACTCTTGGGAATTTGATCAAACAAGAATTTTTTAGTAAAAATATCTTGAAAATTTTGAAGAATTGAAGTGATTTATGTCTTTTTTTTTTTGAAAAAGGTCTTCCCCAATATCTTCAAATATTCTTTTGGCTTCATTATTTTTTTTCTTTCTCAAAACTTTGATCATCACTTAGATAGCCAATCTGAGAAGAATATGACAAAGAAAATCAGTTAATAAGAAAAAAAAACTAAGAATTTGAAGATCACAATTAAAATGACACTTAAAATGGAAGTCTTATATCTGAATCCTTTGGTTCTTGTAAAAGTCCAGTTGGGTCTTGGGCTTGAAAGGAATACCTTGATAATTGTTTCATTTGTTGGTGCATTTTTCATTAGGGGGGAATTTGGTTTTGAAATTTTCAAAGGCCATCTGAATGGAATGATGAGACACCTTGCCATTGAAATCAAAAATGTTTTTAGGAAGATTCTTGACATGGAAAGTAATTTCTTTGGAGATTCTGTTGATTATTTCAATTAATTGTTTCTTGAAAGCCATTTGAAGAGCCCTAACTACCTCCAGGAGAGTACCAGTAAACCTTTGGAGCCAAATTATCACCAACTAATGGGCACCTTAAACTCTTGAGGTGGAGCACACACCCAGGTGGCAATGGAAGTTGGTCCAGGATGGCACATTATACTCCTTCAGAAAAAGTCAGTTTTTTTCCAAGTATTTAAAGGCTTCAGGAGTTTTTGATTTGATTTTGAATCTTCTTTCAGTTATCTTTGAAAGAATTTTCAGTTGATGAATACATAACCTGATAAATGAATCCCAAAGTTATTAATTAAAACAATAATTAGAATAAAAGTGAAAGATAAAAGTATATTAATTGATTCCAAAGGCCTATAAGATTTTAAAAATCAGTTCCATGACCAATTTTCTTCATTAAATTGGAAGATACATCTTTATTGATGTGCCAAATTCATAAAATGATTTTTGAGTCTGGGAAGAGCTTCTTAAGAGAATTTTTCAAGTCCAAATCCCTATCAATAACAATGACTGAAGGGGGAAAAATATTGGTGTTGTTGAGACCTTTTTCTATGTATTTATTAAATTTCCAAGTATATTAGGGTTCAATTTCATTCTTCATCAAACAAAAAATCCCCAGAAAAGTTCTTATTTGTTGATCTGAATCCAAAAATATGAAAAAGGGGGATTCTTGTACTTATTTTTTTTATAATTAAAATCAATAAGAATCACATAAGGAAAGACATGAAGGAGTTTTATGGAAAGGGGGTGAGCTAAAAACAAGGAGTTAATGTGTCCCTCAGCATTCCTTGCAGAGGACCACACAAACTTTTTCTCCTTTGAGGGTGTGTCAATGAGAGAATCAATGGGCCTTCTGCCTTTCAGTTTGTTTTTGTTTAATTTCTTGACTTTGTTTTAAATGTCTTGAAGAATTAAAAGCCTATCAGAATCCCTTGGGCTGCATAATTGAACGTGAATTTTCCTTGGCATAAGCAGTGATTCAGACATTTGAGCTATTTGGGATATTTCTTGCTCATTGAATTTTCTGAAAGCAGAATATGCTATGATATTTTCAGTGGAATCATGGTTTTGTTCAGTATTTTTGAATTTAAGATTCAAAGTGGTAATTCTGGGATATTTTCTGGCATAAATTCCAAATGGACAGTCAAGCTTTCTTGAACTGACTGTTTTGTAGGTGTTTTTGTGGGTATTTGGGGCCCCAGACCTGTCACAACCTATTTCAATTTGGTTGTGGGTCATATTGGACCTTGAGGCTGACATAGTATACCCCTGTTCCCTGGCAAAATTATTCACATGCTGCCAAAGAAGCTCAAGATTCTTAAATTCACCTTCAGTGGGTGATTGAAGAATTATCTGGTGAAACAGATGTATAAATTTAAAAACAAGGGGGATTTTTGGGATTTGGAATGATGAAAGAATCTTTTGAAATATGAAAAAAGTTTAAAAAGTCAAAAAAAAGTTGGAAAAGGTGAAATGAAGAGGTTTGAATTTAAGATTAATAGAAGAGGAAAGGTAAAAAAAGGTAATTTTAGAGTTTTTAGTTTGGAATCAGAATGGTTGTGTAAAAAACATTTTGTTCCTTAAAAAGGTCACTTTTAATGTTTATTAATCTAATAATCTTATTCAATTGAAATTTTTAAGAGTTTTAACATAAAAATTGTGATCTAAGTCAAGATTGGATTTATGATCCTCTTGAAGGTAATCTTAATCTTCTTTGTCTTTTTGAATTTTTTATTTTCTCATCTAGTTTTTTTTTAGCTTATTTAATTAATAATTTTAATGATCTGATAATTAATTTTATCTTTTTACTTTAAACAATCATTTATGATGTCTTGTTAATTTGGAGTTAGCTATTCAAAATTTTAATAATTTTTTTTTTTCACTAAAACTCAAAATCAAAAATTAAAAAAGTTCTTAAACCTAAATTTTGATTTTGATCATCAAAAAATTTCAAAATTTTAATTTTAAATTTTAATAATTTTAAAATTTTTAATTTTAAATTTTTACTTTATTCTACTAAATTAATTAATTTTCTAATGATATCGATCTATAAACCAAATTTTAAAATTTTCTCAAATCATCAAATCTTCAATTTTAATTCTAAAATTAAAATTAAAATTAAAATCAAAATTAAAAATTCAAAAAATTCAAAAAATTTAGTTGAGTAAAAAATTTCTTTTTAATTTTTTTAAATTTTTATTAAATTAACTAATTTTCTTTTATTAATTTTAATTTAGCCAATCTCAAATTTTTTAAATTTTCAAAATAAAAATTATTATTCAACTAAAATTCAAGAAATTTTATTAAATCAAAATAAAATAATCTCAAATCAATCAAATTCAATCGCAACATCTTCTTCTTCAAATAATCTCCCTGGTTTACTTTCAATCACTTTCTCTTCAAATGATCTATCCATCGAAAATTTAAATTATTTAAAAAATCTTTCTCAAATCTTACACTCAAATCTCACTCTCAATCTTAGCTCAAATCAATTCTCTCAGCTTTTGAAACATTTACAATCTCATGATCTATTCAAATATCTTTCAACTTCTTCATTCAATTCTTTACTCAATTTTATACCCAATGATTTGGATCTTCTTCAACCTTTCAATCAAACCATTTTGGATAATGAACTCTATGATAGATTGATTTTCATACTCGATCGGATTTATGAATTAGATCACACTTTTAATCAATTAGAATTAGATCAATTTCATTCAATCTCACTCAAACAATTCTCTAGAATCGGTTCATTCAAATTAGCCGAATTGTTTTGGGATCGATTAAATCAAACTAATCAAGATCAATCACCTAGAATTTATAATCAAATCTTAATGCTCGATTGTATTCGATCAGCTATCATCAATATAAATCATTCCTCAGATAATAACATCAAACAATCTAACAACAATTGCACCAAAACTGAATTAAAAAGAATGATCAAAATCTCAGAGAAACTCGGTCAATCTTTGTTAAATCAATCTAACCAATTCGGTTCAATCACAAAACGTTGGGTGATTAGAACAGTCAGTGAGATTTTGGGCTCTCAACTCGAATCAAATCGTTTAGCAGATTGGTTAAAAGTACAAACTGGTTTAGATATCTATTTTCCTGATAATGGTGCCAATTGGTCAGATCCTACTCTAACAGCAATCGTCATCAAGATCTTCAAAGATCAAGCTATATTACCCAGGATGATTACAATCTATCATGCAGCTCTTGAACCTTCATCAATCATGTTAAATCATCATCAATCATTCACAATCATTGACAATCATCATCCTCAATTTAAACTAAAACAAGATACTCAAAATTCCTTTCAATTCACAAATCCAATTCTAACTCGAACCTATCATGATTTAATCTCAGCTAGCTGTCAAGCAAATCGACCTCATTTAGCTATTTACTTTCTCACTCAAGCTGTTGAACGAACTGAAAGTTACATTCACTCATTACCTAAACAATCAAACAAATTCCCACCTACACCCTTTTTACGTCTTCAGCCTGCAAGCTATGCTCAATTAATTCCATATCTGGTTCGTCGAAAGAGAGATACTCAACTCAAAACAGTCTTTCAACTTTCAGAGCGACTTTTACGATCAATTGTTGATGAATTGAATTGGATCAGAGAATTCGCTCAGAATCAATTGTCTTGGTCAGCGAATAACCACTCAAACCGATGGGAGGAAATACTCAAATCAATCATTCCAAACAATACTTTAGACTCAGAAGATTATCGTCGTCAAACCTTAAAGCTTGAGAAAATGGTTTTTAGCTTTAAAGAACGATATTTATATGACGGTGAAGAAAAAATAAAAAAGTTAAATAAACTTGAAACTAAAGAGTTAAATGACAAGGAAATAGACTATCTAAGATTATTAGAGAGAACCAAATTTCTCAGCAAGTCGTTGAGCCATACACTTGCTTTGATTGAAAGGTTGAAAAAAACAATCAAACGAACAAAGCTCAATCGAGATTTAAGATTTGAAATCAGCCTCTTAAAGTCAAAATTAAATCAGCCACAGAGAGATCTCTCAAACCTTAAGAAAGTTAATGAAAATATTATACCTCAAAGGCTTGGTCAATGCAAAAGCACTAAAGATAGAATTGATAATTTAGTAACAGAAAAAGAAAATGAAATGAAACAGAGAGGTGTATTTAGATCACAAGGAACAATCAGAAAGAAATTCTTGCAAGAAGCATAAAATACCTACTACCCTTCCTAGCAAAAATACAAGCCATCCTTAAAGTTTATAGCGTTAATGAGCAAAGTTGATATTCTGTAAAGACTTATCTTTAATAAAAGTATTAAGCAATTATTATAAAGATACAGATGCATCAAGCTTTAGCTAAAGCCAAACAAGCTTAAAAATCAAACCCCTGTGAATAATCTAGCCCCCAAGTCAATTTGTTGGAGTTTTTTAATGGTTTTGTGCTTGTGTGCCATTCGAGCTTTTTGAAAAGTTTACAAATTAGTTTGAGATTCCATTCAACTTGTTTGTTTACAAAAAAAACTTAAGACCTGATGCCACAAACAATTGAAAGATTTTAAACTATTAATCCAAAATTTACATAACTATCTTAATTTTTGTTTTTATTTTTAAAACCTAAAATTAAAAAAATAATAAAAATAAAAAAATAAATCATTATTTAACTTCAAAACTCTTTTTGCATGAATCAATGAATTAGTTAATTAACTAATGAATGAGAAAAATTCAAAAAAAATCAATTGTATTTATTATTAATATTGTTCATTATAATTATTATTTGTTATTTATCATTTATCAATATTTTTAAAGGGAAAAAAAAATAATTAATTAATATTATTAATAAAAATTTAGCATAATAATAATAATAAATTCCAAACTTTATAATAAATAAATAATTAATATATATATTTATTTATTTATTAATGAAAAAAGAACAACTTTTTTCTTATTTCAGTTTTTGTTAGAAATTTATAAAAACTTTAATTATTAAAAAAAAAAAAGAAACAATAAAAAAAATAAATAAAAATATATATTTAATATTTATTATATATAAAAAAAAAAAAAAAAATATTTAAATTTGAATTTAAAAAAAAAAAAAAAAAATTAAAAAATTCTTAATATACTTAATTTATTTATTTATTTTAAATTTTTAAATTTTTAAATTTTTTTTTTTTTTTGAGGGGGGGGGGGGGGGGAAGGGTTTAAAAAAAGTTTTAAACTTTATTTATGATTTAAATTTTAAGATTTATTTTTGAAATTTTATTTTTAAATAATTTTTTGGATTTTTTTTTTTTTTTTAATTTTAATTTTAATTTTTTAATTTAAATTTAAATTTTAACTTTACTATTAAAACATAATTAATAAACAATTTTTTTATTAACTAAATTTACAATTTAAATTTAATTTATTTTTTTAAAATCAAAAAAATCTATTCAATTATTAATGATAAAAATTTTAAATTATCAAAAAAAAAAAAAAAAAAAAAAAAAAAAAAAAAAAAAAAAAATGCTTGAAATGGTATTTAAAGATCCCATTTTTTTTTCAGCTTGAGAGTTTTGAAGACTCACCTACTTCACCTAATTTCAGTAGAAATTTTTAAAATGAATGGATTAATGAAATTTAAATTGAGAATGAAATAGCAGTGGAAGAAAATTCAAGTCAAAAATCAAGAAAACAATTCAAATGAAAGACAAATGAAGAGGTGAAATTAAACCAGAAAAAGTTAAAGCATGAACAATCACTAACGTTTCAGAAAAAGATAAATGAAAGATTTAATTCTGAAGCTCAGTGATTAAAACAATCAGAGAGCCAACTTATACTTTAAGAAGTACAGAAACATCACAAGAGTCTTTTTTTTTTTTTGGAGTGAAGACAGCACAAAGAAGTTATTGGATTTAATGATGAAGTTGTGTATGGATTTTAAAAATTTAAAGAACATATAATTAGGTTGTTTTTTCCTTAATCTTGTTATTATAAATTAATGAACAATTCAAAAATGATTATATGAAATTGAGAAATCTTACATTTGAAACTCTGGATCATAAATATAAGGCACCAATAATAACATTTAAGATAATTCTTAAGTTTTTTTTTTAGATTATGAAATGATTTATTTGAGGAAGATTTTAGATTATAAAGGATTCATGTGATGAAACTATGAGGGGGAGAGGGGGGTGGGGGTGTGAAGGAAGATTTTTTGTTCAATTGAAATGTCATTATATGAACAATTAAGTATGGTAATTTTTTTTTTTTCATTTAATTATAAGTTATAAGCTGAATAGTATATTTTATTGTAAGTATATTATGAGCTTTAAAGGTATTTTTATATATACTTAAAAGACCAAAAATAATAAATCCATATTATAATTATAAATAAATAAACTTATTTATATTATAAAAAAAAAATATTAAAATATAAATATAAAATTTATATATATATTTAAATTTTTTTTTTTTTTTTTTTTATAATTTAAAAAATTAAAATTAAAATTAAAATTTAAAAAAAAAAAATTTTGAAAATAAATTTTTAATTAAAAAAAAATTAAAATTAAAATATTTTTTTGAAAAAAAAAACAAAAAAAAAAAAAAAACAAGTTAAAATATAAAATTTATTTTAAATTTTTATTTAATCAATAAATTATTTAATCATTTAATTCCTCATAAAAAAAAAAAAATAAGGTGGGGGGAGGGGGGGTAACTTTTGGGTAAAATTTATATAACTTAACTCTAAAATAAGTTTAAATTAAGTTTTTTTTTTTTTGTATTTTCTGTATGAAAATTTGAAAATAATAAAAAACTTAATTTAATTCAAATCAAATGTGGAATGTGGTATTAAATATCAATTTTTTATTTTAAAATTGAGTTGTGGTTTGTAATTTAAAAGTTATTAGGAATTGAATTATTTTCAATTGAAATTTCAAAATATGCATGTTTAGTACATAAGTGAACTTTGATTTAAATATGAGTTATCAATTATTACAGTTTTTTACAGTAAAAAATCAATTGAATTTCATATGTAAATTTCTAGTATAATACATGATGAGGAATTAATGAAAAAATAAAATTGAAAAGATTAATTCTGGGAGGAAAAAGGAATCTTGGCTTCAAGGGTTCCAGAGTCCCTTAAATTACTTTCTGACAGGTGTGGGTTGTCAAAATTCACACAAAAGTTCATCACTTTTGGCCTGGAATTGAGTCACAGGCTCTATGACTCAATTGATGATGAGGTTTTGATACCAACCAGGAAAGTTTTAACTGTTGCCAAGAGGGTAAAAATATCCTTTAAGTTAAAAAAAAGCTTAGTAAAGACAGTTTTAACTGGTTTTGAAATCTCTTACACACATTCTGACATGTTTTGAAGGCTTAAAACCAGCTATTACTATAACAATGGCTGATTTAGGGGTCTAAAATGGCTAAAACCAGCCATTTCTTGGTCTAAACCAGGGTTCAATGATACCATAATATACTTTTCTTATTTCAGAATATTTTTCATGAATTAAAAGAGTAAATTTAATTTTTTGAGTTAAAACATTGGTGGCTATAAAAGAATGTCTTTTTTTTCCCACTTTTCTCTTCATGTTAGAATCTTTTCCTTTTATTATTAATTTAAAAACTTTTAAACCAATAAATGAAAAATTCTAATAACCTTTCTTAAAATTATTTTAAACATTTTAAACACAAGAAAAAAATCATTTTAATCATTTTTTGTAACTTTTATAATCATTTTTACCCTTAAATCAACCCATATGTGAATTAAAGAATCTTTCATCACTTTTAACTTTGTCACTTTGTTTCCAAATTAATTCTGGTCAATTTTGAGTTTGTTCTCTCTTTAATTTTCTTTTAAAGAGTTTTTTCTTATATTAATTTCCTGAAGTTCTTTGCTAAATCAATTTCAATTGAAATTTCTTTTAAAGAAATTTCTTTTATAACCTTAATTATCTCTTGTAAAGTATTTTTTTTTGAATAAATTTTTATTTTTTTGGTAAAAAAAACAAATATTTATAATATTGTTTTTTTTTTAAAAATTATAAATTTAAAAACAATAATTTTTTTTTATATTTTCTCTTAAAACTCTTAAATTTTAATATTTTTAATTGAATTGTACCTTATAAAAATTTTCAGAACAGGAAAAGTACTTTATTTTATTTATCAAAGTTTGATATCCACACCTTACATATATGAAATTTTAAAAAGTATTAATTATAATAACTGTGGTATGAATTCCACAGGAATGGAGTCAGGAAATTTTACACATGAAACAAATGAAATTTAAAATCAAGAAGAAATTTATGAGAGTCAAAATGAGAGGGGGAAAGGAAATTTTTAAGACATTGGGGATCACTCCAAAAACAGAAAATGAGGATGTAAAAAGTAGGAAGTGTAATGAATATTTTGTGTTTCCTAGAAATGAAGTAATAGTAGCAGATCCAAAATTTACAGCTGGTTCCAGAGAAAGATCAATGTTAGGATTTCCATGCAGTGAATCAATAAATCAATCATTGAGTTTTAGCATGGCATAACAAAATTCAGAAAGTGTTAAGTCCAATAATTATAATGTTACAAAATGGACAATATCAATTCCAAAGGGCAGGAGAAGATGAATGAAGTAAAGAGGAAAAAGCAAGTAAAGATCAGATTAATATGTTTATGATGACATGAATTGTCAAAGTACCAGGTATTGAAAAAGATTAGTTGCAAAATTTATGGTATTAAATTCACATAAGTCCTTGGTTCACATTATCATTTGAATTTCTGTTATCAGAAGGATACTAAAGGGAAATTCACTTATATTCTATAATATGATGAATCCTTTGAAAAAAAGTGATAAAGGTAATGAATTGATAGTATGATACCATTCACTGAGGCATTAGGAACTTAGAGTTATTTCTCATGTGTGTGTTAAAATTTATTTAGCTATGGTCAAGCCAGATTTTTCATCCTTTTAGATGCCTTTTGTATTTGCCTTATTATACACAAGAAAATATTGGGATCTTTTTTCTTGATAAAGAAAACCTTGATTTAGCTCAAAAGTTTCTGGCAATTCAAATGGAGAATTCCAATAAACTCAGCAGTTATGGCCAGATGAGTAAGCTTCCTTATTTTCCCAATCAATTGTATTTGATAGGTATTAGCAGTCAGGAAAATTAATTCCCTTATGAGTCAATGAATTATTTAAATAGGAATTTACTCTCCTAAATCACTTTTCCATCGCATCTTATGAAGTAAATTGTGAAATCAAATTAAATTGCATAGGAATGGGAAGAAATCATCTCAATTTACCCTGCAAGCTCCTTGATTGCTTGTTTTGATACATTTTCTAGCACATTTTTTTGGGCTATGCCTTTGAAAAATATTAGAGAGGTACTGTCAATGCATGAGGCCACTCAAGCATCTGATCCAGGGACAATGTCCCTTATAAAACAACTTAAATTCTGAATTTCCCAAATGAATATTTAGCCCATCACCATACCAATCTTCAAGGATTTACAAACGTTCAAACTGCAAAAATTGCAACTTTCAATGGAAATCTGTTGGCGCAAAATCCAACCCTCAATATTTTGAGACGAACATACCCTGCTGAATTTAATCAATTTGAGGCAAAATTACAAAGAATTTTATAATTAGGTATGCTTATTCATACACTTTTACGTTTGCAAATATGAATCTTTGACAGCCTTTTCCTCATTTCTATGACTGGTTATTTGTCATTACTTCCTTATTTTCAAACTATGCCCTATTTCACCATTGTCTTTTTGTGATTTTTGGCATCTGCGCAGTCAATATCATTCAGAATTTCTCATGAAAATTTTTCTGTTGCAAAACAAATTTCATTTAATAATAGTGCTTGCACTGGTATAGGTTTCACCCAACTATAATTTATTATTATTTTAAAAGCATAAATTATCCAGAATTACCAAGAATCTGACCACCTCCAAATATACCAGCCTCATTCAACCTTTCATTTATTTAATATTGTGCTAGTTCAAAATAATCTTTCTTATTTAATCTTTTTACATGTTAAATCAAACTCCTTACCCATCGAATTGTTTCCTTTATTCATTAGAGTTAACCGAAAATCTGCTACCTTATTTACTCAATATGTTTTTCAAAATAATACATGCAATAATAACTTCTGCCATATGTAGTGGTAATATAGCTTGAGGAATCAATAAACAGAAAAATATTCTTTTTAGTTGACCAAATTCTTGTTAAACTACCATTCTGAAATTACCAAAAAAAAAATTCAAATTAATCTTTTATTTCTCAAACTCAACTTCAAGTGAGTAATGACCTTGTTGATGAGTTAATCTTATTGAAATTCACATGGTTTAAATCGCATTGATTTCATGATAGCATAAGGATTGGTAATTTTTCAGAATAACCTGAATCTCCAATAAAAAGACAATCAGGAGGGAATCCTGCAACTCCATTGATAAAATCCTTACCAATTTGTGATTTCCTAAACATCCAACTGTCATGAACTTACCCTGGAATTCCATTATAAACCTATGTGATTGTGTAGTCAGGAGAAGTCATAATCTATAATAGCATATAATAACATATGACTTACATTTCCAAAATTTTCATTGCCATAAACAATGAATTGGAACACAATGGAGTGCCATCCTGCTTTATTGACATACAAATTCCACTTATCATTTGGTGGTGGAATGATAGGTATATGTGTTGCATCAATAGTGCCAATGATGTTAGTGACTCCTTTTAATCTTTTGAAAGATTACTTGATCAACTCCCATTCCTCCTTATTATTCACATTTGGAATTATTATGAAAAAAAGTGTTAGTTTCTTTTTTTACACTTAAAAGAACATTGAACTCACATAATAATCACATCATTCCATACTACCAAAATGGCTTGAACAATTTCTTGTGATACCTGGTAGGACCTGGACTTAGGAATATTAAAAAGATGGCTTATTTTTTGTAAGAGCTTCCATGAACAAGACAATACAGGGTAAAACCCCATTTTTCTTTGATTTTTAAAGCCTTGATATTTTGATCATGACCATTACTACCATGATGTTTTAGGCTTGCGGCTAATGAAAAAAAATCATTATACCCCATTTGAAAAATCCCAACAAATTTCCCTTCATAATTCCAAGGGTGGAATTGGGCTTCTCGTTGTATTTCGTGTTGTCATGGACGCCCATATTTCTGATACCATGCTAAGCTTAATTCTTTTTTCATTACTATTCTGGTCATGCTATAAATGATTATGCCTTCATTCATTTTGGAAAAATGTAAAATACACATTAATAAAATTCATAATGAATTTCTTTTATAAATTTCAAATATAGCTTAAAACCCAATCATAAACTGAGCTTTAATTCTTTTTTTTTCATATTTAACTCTTAAATTTAAATTAAAAATTTAATATATATATATATATTTTCCTCTTTTATAATAATAATAGGAAAAAAAATAAAAATATTTTTTTTTTTGAAATTTTTCAATTAATTTTTGGCTTTTTTGATTGAAGTTTTTTTTTTTTTTTTTTTGATTTAAGTTTTTTTTTTTTTTGATTTAATTTTTTTTTTTTTGATTTAAGTTTTTTTTTTTTTTGATTTAAGTTTTTTTTTTTTGATTTAAGTTTTTTTTTTTTTTTTGATTGAAGTTTTTTTTTTTTGATTTAAGTTTTTTTTTTATAAAAAAATTTAATATTTGAAAAAGGTATTCTTTACTTTTTTTTTTTTTTTTACAAAAAAAAGGATTTTAATGTAAAAAAAAAATTGATTTAATTTTTTTTTTTTTAAAAAATTAATTTTTAATTTAATAAAATTCTTTCTTAAGTTTAAATTCAAAACTTATTTACCAGGGTTTGATTTTTTTTTTCAATTTATTATTTTTTTTTTTTTTGAATTTATTATTATTATTATTTTTAATATTAATCAATTTAGTTTCCTCATTTCACAAATATTACCAATTCCACCCCCTGATTTGTAACTATTAGCCTAAGAATTATATAATCAAAGGTTTACAGCTTATCAATAAAGAGAAGATGAAAAGGATTGATTTTCTATAAGATCCAATTCAACAAACGCAAGAAGCAGTAAAAGGATGATAAATTTTTGGAAATACAAATCAACCAATGGTTGATACCTCATCCAGTGGAAAATCGACTTAAAGACAAAAAAAAGGACTCATAAGGAATCTTTAATGTCTTGGTTAAAATTGAAGCATGATTGTATTCTTAAACGACAATGATGGAATAATGAAAATGTAAATTCAGAAACACAAAAATCACAAAAAGCCAAAACAAACTGGTATAATATGATAACAAAAGAATTAAGAGAATTAGTTTTTTTGTGGAATGAAGAAAGAACTCATCATATTTTGGAAGTGATTAAGGAACTTAGTGTGGAATATTTCAAAATGGATGGGACTACTTCCATCTTAGTTACTTTAGAATCACAAGAATTATCATTCACTATTGAAAAAATTGTCCTTTAAAAACACTTGAGAGGAGTTATAAGGAATTAATGACAGTTTTTAAAGTAAGCTTATTTCCTTAATTCAAATTTAATGAAGATAATGAATTTATTTAAATAGATTATTAAGGAATAATTTGATTCAAAAATGGGGAGGAGGGCTTTAAATAAAGATTTAGACTCATTAGATTAGAAGAAAGGTAAATATTGCTTATTAGGTAAAAACTGTATGAAGTTTTTATCTGATTATTCAAAAAAATTGAATTTTATTATAATTTTTATTCAAGAAATTACTTCAAAATGATTGTTTAGAAAAAAAAATATTAATCAGGAATTTGAATAATTTTTTTTTCCTAAATTATAAAGTCTTTGAAAAAAATAAAAAGTCAATCTAATTAGGTTCAACTTAATTTTGAAAAGAAAAAAAAGGGGGTAATAATGATTTTAATTTAGGAAGTTAAGAAAGAAGAATCTTCATTTTAGGGGAGTTAATCAGAATTTAATTTGAGAAATTTAAAACAAAACAAAACAAAAAACATTAGCCAAACAGTTTTTTAAAGTTAATCTATCATTTGGAAAATCAATTTAAAAATAAAAATAAAAATAAACTCTTAAAAAAAGTTAAATATTAAGAATTAAAAGAAATGAGGGTATCAATTTATGAAATTTTGTACTTTAATTAATGAAATGAATAGAAATATTAAAAGATTATTAATTTAAGCAATTTTAATACGAAAGAAAAAGATAGAATGAAAAAAGTCAAGAGATTATGAAAGACAAACGATCATGAGGGAACACAAAGAAATTTTTTGTTTATTTGAGGCAAAAATTAAAGTTGAAGAAAAATGAAATAATAATCAAATAAATATGTGGGCCAAAAAAAATCAAAGAAACTGGTATTCTAGCTGTTCATGATAATCGACTACTCACCTATTAATTAATATTTTTTTTTAATGAAGATCATAATAATTACTAATATAAGCTTTTCTATTTTATAATAAAGAAGTGTTAAGTTAAAAAATCAAGCTAAAATTTTCAATTTAAAGATTCATATATTTTTGCTATAAGTCGAAAAGCCCAATTATATAACAGTTTAGTTTTTGAAATAGTAATTATTCTCAACAATGATATACTAAATCTTGGTGATACTTTCCTCAAAATACTTTTTTATTAAGTTTGATTTTTTTTAAATATGAAATTGAACACGTACTTTAATAATAGAAGAAAGTTAATATATATATAATTTATGAGCTAATACAGATTGTATTAAGAGAGAAAAATCTGATTGAAGGGTATTACTACTTTATTATATAGATATGTGCATAAATTTCTCAAGGAATTGAGGAGTTTATTTTATTAATAAAGGGTTATCATAATATTATAATGACTTTGTTGAAATTCAATACTTTTATTAGGCCGGATTTGGATTGAAATATTGTTATTTCACTCCAAAACAACTTTATTTCCACAAAGACTTATGTATATACTCTCATCTATCAACACCTAAACTGAAGCTCTTTTTTGAGAAGAATTTGTTTTTCATAATTTAAGTGAATTACTATATCATGAACTGAAATGTACCATCAACAATTTCTATTAAACAAGGTGAACAACATAATTCTCAAATGCCAAGAAAATCTGAACAAAAAATTCTTTGTAGAATTTTAAAGATCTCAAAAAAAGGCTATTATCCTGGAACAACTCAAAAAACTGGAAGAAAAATATTACATTCAATCAGAAGAAATTTTATCTTCAAAGAAATTTGTTAAATCAAAAGACAAATTAATCATCCAATTATGAAAGTAATACTTAGAAAAATTAGATGAAATTAAGAAGAATATTTAAACATATCTTTAATGACTTTCAAAGGAATTATATGTGCAATTTTTAGTTCTCTTATATTTCATTGAAAGAAAACTCATTTAAATGAACCTTAAAATGGATATAGTACTAGATTGATTATGCATAATTATAAATTTATTTTGAAAACCATTGATAGATATTTTTAAGATTTCACTTTAACCTCAATTAAAAACAAATATCCCAACTAAATAAACATAAATTGTTTAGCTAATAATAATTATTTAAAATAAGATTTTACTAATTTTAATTTTGGAAATAAACATTTGCATCTTATTTGTTATATTTTTCCTTATCCCAATATTTCTTCCGAAAAATAACACATATTCCATAAATTAGAAATGTTTTCATGATAAATATTGAGTGTATTATTTCAAATTATACATGATAAAGCCAATTTACCTGCATGTAATTGAAAAACTTTTTGAGATTATAGTAGACAATGGAATATATTATTCAATATACCAATATATTTCCCTACTAATATTCTGAAATATTTCTAACTTTGGATAATATTTCACTTACATAAAAATTAAGGAGGCTTAGGCTATAGATGAATGGACATGATTAAAATTCAATTAATCATAATTTTGAAAATTTCTGGAAGGGATGAAAATTCGAAGTGTTTCTGAATATACCAAATAACTGAATAGTAAGAAATCAGGAGGAAATATAGAAACTCAATTGATTAGGTATTTACCAATTTTCATTTTCCTAAATACCATGCTATCATAGAGGAGTTTTGGAAAGCTTCCAAGAAACCTTTTGGAAGTATGATATCAATAGTCTTTTGGATACCTCAATAAAATTACCCAATTAAATTACAAAATTACTATGGCCATTATAAATGCACTGGAAGACAATTTAATGTTCAAATTTGAAATTCGAATAAGCATTTGATGGAGAATTTGGGGAGGTATTGTTGGGATATGTGTCCCATAAATGGCACAAATTATATTTATGAGTCCTTGTTATTTCCCGAATGTTTCTTTCATTTCTTCCCACTTCTCTACATCATCTACTACAGGAAAACTTCCAGTTCTATGTTAAATCAGTAAAGGTAACACAGAAGGAGCAATTAAGCAATTACAATATTGTGTAATTATTAATTTCTTCCAGAATTTCTTGCACAATTCCTTGTGTGTCTTGATAAGCTGTTAAATTTACAACAGTGAACACATTACCAACCATTTAATAGGAGGATTCATGGCCCAAACTATACAATGTGATCCCTATTTTTGCTTCAATAATGAATATATTAATATCTTGTTGATATGTGTTTGATATGTGATTTATTAGAGATTGTACAAACAAAAGAAAAGTAATTTATCATAGAAAAAAGACCAGAAAATCTTCCTCATACCATGTATTGAAACATTTGCCTTGTTGGATTGGATTAAATTGACAATTTCAGCTTGTGACTTGAAACCAGAGCACAAACATGACATTAAAATACCATAAAGAAATGGTAGAGAAAAATGGCTACTAAAAAGTGACCCAAGACAGAATATCTCATAAAGGAATTCAAAAGAAAGAGGAAAGTCAACCATTTCCAAATATATAGCTCTCATAACCATAATAAAAAGAATTTCAAAGTTACTTCATTTCAAAATAAGCACTGGGAATGAACCTTGATTTTCACCTCTCCTCTAGAATATAGTGAAAGACATAAAACACCATAAAATGGGTGTTCAAATTAAAGCTCTCATTAAGGAATATCCCATGGTACTAGTGTGGCTTTCCATCCCATTTCTTTTCACCAGACTCAAGCTCATAGTAGCCCATAAAAGCAGTAAATTTAATCCACAGGTAGACTTAAAGTCAAATTTTACACCAAAAAGTCAGTTTTACAACAAGAAGCTGGGGTTAACTCATAATACCATGGAAAAGGCACCAAAGGGCAGTGTATGTGTTAAAATAAACCATTCAATTTCACTATGACTATGTGAAAATCAACCTACATATAGCAAACTAGCTACATGAAGCAAGGTACCACCCTGTAAATTACACAACCCACCAAGATTTACACCCCTTCTATAGCCATAGGACTCATTCAGAAGGAAAATGACACCTGCATGAATTACACAGCCCCCTTGCATTGAACATATAAAAGTAACATTATTCAAATCTCAACCCAGTGGAATTCCTGAAATTCATTCCCAAAACAGCCACAGGATTACCTTATCTTATATCCACAGTTCCCTGAATTAAAATAAGCACAAATTTAGAAGTTTACAGCCATCAAAGTTTATCCAAGGCAGTTTATAACATTTTTTGGAGCATAATAAATAAACTCAAAATTCTTCACACCACTTAAACCCTCATGCAAGTAGAAACTAGTTACAACAAGCTGCATGCACTCCACACCTTTATTTGAGTCTAAAACACATGACTATGCACAGCATATTCCAAAATGAAAACATATCATGAAAAATAGTAAATACATCAGTGAAACAAATCATAACCTGACCTCACTTTAAAGCTAAAAAAGAGAAAGCACAGCCATGACACCTGCATAAATTACACAGCCATTTCTACCAAGCCCAAAAAAATGACATATGCAAGGAAAACTCAAAGTCATAATGTGATACTTCCCCCATCAAAAGCATATCATGTGAAAAAATGAAATTGCCTCCTTCATCCAAGGAAACTCCAAGAAGATCATGTCATAACCAGCTCACCAAAAAAAGAGTCATGTGATAAATGGAGGCTCTGTGGAAGGAAAATTATCACCAAAACTCAAATCACCTGAACAATGCAAAAAAGCTGTCACTAAAACCCAAATCATATGATTAAATCAAGAGGAATTAAAGTTGAAAAAGACAGCTCCCATGGAGGGCCCCCACGGATCCCAAAAAGTATAAATAGAGGGGCTTTCTTCCCCCAAATTTTAAAAAATCTACACATGCACATTATGAGAACAGGAAAAATTGATCTCTCAACTGGGAGGTAGTTCAGTATATCATAGTGAATATACTTTCCCAGTAGCTAAGCTCAGTGGAAGTATATTGTTGAATATTTCCCAGTAGCTAAGATAAGTGGAATTATAGTGTTGAATATCTCCCAGTAGCTATGCTAAGTGGAAGTATAGTGTTGAAGATTTCCCAGTAGCTACGCTCAGTGGTATCTTAGCATTGAAAATGAATTAACCCAGTATTCAATTTTAGGGGTACTTCTCTATTAAAAATATTTTATTCAGTAAAAATATAATAACACCATTTCTCAAAATTACAAATTAACTTACACCTACAAATATCCAATATTAAAGAATATTACCTCTTAAATTAAAAACTACAACTTTATCTTATTATTAATCACTATTAAGAAAAGAACAAACATTTAAAAAATTATCTTACTCTATTATAACTTTACCTTAATAGAATTATCCTTATCAACACATCAAATTTTCCAGAGCACCTTAAATAACAAATCTTACCAATAGTATATCACCAAGAAGAAACCACTAAACCAAATTGAACCAAAAATAAAAATTAAATAGACAAGTATTTCATTAAATCCCAAAATTAAACAAAATTACTGAAATTATATTTCTCATTGTATATTGAATAGGTCTGATCTGAGACTGCTGAATTTGGTCTTCTGCTGTTTAAAAGCCACTTACTAATTT
Source organism: Austropuccinia psidii (assembly GCA_023105745.1). Taxonomy (NCBI): domain Eukaryota; kingdom Fungi; phylum Basidiomycota; class Pucciniomycetes; order Pucciniales; family Sphaerophragmiaceae; genus Austropuccinia; species Austropuccinia psidii. Next base: position 14,943,318 of record JALGQZ010000017.1, read on the forward strand.
TATTTTGGTTTGTGATCTCCAAGGAAGCCTCTTTTTAGTATTTTAAGGGGGGAAGGCAATACACCCTTGCCACCCTTGGTTACAGGAGTTATTGAAAATTCAAAACTAGTTACCTATAATCTATCCCTCCAGGTACTGCCTCATTTCAATCCTACACAAGAGGAGTTCCAATGCTAGAATAAAAAATACAGAAGGTATGGCTAAATTTAAGACAGACAAGGGTGAAGAAAATATTCACCTCCCATCTAGCTTCTACATTTTCAGAGGTAGATACCCAAAGTGTGGCCCTTTTAAGAAGAGAAGAATCTATCACCTATTTTTAATCTCCATAATCCTGCACCATCACTAGAAAAAAAGTGATTAAAAATAGTAAATAAATACAGGTTATATCAAAAAAACCAAATTTCAATAAGGGAATTTGAAACCTGTATAGCATTTCCATATTAAATTTCAGGGATACCAAATTAGTGACCACCTTGTACAGATTATTAACGGATACAAAATTAACCACTTTTGAGCCCTCTATCTCAAAAAAACCAAAGCTGAAGCAGTTTCAAGGCCAAAAAACCACAATATTGGAAAAAATAGAATACTGTGGGAAGCTATCATATATGTATAATTATGTGGTCTAAAAATGATGAGAAATTATTTTTATACCTCAATACATCATATTATAGCTAATATGGGGTCTACTGACAAGTTCTGTACAGCTTCCTATGCACCTGGCCTGTGAGGACTGTGGATGAGGATTTCCACACTTTATTGGGGAAAGGTAAACATGAATGGTAATAAAGCAAAATCTGAGCCCAATAATGTGCACAAAAGGCAGAATAAACCTCAATAACACCCTTGAGAGTGAAAAATCTACACTATTTCTAAAAGGTAAAGACCAGAGGTCCCTCCAACCAATTTTCAGGGAAAAAGGGGACCTTCCTCTGGCAAAAAGAGGAATCCCCATCCTGCTCTTGAATTCCTATGTAGTATAGTTGTTTAAAACAATTGTAAACTTAGATATTAATCAGGTATTAGGTGAGTATTGATAATTTTGGTACTTGTTATAGTTAATCAATTGGTAATTACTGCCACCAGGGATTTCAGCAGTGCTTAATACCAATATTTCTAGTAAAGCCCTTTATTTTTAAAAACTAACTTCTTTTATAAAACCTTATTTAAATGTCACCCTCAGAATTATAGTCTTGTGAATACTATACTATAGAGAGATCTTGACGTATTGGGGGCCTTTTCATCTTTTTTGAACCAATTTTTTGACTTTTTTGGCACAAAATTTAGTAATTGTTCTATTTTTATCACCGTTTTATTCTTTTGAGCATAAAAATATCCTTAATAAAAATAATAAATATGTCAAATATCATATATTATGATTTCTTTTAGTATATAATCATATAATACTGGTTTTTCATTATTTTTGATATGGTACAGTTAAAATTTCATTTCAACAGTCATATTGATTGGCTATTTTTTCTATATAGAAATAAAAAAACACTAAATTATTTTTTTAATCACAAAAATAACCTCTTTACTGTAAATATAATTTTAAGATGTATGGTTGGATCAATTTATAGTTTCAATTTCCTTACATGAATCAACTATATTAAGATTTGTTTTATTAATTACAAAACAATGTATAAGATTCTGGCATACACTAGTATCCCACATATCTGAAATAACAGTTTTTTGACATGAAAATTGATATTAGAAAGTCACTGTCATAATACAGAGGTAAAATACTGCCACATTTTGTATCAGAGGCCATTCTTTGATGAGAAAGAGCATTTTAAGAAGTCAAAACTGACATCAAGCCCTCACACCCTTATTTCTAGTAGAAGAAAACTTCATACCACTAGAGACCCAGTCACAAGGCAACCCACCAGTGACATACTCAGACACAGAACATGTTCAGAAGGGAAAAGGAAATAGGAAAAGTGAAACTCTCATAAAAGACAAGAATTGGACACCAATTTTTATTCAAAGAACTAGAAATCCACATAGTTTTGCCTCAGTACAAGGTAGAAAAACTTTGGTAAATTGTAAAGGGAAAATAACTATTATTAACGCTGTTTTAACTTCCAAAGAACAATTTCCAAATACAGTAGAGCACAAGTTTATACAAAGTACAGTAAAAGCTAAATACCCTAAGAAAATAAATTTGTGACTGCATTCCCATACTGATCTAATGTCACCTGTACACCTCAGAAGCCTTGGAATCCCAAGGAACAATCCAGAGGAAAGAGTAGTACTTTTCAGAACCAGAAGACCACAGTATGGACACCATGGTGAATGGCAAGACCCTCAGTGAAATCATTCCCACAATACCATTCACCTTCCAATTCATCAGGTACCTCAAGGCAGGGGCTGGACAAACATGGATCAAGTGCTTCAGCTCCACCAAAGCCTCAAGATCTGTTCCAATGGAGCATAGAAACCAGGAGCTTCAACCTGGATTAAAACCGGGAAAAACTTGGAACAAGCTTCCAGAAGATAAGTCTCAAAAAGATATCTTTCAAAGACCTTATGGAAATCACCAAAAGTTCGAATTCCAACAGGCAATTCAAACTCTTGGAGGAGAGGGCAGCCAAGACAAGGCAGAAGCAAGCCACTCTCTGGGCTATAGCAGATAAAGGAAATGGAATACTATTATTCCTTCAGGATCACAAGGAGTGGTAAACCAACCCAACTCCCAAGTAGCTTCAAACCACTCAGAATCCAAGAAATCAGTGGCCAAGTGTCACCATTCTTCACAATCCCAGGAAGTGTACAGGAGGAGACAAGGACAAAGAGGAAAGAAGAGGATTTCTTTCCACCAGAGGCAGAAATAGCCACTAACCATGATCCAGAATCTGTTGGACTTAGTCAAGGAAGTACACAAAAAGAAGAAGTAATTGTAAATAATCCTGACAGAATAAATAGTCCCACTATTAAAAATAAAATCCCCCTCAGGACCAACACAGTTTTTTCAAACCTTAGAGTAACATAAAAAGGAATGAACTGTGATTAAAAATTTCCCAATTTGAGGAGAAAACTCAAAGAGAGCTTGAAAGATTCCATGAGAGTATCTCTAGGTTACAAGAGGTAAACAAATTACAAACCAAAACCATTCATACTCTTGAAGAGGACTACACCAAATTAAGTAGAGCCTCAGAGGAAAACAACAAAAGACTGAACCAAGCCTTAGAGGAGAAACATTTCTTCAAAAGGGACATGAGATGTGCTAAAAAAAGTGGAAGACCTGGACACATAAATGAAGAAGCTGTTTAATTTATGCCAGAACATAAAAAAAAAAATACAGGGAAATGTTTCAGGTAGCATACCTTAGCCATATTAAAAGGAGGACATTAAGCCAAATTCCTTATTGGATAGTAAGAAGAGATCCCCATCACAATACCAACATGGAGACAAAATAACTTACTCAAAGTAAGAAGCACTTACTCATATTCCAGAAGTCACAAGCTGGTCAAAATTCTCTGGTGCAGGGGAATATGCTCACATAGAAATCATTAATTATATTTATGGACTCTTCATTGATGTACCAAGAATACCAGACTAATTGATAACAGCTAGAATAAGGAAAGCATTAAGAGGTCATTTTAGTATATATTATACTGAAATTAAATAAATACATGGAAGAAAAAACTGGCCATGGTGGAAAAGTCAAATTATTAATAGGTAAAGTAATTGTACATCAATATGGAAAAAGACTATGTCATTGGAGAATACCAGTTACTAAGTGATCAAAGATCCATACAAGTGACCTCTTAAAAAGTCCAAGAGACTTAAAGCCATTGAACTTCATATTGATATTCAAATGAGGAATAATAAACTCCTGAAACAGTTTTCAGGAGAATTTTAGAATTGAGTCAAGTGAATATTCAACAAAGACTGAAGAAATGGTGATATTTCCAATACCCTACAAGATTTAAGGAAAAGTACAAAAGTTGGAAAATACTCCTCTTATAAAAGCAGTAGCTTTAGACAAAAGGAACCTTTCAGGGATGAAAAAAAAGACAAACCCAAATAAAGAATTTCAGAAGTTCCCAAGAGGAATAACTAATGTCATAATTGTGGATCCACAGACCACTATGCAAACAACTTCCCGTAGGCAAAGATAAAGATCTATTTCATTGTGTAATTCCAAGGGGAAGACCTCAGACAGAGTATTATGACTCTGAAAGTATGAAATATGCCATCAGAGAAGAATCTTAGGATGAACATGACCCAATAGAGGCACATCTGGTAGAGTACCAGGAGGAAATCCAGGTCATAAAGCTGGAGACAGGCCTACCACAGGAAAAAACTAACAAGAAGCTGTGAAAATACACACATGATGCAAAAAGAATTCTTGGTAAAACGCACCAAGGGAATGGAATAAATTCATGGTACAGTCACAAATATGACAGTGTGTGTGTTTACAATGCTCAAAACCCATTAATAATTGAAAGTGGATCACACTGTTCAATAGTATCCAAGGACTACTTGAAGGAAAACATCCCAAAATGTAAAAAGCAACTTTTTACAACCAAGGAAAATAATTTCAAGAGTGTATCAGGTAAGATGACCTGTATAGGGACAATTGTCAAAGAGATAATTATCCCCCACAGGAAAGGAAAAATCAGACTTAAACCAGAGCTTGTAGAGCTTGAAGATTCCCACATCCAGGTATTCTCACTAGGAACAGACTACCAAAGGATTTATGGAATAGATATTTACAATAGTAAGAACAGGCACATGACCATAGGTAAAAACAAGGAGAAGAAATTTTTCCTTGACATACGCCAAATATCCACCCAAGACCCTCTCAAAGAATTACTTAATGAATTCAAAGAGAAATAATATGGCTCTAACATCACAAGTAAACAAGAGCTGAGTTCACTCAAGATGTTGAGAAAGAACAGAATGGCCTTTGCCATAGGGGAAGAGCCCTTAGAAAGAATTAGTGGTCATGATATAGATTTATATCTGTATGTGAAAAGATCTCATCCATAAATTCTAATAAGAACTCTGTATAAAGCTAGCCTAGAAACCAGAAAAGAGAAGAAAAAGCATGTCAATGAATCCCTGGAAATTTATTGATCACAGAAATAGGACACAATGGGATTGTGAAGGTTAACAAAACAGTCCTGATCACTTGGAATGATGGAAAATTCAGATTTTGTGGAGATTTAAGAACACTGAATAACTACACTAAAGCAGACAGGTACCCCATACCCAGGATACCCCATGCTTTGGATAAACTTGCTAAAGCCAAACACATTATCAAAATGGATTTCATGAAGGGATTTAAGAAAAATAGAGCTAGAATAAGCTCTATTAAACTACTAATCATTATATTCCACATGGGTATATATGGGTACAAAAGAATGCCATTTGGCATAAAGAATGCACCAGCTCACTTCCAGAGGATAATGGACAACATATTTCAAGAAGAAATATTGGAAGGCTGGGTAGTAGTATATATAGATGTTATTATCAGCTATTTAGAGGAATGGGAAGACTATGTAAAATAAATAGACATATTCTTAAGTAAATTCACTCCCATGAATCTGAATATCTCCTTGAAAAAGTGAAACTTTGGCCAAAAAGAACTGTTAGCACCTGTAAACAAAGTCTCAGGGCAAAGCTTAGCCATAGACAAGAATAAAGTAGAATAATTGCTTAAGAAGCCAGTGCCAAATGAAATTAGAAAAATAAAAGAATTCTTAGAATTTTCTAGCTACTACAGAAGCTATGTCAAAAACTTTGAGTACATAACTAGTAGGCTGTACAAAGTATGTTTTAAAGATTTAGCTTCTGAGACAGCCAAGTAAAGAAAGGATGTATATGAGGAGATAAACATGAACTCACAAATGCATCTGTCTTGATGTTTCCTAAAATTGAACTTCCATTAAAGCTTTATATAGATTATTCCTGAAGTGAAAGAGTATGGGGAGCCTTACACTAGAGAAAAATTGTAGATTGTGAACCAAGAGAAATTTCCATCTCTTATATATTTAGGAAGCTGAATTATTCAAAATTTAGATATGGGGAAACCCAAACAGAATGCCTATTCCTGTTATGGGAGCTAGAACGACTCCACCATTGCCTGGAGGGCACATTATTTGAAGTCTACACAGACTTCACAACCCTCAAATCCTTACTTAACATAAAAACAACCAATAGGAACATGTTGAGATGGAAAATAGCCATCCAAGAGTATAGAGGTAATATGTAAATAATATATAACAAGGTAAAAACACACATGAATTTAGATGGTCTCAGTAGATGTCCATTAGGTAATGTCAAGCGTAACCCAGCCTATGACCCAGAGGTGGAAGCCAAAATACCTATCCACCTCAGATTCTCAGAGTGGGAACCAGCAGGTGGTGCTCCAGATTCTGAAAACAGTATCCAAGTGAAGAAAGAAACTTCCATATTGGGGATAAGCTCCTCAGAAATCTATACTGAGCACTTCTATACAGTGCAAAATGCTTCTGCTGAAAATAAACAGTGTAGCATATTTATGTAACTCCTGAAGCAGAAATACAGGAGCCCAGAACTGGAATCACAGTAAGAGGATCCTTGGCCCAGGGACTATAAGGGTAATATTTTCTTCCCTATAGATGGCCTCCTATACCACAGAGGAAATTGCATCAGTGCACTAATAGTGATTGACAGAGATAATATCACATGGGCTTTTCAAGAATGCCATTCTTTCCCACATATGGGAAACATAAGTGAAAACAGAACCAAAGGAAGGGTGTAAAGCACAGCTTGGTGGGCTCAGTAGAAACAAGAGTTGATTTAGTACATTGAAACTTGTGACAGATTCAAGAAGGGAAATAGGAAGCATGGGACAGATTTAGCAAGAGTCTTAGAGGCCTTCCATTCCATAAGAAGGATAAACCTATGAGAACAGCTCTACTGTTTTGAAATAACATTATTAAGCCTGTAAAGTTCCCAAAATAATAATCAGTGATGGGCACCCCAAATTGAATTCAGAAATTTGGAAAACTCTCTTTGACATGCTTGGGACAAAGCTTGCATTCTCCACAGATTACCATTCACAAACAGATGGCCTAGCTGAAAGGATGATGAAAAGAATGGAGGAAATCATGAGGAGGGGCTGTGCGTATGACAGTAATTATAAATACAATGAATAATAAACCCATAACTGCGTCACACTCCTACCACCTATACAACTGGCTTAATATACAAGCCAGGTCTCAACCACAGGGAAACAACTGTCTCTAATAGAGAAAGGTGAATCCTCATATTCGATTGGATCACCTGAAGAAGAATATTCTAACCATCCACCCAAATGCCAAAGACTCCATGACATGTGGAAAAGGCAGGTGAGATAGAAGCAAAGGAGTACAAAAAGAAAAGATATGACAAGAGTAATAGAGAGCTTGACTTTAAGGAGGGTGAACAGTTGTTAGTATTTACTACAATTTTCAATAACCTCAAAGAACTTAAGAAAATGAGAGACTAATTTATAGGAAACTTCACTATCACAAGGCTGATAGGGAAAAATGCAGTGGAGGTTTGAATTTCTCAAGAATTCCTTAGGAATAACCCAGTTTTCCCAGTGAGCCTTGTGAAACCCTACCACCAGACTGTAGAGGACAAGTTTACTTCCAGAAGAAAAAATCAGACTCTAAAAACCATAGTGGAATTTGAGGACTCAACTGGACAAGTGAAGCAAATAATTAAGGCCAGGAAGATCTTAATCAATGGCAAAAAGATCATAGAAAATACCTTGTCAGGATTGAGAATCAGAAAGGTGAAAAAGATAGATGGTTATCAGAAGAAAGGATAACAAATGGGGCCTTCAATTGAAAAGATTAAGAGCCTCTAGGAGGACTGAAAAGTTTCATCAATTATGAGCCTTTTCTAATGGGAGGGTGTGTCAGCCTATGACTCAAAACCAGAGCACAAGCATGACATCAAAATACCATAAAGGAATGGTAGAGCAAAACACCCACTGAAAAGTGACCTGAGCCAAAATATCTCATAAATTCATGAAAAGGAAAGAGTAAAGTCACATCTTGAAAAATATATAGCTTTAATAACCATAAGACAAGGGATGAAAAAGTTATTCCAGCTCAAAACATTAACCAAGGGTAAACCTTAATTTTCACCGCTCTTCTAAGATCTAAAGAAAGAAACAGAAATGAATCAAATAGGTGCTCAAATTGAAGCTTTCACTCAGGTCTATCAAATGGTACTAGAAAAATGAAGCTAGCATCAAAAATACAGAATTTATGGCCTAATATAAGCCAAATAAGGGTGAACAAAATATTCACCTCTCATCCAGCTTCTACTCTACAGTTTCAGAGTGAGATACCCAAAGTGGGGTCTTTTTCAAAAAATTAGACTCTGGGATTTTTAATGGTACTCTCCATATTCTTTTACCATCTCTAGAAACAAAGGGATTAAAGTTGATAAATCAATACAGGTTCTATCAAAAAGCCAAATTTCAATAACAGAATTGAAATCCTGTATAGCTTTGGCAGAGCTGATTTTAGGCATACCAAATGAGTGACCAATGTGTAGATCCCATAAAGGGCTACAAAAGTGACCATCTTTGAGCCCTCTATCTTCAAGAATGAAAAAGGTATGGCACTTTTAAGGTTAAAATGACACAATATTGGAAAAAACCCAGACCTAGGGGATACTATCCCATAAATATTATTATGAGGTTTGAAATGAGAAAAAACCTGGTACATACCTCAATAACTCATAGTATGACTAATATTTGGTCTAATGACATGTGCTATACATCTTTCTCTGCTTCTGGCCTGTCAGAGCACACCTGTGAGGACCCTGGATGAAAGGCTTCACCCTGTATTGGGGACTTGTGACCAGAAGTGGTTTCAAAAACCCTATCTGAGTCCAATAAAGTGCATTTAGGGCTGTGTGAAACACAAGAACACCCTTGAGAGTGGAAAATATTCACTATGTGTGTGGTAAGTACCAGAGGTCCCTCCACCCATTTTTAAGGATAAAAAGGGACCTTCCTCTTCCCAAAGCAGGAAGCCTTATCCTTCTTTTAAATGCCTACATAGTATAATTGTTTCAAACTATTGTAACATTAAAGAAATCAGGCTGTATCTTAGTCTTGATAATTGTAGGATTCGCTATAGTTAGTAAATTGGAAATTACTGCATCCAGGGATTTCAGAAGTGCTGAACACCACTATTTCTAGTAAAGTTCTGTATTTCTAAACTTTAAGTTATTTTATAAATTTTTTTTCATGTGTAACACTGAGAATTATAGCCTTGTAAATACTATATTATGGAGGTATCCTGACAGATGATACCTGATTTCTTTGTCCCACAAAATATGAAAAAAAGCTACCATGTCAAACTAGTCAAGGGATAATCCATGATTTTTTGAGAATTTATATATTTTGAAAAGAAAAGAAATTGGATAAAACAAAAATTAAAACTTATATTGGGCTAGTGGCCCAAAAAGAAAGGAGATTTATCTGAAAAAGAAAAAAATAATTTTCCAAATAGATCATTAATGAAAGATTTAGATTTGAAAATTTAGCAAAAATAATTTGAGAAATTTTTCTAGCTAAAATTAAAATAATGTTGAAATTTGAATTAATTTCAAAATCATTTTGAATTATGGATTAAAAGTTAATTGAAAATTGAAATTAAAAATGAAATACTAATAATATTTTTTGTTTTTTTGGTTGAGTAGAATCTCTCAAATCATTAATTTTTTCAGGTTTATAGAAAATTAAAAATAATTTTCTTTAGGAATAATACAACTCAGATAATTAATTAATAATATTGAAAATTATATTTTTGTTATTATTTTTTTGGTATAAATAAAAATTGAAAAATGAATTTGTGTTAATTAATTCGATGATTTGATTTTTTTCCCGCTTGTTCATTTTTTGATGTATTGAACTTGAAAAAATCTAATTAACTCACAAAAATTCCAATTTCTGTCAGTCAAATATGTCAAGTCTTATTAGAAATATTGCTAATTCTTGATTGAAATTCGTTTTAACCATTATGGACCATTTCAATTGTCTCCTTATGTTAAGGAATAATTGAAAATTTATTTAATTATCTTAAAAGATCTCTCAAAGTCTATAAATTATCAAAAGATGAAAGAAATTTACCTCACAAAATCAATTCAACATGAAATATACATAAACTTCATCTTAAATAAGGCCTATGGTTAAGTGAGGATTTAAAATGGAATCAATATATAATTATAGATTATGAAAGTGACTTGAATTACAATAAAAGAAACTTTTAGTGAAATTAGAATAGAATAGTATTAAGGTGAATTTAGTTAATAAAAAATTCCTTAGGAATCTCAACCAAAATTATGCTTTTTTAAATCAATTGAAACAAAAATAATTTTTTTAATCCAAAAAACAAAAAAAGTAATATTTTTAATCAAAAAATTTCCTTTTGTTGCATTCAATCAAATTTGAATAGGAATTTTACAATAGAAATTTACTTAATTTAATTCGAATTGAATTCATTATTTTTGTAATTTTATTTTAATTAAATAAATGTGTTGAGCAACAATTATAAGTTGAAAGACCTAATAAAATTCTCATAAGCAAAATTAGATGATAATTTTTAGAAAAAAATGAATTGAGTAGAGTTATTTTGTGGTGAATTTTTATTACTAATATTTCTCTCAAACATATATCTCAAGAAGTGGGTTTCTGAGCCAGGTGCCAAAAAAGACACCTTTTTGAGGAGCCAAATAGATGAAGGACTAAAACATGGTTAAACTTCAGTTTTGAGAGAATCTTATTACAAAATAAATATTCTTCTTTCTGAAAAAATATATTTGAGATATATAAGTGGATTTATGTTGTAATTTTATTTGTATATGATTTTTTTTCAAATTAATCAATATTATACATTTGAGAAAAACAAACTATCAATAAAGGAACAAAAAAGACTATAGGATGATCCAAAAATATATTTTTTTATCATACAAATTCTATTTAATTGATCAAAGTTAATTTATATTTCTTATTTTAATCTAAAAAGCTTTCATGAATACAAATATTTTGACTGAATTAATAGAAAAATCTAATATATTTACAATAAACCTACATATATATATTCATGATAAGCTGAAGAATTGTTTTTTATATTTTTTAAGATAAATAGCTCAAATTTTTACTGAAAAATGTAAAAATATTTTTACAAAATAATCCATATTGACACAAAATTCTTGAATGTAAATTAATAAATTTATGAATTGATAAAAAGATAAATTAGAGGTTCTCAAAAACTATTGAAAAGGGACCACCTCACTCCAGAATTAAAATTAAGTTTAGTTACTAGGACATTTTGGCCTTTACATAATTTTAAATTCCAAAATAGCCTATTTGTGTCAATTTGGTACTTGGAATTTCTAAATTGGCTCTAGGCACTGAATGTGCAAAGGGCCCAGAATTTATTAAAACCTCCAAAAATTATTGATTATACATCAAATTAAGAAAATATTTTCTTTTTCTTTCATAAAGGTATGATTAAGTGAACAAGAAGAGAGAAATATATTCAAATTTAAGTTCAAATAGTTACAATTAAATCTACATGATCTAACTCAAAGAGTTAAGTAATTAAGTCCTTTATCTATTATCAAATATATCCTCCACCATGAATCAAAATTATAAAGAAACAAAATATTTATATGTCTTGAATAAGATCAATTCAATATTTCTGAATTGAAATTGAATTCTAATATAAAATAATTTGATTAATGAGTTTTTTAATATAAAATTCAAACAATCCCTTTTTAAGATATTGTATGAGCTCTGTATTTATCAAAAAAAATAATCCAACCATGAAATTGAAAGATATTTTGATCTATTTCAAAGGATCTTTTTTTAATAGTTATTTGATATTAAACTTTTAATATTAATTTATGTTCTTTTGTATATTGAAAATGATAATTTAGTTTAAATTGAAAGAGATTTCCAAAATAAATTAATTTTATTTATTAAGAATTAAATTTTGAAAAATTGATAATAATACTTACATTTAAAATATTTTAAAAACTAGAAAAAACGTGAGAGATGCTTATTCTTAAGATACATAGTTTAAAAATAAAAGTTGAATTTAATTTGATATATCAATTTTGTTGAATTTAAAGTCTGTTCATAAAATCTCATGAAAAAAGATCCTTTTTACTTTTATATTTGGTCGAAAGGAGGTTTTTTTGATAAGAAGAATACTTATGATATATAATGAAGCAGCTTTCAAAATTTTTTTAATTATGAATAATCAATAAGATCTTTTACTAATTAAGATTTCAATTAAAACTCTCACATGATATCTTCCAAGACTTAATTATCCTCAAATATTATTAGAAATAAACTAACTCCAATCAGGTTGAGAAAGAAGATGATGAAAATTTTTTGTATTTATAAATTTTACTTTCTTTTCAAAGATTTTTTGAGCTAAGATGACAAACCCCTTTCAACTGGCTATCAAAATGAGAATAACTACTCAAAGGATCTATTTCAAGGCACAAAAGAAAAATATAAAAAATTAATTTGTGTTACAAAAGATGGTATTTTACATTCTTAAATGATTATATGGGCTGAGAAATCATTAAAGGTCAGAACTTTATATCTTTCCAAGAACAGATTGCGAATCTTTAGAAATTCTTTGTAATGGGAATCATACACAAAAAACAAGGGAGAATTTTCCAAAGGACCATTAAATATTCTCACATTTTTTTTGATCGAGAAATTGCTTCATTGAAAAACCTTTACTAAGAATATCTTAGATAGACCAATGGAACAGAGATGATGAAAGAAATAATGAGAATAATTGAATATAATAGATCTTAGTTTTATTTAAGAAAATGTATGAAAAATGTATAACAAAGTACAAGTACATAACAAAGCTACTTGGTTCAGCTACAGGTAAGAATACCGCAGAAATTACGTGTGGCCATTGATCTTGAGCTTTGTGTTGGCTGAGAGGGAAGTATCCATGATTAAAGGGCTCTAAAACATTTCCTGGGTTGTAAATTAAAAGTATTATTGTTTAGTTGATTATGGATATTTCTCAACAAAACTATTTTTGATAACTTAAAACAGCACCTACACAAGCTCCTGTAAGGTTTCTCTATGAAAGTCTCGATGATAGTAACAGATATAAAGAGTACAATGACTGTCCTCAGTAGAAAATTTAATAAAAGTAAACATTATAACAACAAATTGATATAATCATTAAAAATAATTATATAAAAAAAGAAGAATTAATTATTATTTGATAACTTAATACTAAAGGTTTTTTTAATAATTATAATAAATTATTATGATTATATTAATATTATAGTCACTGATAGCTATAATAATAAGTAATATAGAAGCTATTAATGAGAAAATTATATGCAAAAAATAATAACATTTAACCACATATATATAATATGAGTATTATTAATAAATAAAATATCACACACTGAATAGATAAATTTTATTAAGAAATCCTATATAAAAAACTATTACTAGATAACAAAGATATAGAAATTCAGAGAAAACGTATTTATAATATTTATTTAATACAATAAGTCAAAAAACAACATTTATAGTATTAAATAATGTCTATAAGCTTAGTAAACTCCAAAAATTAATTTTTCAAAGGAATAAAACAGCTTTCTTTATGATGAAATAAGATTTAAAGGTTTTCAGAGGAAATTTGTGGATTTAAAAGAAATCATAAGACAACAATTTTATATAATAAACTAAATTATTGGTGATTAAAAAGATATAATATGAATTCTATTATTCAAACTCTTTATTTATGATTTATAAAGAATGAAAAGAGCTTGGGAATTCCTTTAATAATATAAGATTTTACATGGAATGAAATATTACCTCTTTTAAAATTTCTGATTTATTGTATGATGAGGATGATGGAAAAAACTAGTGATCTAAAGGATTTTTTATGCCTTCAGAGAAGCTCTCATGATAAATAATGGATATAGATTGTTTTCTGAGAGTAAAACCAAAAAGAAATGCTCAAAATCAAGGGTCTTAGCTTGAGGTAATTCATTTTGAATTTTAATTTCTAGTTACCAGTGTTATTATTAACTACAAGTAGCTTCATTCCTAATTTAAGCTTGTTATTTTAAGTCTTAATATAAAGTCAACTTATATATAGAGAATTCCATAACATAAACCACTTAAAAATAAATTTTCAAGCAAAAATATTTTAAATAAGATTTCTAACTAAATTTTAAAGAAATCTTCATTTTATTCAAGAATAATTAATGATGGTATTTTCAAGGCTAGATACCAAATAATCATAATTCTAAGAGATACTTAAGCCTTGAAACATGCACAGACACTATCAATGTATAATCTGTGTCAAATTCTATATAAATCTTGTGTGAATTAGATTTCCTTTGAATTTTTGAAGTTATTGCTATTTTTCACATAAAAATAGAAATACACACCAAACTGTAGATTTTGATATGGTTCCAATTCTCTTAAATTTAATTTTAAGATTCGACAGCTCTTAAAAATATGCTTAAAAGTCTGCATATGGTGATTTACCCTTTGGAATCTTGTATTTTCTATCCCAAAGGGGGATAAGCCAGCTTAAAATTTAATATTCAATTGAAGTTTAATCTTAAAGCTTAAAAAAGGTTGAAAATATTTCAATTAATGAGGAAAACCTTATTTAGGCTCTTTCAGATCCCATAAGTTGGGTACCCTTGCTATTTTTGCCTTCTCTCCTTTGTCCCACCATCTTGCATGAATTTTGCCCCTTTATTTAATTAAAGCAATACAATGGCTTTAAACGAATTTCAATTGAGCTCACACAGGATTTGAAGGCTGTATGGAAAATAATTAGTCAGTTAAGTAAATACACACAACACCTCAATTTGAGCTAAATTTTGAAAAGGTTTCATATACATTAGGAAACTTTAGATTTAAGCTTAAATTTAACTACTCAAATATTTTAGTAAAAATGTTTAAAGTTTGAGCTGAAACTGTTATATTCTTAAATCTTCCAATAATACTAGAAATAACCAATTTTGGGTATAAAACTCTATGGGTCTACCCTAGGTTATTTTTGCTGTAAAATCCAAAAATGATATAATATTTAAAAAATGGTTTATAAAAAATAAGCTTATATGTTTTTTTAAATTCATTTGCCAAGTATTTTGATGGCTGAATAAAATGTATAAAAAGTGTTTTGTGGCCTTATGGGTATGTCATACATACCTCACAGGCTCACAACTTCTGTGGGAAAGAATATAAAAAGGGTTAAGGTAAATAGTTTCTAATTTGTGGGTGTTCTCAAATTAGCCACATACAACAATTGTTTGAAATACATAAAAAGTAGGAACTTTTCAATTTTTATCATGAATCATGATAAAATGTTGCATATAGAGTCATTGAAGTGTTGGAAATGAAATTACAAATACTTAGTGGACCATTGGATTATTTATGAAAGTTGAAAAATTGAATTATATTTTGAATGGTCTATCTGAATAGCTAAATTATAAAGAGCTGAATTGATCAAATGAATGAGGATCAAGATGGAGGTATTTCGGAAAAAAACCAGAGATTTAGCTTTTGTAACTGAAAAAGAAGACCAACAAATGAGGGATGTTTGTAATTTACTTGAAATTGTCATATGCATCAGATATAAAGCTGTTCTGTGTTCAAGAAGAAACTGTAGTCTATATTTCTGAATAATAAATTTTCACTCTTTATATACAATATTGAAAAAAATTTATTCTCAGTACCTTAAAAGGAATAATGAAATATTTTCAAAATCCATTACTTTATATTCTCTGAAGTATTAAATATTACTAAGAATAATTTTGATTTAAAATTCTCTCTGGGAGCAGAAATGAAGTGGGTAATTAAATAATTATTCAAATTATCATAAAATTCTTCTGGTAATATTTTCAGAAATTTTCTTAATGCTATTTTTGGATCACTTGAAATTTAGTGTTTTTTTGGCTGTGATATATCTGGTTCAAAAATTATTTTGCTGCTTTGAGAGCCCAGTTTGGGAAGAAAATTGATTAATTTTTCCTTTTTTTTCGCCTTGAATATATCATCAGAGACTTTTTCTTTCTTATATGAGCTTAACAAAATTTAGACAAAACAGTGGTATCTATGAAAGGATTCATAAGATTATTATGAGATTGCAGTTATTATGGATTTTAATTTCTTTATACTTTGGAAGACCTTCAATCTGGAAATATCTCAAATATTAAGGTGATGGAGGATGGGTTTCAGAAAAATTTCCGGAGTGGCATAAGTCCTGCTGAAAACCAAGAGACATACCTGAGAGTGGGAATGGGAGGTCTCATTGACAATAATCAACAGCACTGGGGTCGATGTCCTCAAATTGAAACCCAAATCCATCTGAACCTAGCATTAAATCTTCTTATTTCAAACCATAATTTCAAATTGAGGGATAATAACAGTTCATACTGCCTATGAATATTTCTAATCTTACAGTACCAGGAATCTGAAAAGCAAAGCCATTAATATAGATATTACAAAAATTATAAGTATTTAAAATGTCTTTCTTATTTTGTAATTTGATTTTTCCCAGGAATAAACCAAATTTATAATTCAATTTAAGAAGTACTATGAAGTCTTCCTCCATGAATAAATGTTTCAAGTACAAGATAGTTTAATACTTCTTAAGAAGGATTTTTTCTTTCCTCAAAGATAAATTTTAGAATTAAATTTCCTTCTATTTGGTCATGATTTATTGGGAAAATTTCTTCAATTGATATGAATATAAATTAGAAAAATGTATTTCAAGATAGGATTATTGATGTGATAATTCCAGAGTAATTTTGAAGGCCTATTTGCCATGAGGGAAGTAAAATGAGGGAGAAATTCAATGAAGAATAAAAAGCTACTGCGCATGCTTCTTGTGTGAAGAGACTTTAACTTTGAAAAAGGGAATTAAATTGAATGAATTAATTTCTGGTCAAACAGAAAATCCCTTCTTGCAATTGATATGAAGCTTGAGATGATATAAATCAAATATATTAGGATAAAAATGATTTCAAATGGATTGGAATAGAATTATAATTATTATTGAAAAGTATTATCAAATATTGATCTTTTCTGTCACAGGGGCTCTTCTAAATGAAGAGGGCCTGGCACTCAGTGAGCAGACTTACTTATGGAGGGCTCAAGGGAAGAACTAAAAGGGTAAGAGCAATAAGATCAAGTGTGAAATTCCTACTGATAAGGAATTAGCACTAAAAGACATGAAATAAAAACAAAAGTAATAACAAAGAGCAAGCCACAAATAATCCCAAATCACTGTTTCAATCTGTTCAGAAAAGAAAAAAGGATTACTAAGGATACAACCACCAGGAATCTACTCAACAGATGAGGGAAGGCTAAGAATAACTTAATAATTAATAAAATAATACTTCTGAGTAATAAATAAAATAACATTAATAAATAAATCAAATATTTTAATTAACTGGGGGAAAAACCCTCAAGTGGGTGAAAGAGGGCTGCTATATGTGAAAAAGTGCCAGCTTGGAGTTTGAGTGTTGAGAACTCATGACTGTATAATGGAGAAACATGTATTTGGGATGTAAACCTGTATTGGTGTATCCAATACAGGTATTTGCACCTGTATTGAGTACAGGCCTGTATTTGGTGAATCCTGTATTTAGGCTTTGCCTTTATTGAGCTGTATTGAGGTTTGAAACTGTATGTGGTGGATCTTCCATGAAACACCCTTGTTGATTAGGTTTTGGAAGATCTTCAATTGGTAATGATTTGTAATGCCCTTCCCTGTCTCCATGGCTGTGACATTATCCCCCTCTTGAAAGTGGTGAGTGCTGAGCACCATAAGAGAAAGTGAATCTTGATGAAATCAATTAAAAAAAATGTTCTTCCCCCCAATTATGCAATTTTCATCCCTCATAATTCCTCTTCATAAATCATAACTCCAAAAAATTTCCATCTTCATAACTTGTGGGTCCTTTTGCTTTGACTTGATTCTGATTCTTCTCCTTTTTCTGTTGATTTTTCATTTCTTCTTCTCATTCCAGTGTTCTTCATCCAATTTGTCTTGAGTCCTCATGGCTCATTATAAGTAGATGACTTCAGGTTTGTGTCCTAAGAACACTCTGCCTTGAATGAATTTTTTTTATTCATCTTGATATTGGGCTAAAATTCCCCCTTTCTTGATTGTGGACCATTGCAGAAGTCCATTGAAGTTTCCTCAATTTTGGTGTTTTCTGTTTTTTTGGCCAATTTGGCCAAAATGCGCAAAATGTGCAATCATGTCATCATGCAAGAATTTCAATGATTTGATGAAGTTTTTATCAAAAGGCACTGAAGTGATAGCTTTTATGGTTTTGAAGAATTAATAACCAGAAATGCACAAAATGCACAAATATGCCAATATACATGAAAATGACATTTGACAAAACTTTGAATAAAATGAAGTTTTTGAAGGTTTTGAAGCAGAATTAGCCAAAATGCGCAAAAGTGCACAAATGCACCAATTAGCCCTTTTTCTTTGATTTTTTGATGTTTTGAAGGCCTTTCAGATGATTTGAAGATTATTTGAAGTGATTATGTGCAAAATGCGCAAAAATGCACAAAGGCATAAAAATGGCCAATGTGGCCAATGAAACAGCTTTCAATGATAATTTCTTCTATTTCTTTGTGCTTCACTCCATTCTTGAAGTGCAAATTGCCATAATTGACTTTCTAAATTGGATTTTTTCCATGATTTGCTTGGTCTTGGATTTGAATCTTGACCTGAAGATGAGTTCAAAGCTGAATTCCATTTGTGACTACAATAACTCTTATTCTCCCCCTTCTGTAATTTAGGGTGCTGGTGTCATTGATTACTTGAGGGAGCTTTCTGAAGAGTTTATAGCCCCTACAGAGATTTATGACATTAATGAAACCTATGATGGTTTTGAATCTGTTAGAGGTATTGAGCCACCCTGCATCAATTGTCAGAAGAAGGGGGTTCCTTGTGTTGAATCTGCTACTGCTAGGTCCACCAGCTGCCAATTCTGAAACCTTGGGAAAAGAAATTTCTCTCAGGCCAACCATGGATTCCAAGAAAATACCAGAAGATTATGGAGCAGCATCAAGAAGGGTGGAAGATTTGGATTGGAAGCTCCTGTTAATGAACCTCAAACCTCTGATGCCACCTCTGGCCACTCCAAGTGTGAGTTGAATGGTCAAGGAATTGCTGAGTTACTGAATTCTATGGTTTTCTTCCCTTCTGCTTCAGTGAATGGATCAAGAATGAGAGGTGTTCAACAATGGACTAACACCAGCAGTTCCTGGGCCAAAACTGGAGGACCCATTCCCCCCCAATGTAACCCCATTGGAGTAGCCCCAGAAAGGATGGAAGAATTGGAACATTGAAAAGAAATTTGGTGGCTCAAGATGAAATTGATACTGATGCTAAAGGCAGTGATGATCTTGATGGAGAAGAACTTGAAACTACTACCCTCATCCAAAAAAGAAGAATCCAATCCACTTAGCTATCCCCAGTCCCAGTCAGTACCACCATCAATGAAGTGACCAGGTCCCCCCAACCACCTCAACCTCCAATTAGATCCCCAAACAGGCCATCCACACTTGCCTCTACCTCCACCAATATTCAACCACCTATGGCCAGAACCTGAATCAATCTTTGACAACTGTTGACGCTGAAATATCACTGGAAACGATCAGAAGAAAGTGAATAAAAAGGTGGTCACAACCCTATTTGCAGAGGTGGATGCCTTGACAGAAGGTTTTGTGGATAAATCTATGAAGGGTGCTGTTCCAGGTGAGCCCACTAGGGCTTTGGAAAGAGAGGAAATTGCTTATGAAGATGCCTTGGTTGTCAAATTTAGAGAAGCTTTGAAGAAATTTTGATGAGGATTATCTGTAGTTGGTCTTTATCATTACTTGTGTTTTTCTCTTTGATTATTAAGTGAATTGATTCCCCAAACAAGATATGGGAGTGATTACTGCTGCTCTTTCAAACAAGAAATAAAAATAAAATCTTACAAGTAAAAGAAATAAAATAAAATGAAAAGGAAGAATTTAGAGAAAAAGAGAGTAAAGAAAAGAGAATAAGGAAACCTCTGAGGATTGATCTTCTTGTGGTGAGTTGCTTTATTTTGGCCATTCTTTTCCTGAAAAGATAAAACCAAACATTTGATGCTCACAGAGTGGACAAGGTGTTGTTTTACAAGAAGTAGAACCCCCAGAAATGCATGCCAGGAGATGGAACTTACTTTCATAACTTCTACTCCCCACCAAGCATCATGAAAGAACAGAAAACTTTGCCATAAATCAATTTGAGTTAAGGAATGTATTTAATAATAATGAATGGAATAATTTGGAATAATAAAATATGAAAGAAAAATAAAATAATAAAGAAAGGAGAGAATTTGGCCATATATTGATGAAAGGTCCAAATTCAAGGGTATTGATGTTGCAAAGCCTTCTGAACCTGTCCAAAGAAATTGACAAGTGCTCACAAAGTCGCCAAGGTGATGACTACAGCATATTTGGGTAGAATACCCCCTTAAAGGTGCATGCCAGGAGAGGAACTTACTTTCATGAACTCCAATCCCCACCAAGCACCATAAATCAAACTCTTGAGGTATTTGGGGCAGGCTTATTGGGGTAAAAAGTGTTTAAATCCTTGACAAGATCTAGGGAGCTGGTAAGGTTGGAAGCTGGTTCCCAAGTTGTTCTTTCTGGGTCTTCATTGAAGCTGTTCCACTCCACAAGGTACCATAATATACCTCTATTGAGCTTTGAGTCCAGAACCTGAGCCACTTCCAATTTTTCTTGCTCTTTCACTATGACTGGTGGTGGTGGAAATTGATGTTGCTTTGGCATAGTTGATTGCTTCACTGGTTCTAACAAGGAAACATGAAAGACAGGGTGAACTTACTTCCATTGTTAAGGCAACTTGAGGTGATATGCATGGCTTCCAATCTTCTTCAGAACTTCAAAGGGTCCCAACCATCTTTCTGAGAGTTTTTTTGGTGGGTCTTGTTGTCTTGATGTTATTGGAAGCTAGCCATACTTTGTTCCCAGGTTGGAAATCAGGTGGAATTGCCCTATTTCCATCTGCATACTTCTTGAAAAACCTTATTGCTGACTCCAATTCTTCTTTAAAAACTTGCTGTACAAATTGGATCTTTGTTGATAACTTTCCAGAAGGTGTATTTTGAGAAATGTAAATTGAGTCAAAGCTGGGATTTCATCCATAAATGGTGAAAAAAGGTGACTGTTTTGTTGATGAATGTTCTGCATTATTATAGGCAAATTCAGCCAGAGGGAGCCAGGTGTGCCGGTCATCTTGATGGTAGCTGACATACATCCAAAAAGACTGTTCTAGAGTCTGATTTACCCTCTCCGCCTGTCCATCTGTTTCGGGGTGAAAGGAAATTGAAAGATCTCTTGATATCTTGAGCTGCTGACATAAGTGAGTCCAAAATGATGAGACAAATAAAGAAAATCTATGACTAACAATACTCATTGGAAGATAATGTTTGAAAAATACATTACTAATAAAGATTTGAGCTAAGTCCAAAGCAGTGATTGTTGAATAAGCTGGAATAAAGATTGCCATTTTTGGGAATCTGTCTACAACTACTAAAATTGAATCAGAATTGCTTGACAGAGGCAATTGAGTGATAAACTCCATTTATAATGAACTCAAAGGACCAGATGGAATTTGAAGAGGCTTGAGTAATCTAAAATTCTTATTGTGACTGTTCTTGTTTATTGAACATTTCTGACATGAGGAAACATAGTCCTTGATAATTTTATTCATGCCAGCCCAATAAAAATCCCTCTTAATGAGGTTTAGGGTCTTCCCCTGGCCAGGGTGGCCAGCCAATGGTGAGTCATGACACATTTGAAGGATATCCAACTGAATTTAATGATTGCTTGGGATGACTACTATATCTTTGAATTTTAAAAATTTGGCTTGAGTTTCGAGAGAATAATCTGAGACTGATTCACCTCTTGCTAATTGCTTGAGAATTGCCTTATAATCTTTGTCTTTCCATACTGCCTTCTGAATTTGATCAACTAAATCTGAGGAAAATCTTGACTCTTTAATTTCATTTTGCTTGAGAACTTGATGAAGGTTTTGAGGATTCTTGCTGATGAGGTCCACCCCCTCTCTGGGTACATGTTGTACCAACGTGATAAGGAATCTGGTAAAGTGGCCAGTCTGCCTGGGCAGTAAGTGATAGAAAAGTGCAATTCAGAGAGAAACTCTGTGCAATGGGCTTGACGGAAAGTAAGGACTTTGAAAGACATAAAATATTGAAGGGAAGAGTGGCCTTTCAAGACTTCAAAGGAATCAGAAAGAGAAATAAGAAAAGCACTTCAGTGCTTGAGAGCCCAAACTATGCCAAGGAGTTTCTTGTCATGAATTTCATAGTTGAGCTCAGCTGGGAGGAGCTTTCAACTATCAAATGAAATGGGATGCTTTCCTGAGTCATTCAACTGACTTGGTACAGCACTCAAGGCACAATAAGAAGCATAAGTCCCTACAGTATTTGGTAGGGAAGGATTGAAATGGGATAGAATAGGAGCAGTGGTGAAAGCTTCTTGAAGTATTTGAAACTGAATAAGAACTTCCTCATTGAAGATTAAATCTTTTTTAAGGAGGGAAGTGAGAGAAGAAATTGTTTTTGGAATAATTTTCAATGAAATGATAATAGAAGCTGGAAAAGCCAAGGAAATATTGAAGTGCCTTGATGTTCTTTGGCTGAGGCCAATTGAGGATTTTCTTAACTTTGGAGGAATCCATCTTGAGGCCTTCACTTGAAAAAACATAGACCAAGTATTCCACACTTGAGGAATGAAATACACACTTTGAGGCTTGAGAAAACAAATCATTGTCCCTCAGTATTTGGAGGATAGAGGACACATGTTTGACATGTTCCTCCTCAGAACTGAAGAAGACCATAATATCATCTAAGTAGACTCCAACAAAAATATGAAAGAAATCTGCAAAGATATCATTCACAAGCTTCTGGAATGAAGCAGGAGCATTAGTCAAGCCAAATGGCATAACCAAATATTCATAAGTACCATATTTATTTCTAAAGGCAGTTAAGTGCTCATCCCCCTCTTTGATTCTCAAGAGATTATAAGCACCACACAATTCTATCTTGGAGAAGGTAGTAGAGCCATTAAAGAAGGTAAGGAGCTGATTCATTGGAGGAACAGGATACCTGTTCTTCCTAGTGACAGCATTAAGTTTGCAGTAGTAAACACACAAACAAAGGCCACCATCCTTTTTCTTAACAAAAAGGACAGGTGCTCCTGTTGAAGAGGCGCTTGGCCTGATGAAACCCTTCTATACATTCTCTGAAATGTAGGCCTGTAGTGTTTCTGACTCATGCTTTGATGGAGAGTAGATAACACCAAATGGAGGTAGAAGACCCTCCAGTTTGATATGATTATCACAGGCGCGGTGTGGAGGAAGTTTCTCTGCTTTCACCTTGAAGAATACATCCAAAGATTGGTGATACGCAGGAGGGACTACCTTCAGAACAGTTTCAATCTCTTCTGGCTCTTCCTCCTCATTCCACTGCTCCTCCAGGGAGACATGAAAAGATAAAGGAGGAAGGTCCATATCCCCTTGAAAGAGATGAAGTGAAGACATAGAAACATCTTCTCCAACATATTTTATCTCTTTGAAGATTTCATCTCTTGATGGAAGTAATTACTGAGAGGGAATTATGAAAGGGATATGGACAGAAGGAGGAAGGGAAGGTGTCTTAAGTTCACCAACCAGAGCAACACTGTTGACAGCAGTGGCAAAGTCATGACTAGTAGAAGATTTAATACCACTAGAATCCTTATGACTAGAATCATAGGTGATCAATCCATTTTCACAATCAATAATAGGATTAAAATGGTAAAGGAAATCATAGACCAATATTAGGTCTTCTCCCTTGGGTGAATCTATGATAAAGAAATCCCATTCAAAGCTTGGGAATGAAGGCAAGTCAGCAACCCACTTGGTATAATGGGTAATGAACAGGGAAGTGGATTCATTGGAATACAAAATGAAAGGAGGAATCTTTTCAGGGAGCTCTGAAATGGTCAATGAGTACTTGAGAACAAAATTCTTTGCAATAAAAGAGTTTGTAGCACCAGAATCAATGCGAATACTATAAAAAATATCAGACAGAAGAGAAAATGAGAAATTTGAAAGATTTCTTGACACTAGTATTCAGAGTGCACAATTGTTCTCTTGAAGGAAATAAGTGAGAACCATTGAACACATCATGATTCTCACTCAGGATTTTCCCTGCTTGCTAGGGAAGCCTCTTGATGACCCTTGCCTATTTTCAGGCCTCTTGGAGAATCTTTCAATTGGGTGCTTGCCACCACAATAAGTGCATAAGCATTATTTAATCCTCCTCTCCTTTTCAGAAACAATTAGTCTGTTGTCCTTAGTAAGGAGAGAAGAATGAGGCTTGTCTTTGGACACTTGAACATTCTTCCCCTTCTTGTTCTTCCTGTGATAAGGCCTTTTTAAAGATGAATTTTGGGGAGGCTTGTAGGAGTTGGATCCACTGATTGGAGGTTTCTTCTCTTGATGACTACCCTTTTACTTCTGCCTCTCATGGTACCTGGTATCTAATTAAAAAGTGATGTCCATGAGTTCTTGAAGGCTATTGAAGTTTCCAAGGTGAGAAGCCAATTGGTCCAACAATCTTGATGCAAAGCCTCTTCTATAAACATGAATATAGGCCCTTTCCCCATAGTCTCCAATTATTGACATTAAGCTTCTGAGCTCTGCTATGTACAAGGAAATTTGACCGCTTTCTTTTATCCTGAGATTTTCTAACTCTTGTTCAGCCTTCCTGACCTCATTGGGATCACCAAAAGGGGTGAATGACTGGGTTTCAAATAACTGCCAGTTATTGAGGAGATAAGAAGGGTCTTCATTGGAGATATTTGAGAGGTAAGGTTCAATCCTTTTGCCAGCTCTACCAGCAAGAAACAAGGTTGAGTACAAAACCTTTTTCCTGTCAGACAAGAGGTTTTCTGGGTTATTATGGAAAATTAATTGACAGGATTGAATAAATCCTCTCAATTTAGAATCTTTAGTACCATAAAGGGAATCAGGTGCCTTCATTGATGGAGTCTTGAATCCTGGGGCTCTTGAAGTTTCCCTTGGGGCAACTGCTTGAGTGAGCTGTCCCATCAATTAAGTCATTTGCTCCATCATTTTGAGAAAATTTGGTCCAGCTTGAGAGACAAGAGGTTGATTAGAAGGCGCTAGATTTGGAGCTTCAGAAGCCTCAGGGGCACCTGCCAAGGCAGCTGCTACTTCAGCTTCTTAAGACTCCTCCCCCTCTTCATCTTCAGCTTCTCCTGATCTGCTTCTAGGCCCTTGAGAAATGCTTGGATAGACACCCAAAAATCCAGAGAATGATCTTGATCTTCTTGACTTCACACCTCCTCTTCTGGAGGGTGCTGCTCCTTCCATATGTGGTCCTCTGTCTAAATTTTCACTCTGTTGATGAAATGATGGTGTGTGGTCAAGAGGAGCCCTTGCTGTAGTAGTGAGAACAGCTTTATGAATTTGAGATCTTGTATTCTTGGCTGGAGGGCTATGCTGAACTGGCATTATTGATGAAAGAAAATAAAATTTGATGATACTTGAGAATGAAAAAAGGCTTGACCAAATATATCAAATGAGAACCTTGATGAACTTGAGAAATCAATCAAAAGTTTGGAAGTGAATCAATATGAATAAATCTTGAAGAATGAAGATGACAAAGTCAAATTATTATGAATAATCAATTCCAACCAAAAATTAAAATCAAGTCAATCAATAAATCAAATCAAATCAATCAAGTCAATTCAAAATTAAATCAATTATTTCTTGAGGAATCCAATCAATATCTTCAAAAATCCATTCAATTTCTTGAGGAATCAACCTCAAATAAATAAATTAAATCAAATCTTCAGGATAAATCAGCTATCTTGAGGAATAAAATCAGATTCTTGATGCAAAGTCAATTTCTTGAATAATCAAATAAATCAATCAATAATTCTTGAGAAATTTCAAAATCAACAAATCCTAACCCCAATTCAATGAAAACTCCTGAAATGATGAATCAATTAACCCCAAATTTTAAACAACTAAACCTGATAAAAGAACCTGAATTCAGACAGAAAATGAAAATAAAATTTGATTTAGAACTAAGAGGAAGTGAAATTGTCAGCATAATTTAAGAAATTAGAAAGAGAATCAATTTTCATTTGAATAAGATGAATGAGATGAAAATTGATGAGATATGATGAAATCATAAGATCATAAAAATAATAATTGAAGAATGAGAGAAATGTATAATAATGAATTAAAAAAAAGGAGAAATTATGAGCTAATTAAAATAATGTCACAGGGGCTCTTCTAAATGAAGAGGGCCTGGCACTCAGTGAGAAGACTTAATTATGGAGGGCTCAAGGGAAGAACTCAAAGGATAAGAGAAATAAGATAAAGTGCAAAATTCCTACTTATAAAGAATGAGCATTAAAAGACATGAAATAAAAACAAAAGCAATAACAAAGAAGCAACCACAAATAATTCTGAATCATGGTTTCAACCTGTTCAGAAAAGAGAAAAGGATTAATAAGGATATGACCACCAGGACTCTACTGAACAAGTGAGGGAAGGATAAGACTAACTTAATAATTAATACAATAATACTTCTGAGTAAGAAATAAAATAAAATTAATAAATAAATCAAATATTTTAATTAACTGGGGGAAAAACCCCCAGGTGGGTGAAAGGGGGCTGCTATATGTGAAAAAGTGCCAGCTTGGAGTTTGAGGGTTGAGAACTCATGATTGTATGATGGAGGAATCTGTATTTGAGATGTAAACCTGTATTGGTGTATCTAATACAGGTATTTGAATAAATACAGGTATTTGCAACTGTATTGAGGACAGGCCTGTATTTGGTGAATCCTGTATTTGGGTTTTGACTGTATTGAGCTATATTGAGGTTTGCAAATGTATTTGGTGGATCTTCCATGAAACCCCCTTGTTGATTAGGTGTTGGAACATCTTCAATTGGTAATGATTGGTAATTCCCTACCCTGTCTCCATGGCTGTGACATTTTCTTAAGTTTATCTTATAAATTTAACCATTTGATTACAATTTTCTTTTTGAAATAATTTAGTTAATTTTTTAATTTTAATTTATATTTATTTAGGGCATTGGTAAGCCCATTCAAACAAAATGGTAATAAAATATAAGCTGTTATATGTGATTGCAATAAATTAGTAAAAACATGTAAGAAATTCCCCAGGATACCTTTCCATCAAAGTAACCAAAAAAACCTATATTGGTCAAAATATTTCCAAAACCACACAAGAAAAGCTTTTTCCCAGGAAAAGCACCTGCCCAATTTTTTTCTTTTTTTTATTTTCCATCAAAAAAGGAAAAACTCCACAAGAAAATCTAATATTCCAATACATTCCCCCAATAAATTCCTTTTTTCAAAAAATCTTTAAAAACAATCACTATTTATTTCCTTCTCCAAAATACATTCTTCCCCCAAAAAGCCATTCTCCAATAGATTTTTACCCTTTCTTTACTTCAATAATAACCCAAATTAAAATTTTCCCACTATATTCCTCAATAACTCATAAACCTGCACCTATTTAATCATAGTTCTCTTTTCTTATTTCCCATTTTTTCATCTTTCAAAAGTATTTCTTATATTAATAAGACCCGGCTCATCCCCTCTTTAAATTTAACCTAACAAAATTCTCCAACCCCCTATGGCAATTGAATTACAGAACCTTGAGCTTCTTTGGAAGAATTTTCCTAATGTTTACAGGGAACAGCAGTATCTGTGTCCATCTTGAAGCCCAATAGGACCTACAATATAGCTGAAATAGATTTTTATAGGTATTGGATCTCAAATTCCCACAAAAACCTGTTCAAAACAGTTACTTAAATAAATATAGACTGTGATTTCAGAGTTTATTCAAGGAAATATGCTAAGAGTACCACATGAACTCTCAAAGTCAAAAATACTTAACCAAGTCATGATGGCATTTAAAATATTATGGTTCATTCTTATTTCACAAAATTCAATGAGCAAGAGAAACCCTAAATTGCACAGATGTCTGAATGAGCTCTCATATCAAGGAAATTTGAGGCTAAAACATGCAGCCAGAGGGAGCCTGACAGGCCTGTAATACCCCAAGACATCTAAAATTGATTCAATAAGATCAAGAAAGGATGGCTCCATGGAATAAGGCCAATTAATGCTTTTATTGCCACCCTCAAACATAAAAGATGTGTGTGTTCCTCTTCCAGGTATACTGAATTACAAATTAAATCATTTTTTTCACTCATCCACCTTTCATAAAGCTTTTCCTAATATTCACCAATGTTATTCTTATTAATTGTACATATAATTCAATCAAGTAAAGAAGTCCATTTTAATAACTTAGGATTAATCTAAACCAATAAGAAATTTTATAGGGATTTTTGTTTGATTATAAAGGAAACCTAATGATTCTATAATTGGGAATTATATCAATATATCAAAATATTCATCAATAATAAAATTTTTCCTCTCCTCAAGCCATTGTTATTGATAGGTATTTGTCCTTATGCAGTCCTCTTCAGAAACTATCCCCATATTCAAAATTGTTGTTATGCCTTTGGAGGATCAATCAAGATTTATATGACCATTAATGTAGGAAATTCAACATGGGACTTATTCAGAAAGCCTCATGGAAATTTTTACTCAAGTAACTTTCTTTCATTGGAATAAATTCAGTTTTGAATTACTTTGGGATTTATTTCTCAGGTTATGTATTCCTTGAATTAAGTATTTTCCAAAGACCACTGGAATAAACTCAAAAGAAAAGTAAAGATACTTGATCAGTTCAGTATTTGGAAAAATCTGGGATTCCTGTAAATTAGTGTTTCATTCCATCATGGACCACTAACCATTATCAACTGGGTGTACGCTTTACCCAAAAAGCTGAAGGTTCTCATGAAATGGTTCAAATTCAGCTTCAAAGGTCCACTGGTACCTTACTAGAGTCTGCTAGAGCCCTTAAAATAGATTTTAAGAAGCAGTTTATTGAGATTATCATTTGAATCTCCAAAGAAATGATGGTGAATGCCAGTAATTTCCCTCATACACTGCCTGCATTATTTTATCACCATCAACTATGTGATATGAAATAACACTATTAAGGTTTATTCTAAATAAATGTCATTATGTTTATGTATGTGCCTGTTCATTTAACATGAACCATAGGTTGATTTAATATAAAACACATTTTTATTTAATATAAAACAGAGGCTTATTGAATATAAAGAGTATAGGGAATTAATTTCACATGATAAGACATTGAAGACAAATAATGAGGAATTGGTTCCAAATTATTTGTAATTAAATAAGCTCATGGTTTATGCTAAGTCAACCCAGCTTTTATGTCAAATCAACCTATGATTTATTTTAAATAAGCATATTCTATTAAATATATTCTAGTTTATTTTAGCTAATCATTCCAATACATAAGCATGAGCTTGGTGATTTGAAATGAACATGAATATTTTGAGTTGATATTACATAGGTGATGGTGGTTCAATAATTCAGGAAGTCTGTCTGTGCTCTCAATGTAAAGTTTTCTCATTACTCCTTTCAGATGGCCTTTGAAAATTTCCAAAAAAAAGTCCATCCAGCAAAACCTCCCCTCATAAATAAAGTAATTCTCAAAGCATACCTTGCAAGATCAAGGCAAAAAAGGAATATCAAAAGTTATCAAGACTTCATTTATGAGAATTTCATTCAAAGTGGAGTTTGAATTTGCCTGTGAGGGTTTTTAATATAAATTTCATAGCTATTTTTAGCATTAACTTAGTTGCATTTCAAAACTCTTCCAAGAATGGCTATCAAAGAGATGATAAGTGCTTTGTGAAATAAAGAGAAAAATTATGAAGTCAATAAAATATGTGAGGGTATTGGGGAAAGAATTTTTAAAGTAAAAATGGTAGTAATTACCTCAATTCTTAAGTTTTTTCAAGATGTTTTGACTGGAAAGGTACCTGTTGATCATGTGGAAGAGCTCAAGGTTCCAAAAATTAAAATTAAAGGGTTCTTTCAAGACTTGAAATGATTGAAATTAATTCCAAGAGAAGAGGAGGGATTCTATCTAAAGTCATCAGCAAAAAAGATTAAGGATCACAGTCAACTTCTCCTCAAATTATGTGAGTCGATTCATCTAAAGCATCTGAATATTTTGAGGTCTCATTATAGAAATCAATCACTCCATAAAGATTGATACACTCAGAAACTTATTTCAACAAAGATTGGAAGGCAGTATTCACCCTCAAAAGGTCCAGAAGGTTTTCAAAGAGCCAAAGAACCTAAGAAAGAAATTAACACAAGCCCAAATCCATTAAAATATCTATGAGGCAGTCTATTTAAGCTTTGAGAATTTCAAAAGAAATTTTTACAAAATTAGTTAGCAAACCAAGACTTTTGTGAGGTTTTAATTCATTTTAATGAAGTTTGTTTGGCGATTTCAAGCTTGAGTGATTTTTCCAACCATTGTTTATGGAACTAGCTCAGAGAACTTTCCAACATTAATTTTTTAATAAATTTTCAAGGAAATCAGTGTCCAGTGTGATGGAAACTGTGGCTATAGAGTAGTATGTAATTACATTTGCAAGACAAAATATCAATGGGATGATATAAGGGGTGACTTGGCCTAACAAATTTAAAAAGATAAAGACCTTTCTTAAGCCATTAATAACTTGATAAAATCAGTAATTCATTATTTCTAAAGAATTGAGTTATATGAAGATATTGGCAAGGATCCAAAGAGCAAGTGGCTGTCCATGTCTGATATGGGGAATCAATTGGAAAAAAGTATCAAAGACCAGCTTTTTCAATTCCACAGTCAAATATGTCTCCTTTGTCCCTTATTTACGTCTTCCAAGTGACAATCCATCCATTCTAATTAGTTTTTTTTGGATAGTTGATCTCATTTTGTTCCCTTGTATATCATTGTTTCTCATACTTTCTCTTCCCCTCATTAGTGTGAATTTGTAATTTTATCCTCAAACACAAGGCATAGGGTGTACAGAAAAAATTAAGAGGAATAAAATTTCAAAGTTTTTTGACATTCCTCCTCCTTGTTAAAAAACTTCCACTTTTCGACAGGTTGATTCAGATTGATTTTTTTTTGGATTTGTCCATATATAAGATGTATCTCCATGCTCAGTCTTCTGCATTTATACAAGCCCACTCAGTCATTATTTTCATCATTATTAACCTGAAATTTGGAATTTTTGAGATTATATACAGTCATATTCTAAAAATGGAAAATCCTTTTGGGGAATGCAATTTCCCTTTTAAAAAAATCCCAAAAATACGGACATATAATTTATTGTTCTCAAAATTATCCCCTTCATTCAAAAATTGGCCAATTGGGAGAAGTTTAGAAAAATAGATGTGAAAAAGTTTGGGACCCTTAACATCCTACCAATAGGGAAGTATGAGCCAAAAGGAAATCCCTAAAATCTTGGCCTGAGGATTTCACTTCATAAAATTAAGCCCCTTACATGTGTTAACACCGGCACCCTTTTTTGATTTTATTTTATTTTATTTACTTTTGTTTTCTTTTATTTTCTTTTATTTTCTTTTATTTTCTTTTATTTTCTTTTATTTTATTTTCTTTCATTTTCTTTTATTTTCTTTTATTTTCTTTAATTTATTTATTTATTTATTTATTTTCTATTTTTTATTATTTTTTATTCCTTTGTATTTTTTTTATTTTTTTTTCCATTTTATTTTATTTAATTTTATTTAATTTAATTTTATTCAATTTTATTCAATTTTATTTAATTTAATTTGTTTTTCTTTATTTCATTCATTTTTGTTATTTTTCCTATTTTCTTTGATTTCATTTTTTGAAATTCTTCAGGTTTTGTTACCTTTTAGTAGTAATTTTTCTGAATACAAACCATTTTCATTTTGCTATCTCTGCTATAAAACAGGTTCAGACGGTGACAATGTTGTAGAGATATGCAAAATAATTTGACTTTTTGTCAAACACATTTCAATTTTGCAGAAATTATAAATACAAATAAGTTTAATAAAAACAATCTTAAATATTAAAATTGGTATCAATTTTGTAAGCCTGTGACTCGAAATCAGATCATAAGCATGACAGCCAAAATATCATAAACCAATGGTAGCATAAAATACTACCAAAACATGGAGCTGAGCCAAACCAGCTCTAAGTTTATTGAAAGAAAGAGGAAACTAGCCTTTTTCTAAATATAAAAGTTTGATAATAATGGAAAATAACAACAAAGCTATATAGGCTCAAAGAAATCGATGAGCATCAATCTTAATTTTTACCTCTCATCTAAAATCCAGAGACAGAGGCTGAACCCCATCAAATGGGTGTTTAAATTGATTCTATCAGTCAGGGCTATCCAATGGTACTAGAAAGACTTAGCTAGCATCAAAAATACAGAAGTTGGGGCCAAATTAAAGCCAGATAAGGTTGAATAAAATATTCAAATCTCATATAACCTCCACAGTTTTGGTGTGTGATACCTAAAGTGTAGCAATTTTGGAAAGGGCACAAACAGGGCTATCTTACGGTTCCATTGATTTAACCATAACACATCTAGAACCAAGTTAATTTGCCATATTTAATGCTACCCATAAAAAATGAGGTATCATTGTGTATAACCCATCCAGGGATACAAAATTAGCCAAATTCACTGCAAATATTAACTGTTTTACCGTGCAGTATATCAGTTATTTTGCATGGTGACAACTGTTTTACCGTGAGGTATATTGGTTATTTTTCACGGTATAACAGATAGCAGTTAGCTTGTGCATGGGGTTTCTTGCACATGCTCACCATACCTACACACAGTGCCCTCAAGTCCACCTCTGAGCTTCTCAAGTAAGTACTTCTTCATATAAATTTAGAAATACTTTGTTG
Source organism: Austropuccinia psidii (assembly GCA_023105745.1). Classification (NCBI taxonomy): domain Eukaryota; kingdom Fungi; phylum Basidiomycota; class Pucciniomycetes; order Pucciniales; family Sphaerophragmiaceae; genus Austropuccinia; species Austropuccinia psidii. The sequence continues at coordinate 14,976,346 of JALGQZ010000017.1, forward strand.
AAATTTGTCATTATTTTAGCATGGTATGAGAAATTTGTATAAATTGATTGATTTTTGTAGTGATTTGAGCTCAATATCTTGCAAACTGGAAAAGGTATGGCAGTTTTAAGGCTAAACCTCCACAGTTGGGGGGCCAATACACCTTTATTGTGGGATACTTTCTCATATCTTTAAATATGAGGTGTAAATTACACAAGGAAGCCTGTTTATCCTTGAATACCTCATAGGTTCTACAATACTGGGGTACTATACATGTTCTGTACAGCAATCTACATGTCATACACATCAGAAGAGGGCTGTGTGGTCCCCAGATGAAAGCTTTCATCCTGTATTGGTGGAAAATTCCCAGATGTGGTTTCAAACCACATCTGAGCTCAATACAGGTTACACAAGCCAGTCCTTGAAAGTGAAAAATCTTCACTTCCTCTAAATGAAATGGTCTAGAGAACTATTTAACCCATTTTCAGGATAAAAAGAGACCTTCCTCTGCCCAATAGAGAAATCCACATCCTGCTCTCAAATTCCTATGTAGTACAACTGTCAAAAACAATTATACTGCTGGAAAATAACAAGTTATAATTAGAGCATAATTCTTTCAGTCTTTTATTATAATAAACCAATTGGTAAAGCTGCATCCAGGGCTTTCAATAGTGCTCACCACCACTTTTTCTTCATAGTAAAGCCCTGAATATCCATTCTAAACCTTTTTAGCTAATTTTACTGTGTCACATTAATAGTTTTAGCTGCGTATACTATTTTTATAACTCCTTCATAGACTCAGCCTGACAAATTTCCTCAGAAGAAAATTTTGCAAGGGATATGTTAGCTGAATTCATAAAAGAAAACCTTATATTGAAGTGAGTATAAATCTTCCTGCTCAAAACAATTATATCCTTTTCAATGAAAACCAAAATAAGATTGAGTTAGGTCCAGTATTTTTTTCTGAAAAATAGAAAATATAATATTCTTAACCAAAAAAGTCAGATTTTGAAAAATTATTAGCAGATTCAATCAAAAGAAAGTCAAAATTTATAAATGAAAAGCAAAAGATTAGTTCAGGTTAAGCTGGGTTCTTGACCTTCTATCACTTGATATAATATTTGATAGCTTTAAAGTACCTCAACAAGAAGATGATAACACAAAGCAATGATCCTCTCATATATTTCCCAAAACACCCTACTATAGGATAATGAAACTATGAAAAAATAAGATTTCATCTTTTGAAATATGAATAATAGATTGATAGGTTTTTCTGAAGATTAGATAGTATTACTATTATTGTTATTGAGGAAGTCATATCAAATGACATGGTAGTGATATAAATACATGCACATAAGCCCTTACATTGTTTTGAAAGTTTATGGCCAAAAAAACAGAATATTTTGCATTATTTTAAAAACATTCCCTTTTAATTAATTTGAATAAGTTTGACCTAAAGAGATTAATTCTCCTTTCAGAACATGTAAACAGCTCAATTTTTCAAATTTTGTTTTTAAAAAAATTGGGGTTATGAAAAATTTGTCTCAAAACAATTTCTTGGGAAAAAATATATAAAGTTCTTTTACTTTTAAAATTCCTTTTTTTTTTCAAGACTTACTTCTTATCTTTTTCTCGGAAATACTCGGAGGACTTTGTGGTACAATTCCCATGGCCAAACAAGGGTCTTTTTTTCCAGTGACCGCAAAAGTGCTACCCTACTGTAAAAAATCAAGTTTCATTTTCATAAATTCCATTTTTCATCATTTTCAATATCTTTTCATGCTACTAATATTTGGGGTCTGAAGAAACCCTAAAAAGGTTTCAGATTATTTCTGTCAAATCCAAGTTTTACATCATGGCCAAAATAGCCACTCTGTAAAATTCAAGGAAAAGGATATAAGATGGGATTAAATTTGGAGAATTCTTCTTTACATAAATATATATATGTATTAATACTATTAAAGAAAAATTTCTCTTAGGGAAATATCTTGGTACACAGCTCAACGTCTCATTCTTCACTATTTGGATTTACGACCAAAATATATAGCAAATTTGGCTATACATCTTTGTTCCAAAAATTTCCATACAAGATAGAATTTATTTCCTGAAATAATGGAATAAATTGAATTCTCCCTTTGACAAATGAGATATCGAAGTTAAGATATATTTTATGAACCTTCCACTTTTATATTTCTAACTTGGCTAAATAATGGGCAAACTGGTGGTTTTTATGCAAACAAATGCAAAAAATCATTGGGGCTTGAGGAGACCCAGAAGGTAGTAAGGAAGAAGAATTAGGGAAAATAATGAATCTGGAGAATTTAATAAATCAACTTATATAAATATAACAGGAGCCTAAATTGATTTAACAACCACATTTTTGAATATTTACAAAATTTCAGCGTGATTATGGCTTTTTTGGAGATATTTATGGGTTTCTTTTTTCAAGTGATTCTTTCAGGATAGAATAAAACATTCCTTATTGATTTTGGCCTCAGGGGATTCCTTAAAGTATTTTACTAATAATTGGTCAATACTTGTAAGGGGCTTAAATTTATATACAGTTTTTTAGATGAATTTAACATTACCCTATATGCAGTATATTGAATTTTGAATACCGAAAATTTCATCAATCATTATAACTTCGAGATTAAAAAGGCATTTCTAAGATATATTTATTCCTATGTGGTCCTTGAGCTATTTCTTCAATTCAAATACTATAGTTTGTAAAGAAATTATACTATTGAGATTGAAAATATATCTATACTATTAGGTTTACTGCTATCCCAAGAAGCTTTATTCTCCTGGAAGGTTGAAATTAGCTCCATAATTTCTGGAAAAACAACATGAATATCCTTCAGTGTACCGTTTTGAATATTTATTCTTTTTCTTCTATTTCTCTTGACATATTTTTCTGATGGAAATATCTCTCATCACATTTATAAGAGGAATGTTGGCTTATTCCAGTTTCCCTTTTTGTGAGTAGGCTCAAATAAAAATCAAAATATATTTTAAATTTAACTTTAATTATGTTTAACACAGTTTTTTGAGATCAGATGGGATAATTGTTTTTGATTAATATCCTTGAAGATATTTTATAAGTGCTATTTCATACAGTAATTACACCATAAGTTTGGATATTAATTGTATTGAAAGTTTTTTATTTATTTTGAAAGCAAAAGCTCTTTCCAGAAAATCCATGAGAAATATTCTCTTAATGAAAAATGTTCTTCAATGAATTCTATGGGATGAATTTTGAGCTTAAATGGGGAAAAAGGTATTAAAGCCATTCTGTGTCATATATTAATTTAGTTAAAGTAATCTTATGGACCCAAATTGTATTATTGTTCTAATTTTTATCAAACCAGATGAATAAAATGTGCGATCTTTTACAGATTTAATCTATATAGACCAGGTGACTCTGTACCGTCCCCCTATATTTATTATATCAAATGCATGTCTGATTATCAATATTATTTAGATACATGCATATTATTCAATTTCTTATGATGATCGAAGTGTGATTAAAACTTTCCTTAAATTAAGGCTGCTATTGAAGATTTTCTATCATTATCTCAAATATTTAATGAAATAATTTATGTGTCTTTGAATTTAATCTCATGTTATTTATTTCTTAGAACAAGAATATGCCTTCTTTGTATTGTGATTTGTGCTTGAAAAGTTACAATTCTTTTTGTAACAACATTAATAGTTTAATCTGAAAGGCTATGAATTAATTTCTTCATTTAATTTATGTGTAAGCTTTTAACTTCTTTCATGTCAAACTGTAAATTTTCAGTTCTTTTCTTAGTATATCAGTAGATTTGTTATTGTGTTATAGGTGTAAGGTGTAAATTTACACATGTAATAGCCTTTATAATTGCATTCTGACTTCTGTGTGAATTATTGATACATATTCCAATTTTGGAAGTTGTTGTTTCCTTTATATATGAGGAGTATATAGTTCCCTTAGTTACTATTTAATATTTTTATCATTTGTATGTTCTGTAAATTGCCTGTATAATTTGAATCTCAAGTCTCATTGTATTACTCTTTAGAAAAGCAGAGCCATATGATGTTGTTTTTGAAATTGGATATGTTACTGATTATAAAATATTACCCATCACCCAGTGAAATTTGTATTCTATTTCATTTCCTTTCTATTTAAAGCCTATTGTCCAAGAATTTTCAAAACTCATCTGTCAAAGCTTTTCCTCTCAAAATTTCACATAATGTTAATTCAGATGTTGAAAGGATTTTGATAAAATATTGAAATCAATAATATTGCAATAGTATCAATAGAATATCCAAATCTTTTTAGATACTATATTCATCAGCCACTGGCATTGGAGGTAATAAATCTGTCAAAATATACCAAGAACCAATATTAATATCATAGACCTCTTTTTCTGGATAGATTTCACTACAGAGTAGCTTGAATATCTTTCTTTTTTGATAGTTTTAATTGGAATTAAACAAAAGGTAAAATTTAAATTAATTTTGAAAAATTGAATATGAGAAATAACTCACACAAGTAGCAAAGGCATTTCTTTATGATAATAAAAGACAAATTTGTGAGAGGGAGAAACTGTGATAGATTTTTCTAATTTTTTTTTCAAAAAAAGGCCCGTAAAGAAATATAACAAGCTTTCTAGAAATAAGAATCTTCTTCTCAATTGGACAAAGAGAGCTTGAGGATGATTTAAGGATAAGTCGTAAATAAGGGAGATAGTAGCATTTCAAAAAGATTAATTGCAAATAAAAAGAATTTTAATAAATTTTGAAAGATATATATCCAACTCTAATATTTTCTTAATTTTCTTTTGGCTCTTCTTGGATTGTTCATTTATCTTATAGTCAATTTTTCAAATATTTTCAATCCCCTTTTTCAAAGAAAAAACAGGGAGCTTACCCCCTAAAAATCTTCTATATATTGACAAAAGCTGATAAATTGAGTTAAAATAACTTTCCAGATAAGAGGCTTGGGTAGCTTCCAGACATACCCCTTGAAAAAGGTTGCCTCAGCGTGGCATGTACCAACACCAGGGCAAATGTTGCGCTAATTTTGATAAATTTACTTCATTTTGCACCATCTTCAGTACAAAATGTTTCTTAACTTGCATTAGTGTCACATTATAGTCACTGGATTTAGTGGGTTGCATCACGTCTGTGTCAAGAAAACATCAATTGTCAAATATGTCACATGAGTATGTTACTGGATGCAAAACCCATATAAACACCATTTGCAAGATTTGGGTAATTACACCTCATGGTGCAAGACAGCAGTTTGGCATGCTCATGCTCATGCATGGGATGACTACCTCCCTGCAGGCTGATCATCTCACCGATTCACTATGCCTACTCTCATGCATGAATTTACTTCCAATGCTTACACTTATGCAAAGATATTATTCAACCCCCACCTCTGCATCTCCCATCCTTATGTTTCCACACTGCTGCAACTTACCATGCTTGGGCTCCTGCACTTCCCTCTAATGTTCTCCAAAAATCATCCTTATGCTCATGCAATGATTGGCTTCCACACCAATTCCTGATAATTTGCCCAATTGACTATCCTTACACTAATGCACACATATGCTTCCACGACACCACCTATGCATCTCTTCTGTAAACTAGCCTTATGCTACTGCACCCCCACCTCATCTCATGCACACATATGCTTCTGCAACACCACCTCTGAATCTCCACTGTATAATGACCTTATTGATGAGTTCCCCTGCCTGATCAGCTCTGAAGCTTACCATGCTCATGCTCCTGCACTTCCCTCTCATGTTCTCAATTTAATATCCTATGCTCATTCATTTATTTGCTCCTGCACCATCTCCTCCTCATCTCAGAAAGCTGACCATTCTTGTTCTGACACAAAATATTGTCTTGAAAAACACCTCCTACAAACCTCTGCTGCATACCATCCCAAAGCATCAACACACCCACCTCATTATCTTTGCAACTTACCATGCTTATGCTCCCGCATTGCCCTATAATGTTCCCAATTATTCATCCTTATGCTCACACTATGTTTGGCTTCTGCCCAGTGCCTAATAATTTGCCCAATGGACCATTCTTACACTAATTCACACATTGGCTTGCACTTTTCCACCATTTACCATCCTTACACTTCTGCACTGCTGCCTCATCTTTTCTGCAGTGTACCATGCTTACCATCCTGCACTGCCCTCTCATGTTCTCAACTTCCCATCCTGACACTCATGCAATGAATTAATTACGCACCAAAGGCTGTTCATTCTCCCAATGGACCATTTGTATGCTCATGGAAGCATTTTCTTATGCATCATTTCCATTGGAAATTGATATCACACTCCTTAATGCTAATTTGGAGTGTTGAATTGTTGGCACACAAGTCTTTCATCTCAGAAACCTCCTGTCTAACCAAATAATCCCCAATTCCTCAGTACCAATGCTCTCCATAAATTTGATATGAGTGACATTTCATCATAGTAAGTGTTTAGAGCCATAGGGTACAGTGGCTTGTTGGCATAAATGATGAACCAAATCACAGCAATATTCTGAGTGAGCTTCTCCACCAGCATCTCCTGGGGGGAAATTGGTGGGGATATTCACAATGTTGAGTTTAGGGTTTATATCATGAGACTTGAAAATTAAAACCTAATAAGTGGACTATTTAAAACCCAAATTGTGTCTTCCGTTTCTGTGACAAAGCCATTTTATTTAATATCATTCAAATGGAACACTTTGCTTGGTCCTTGTGTCATGGGGGTTGAATAGCTCAAAGGTTGAATTTAGTAGGCTTCTCACTATTCAATTTTATTCAATTTATCACAGGAAAGTGATTTCATTTGAATGAGATGCAATAATTTGCAACACCTCACCTTCTTGAACTTCCCTAAAAATAATATTTTAAAAATCTATTACAAGCTCAATAGATATTAATGGAAGGTTCCAAAGCTGTTGTTGGGCAGGTTTCTTTTGGTGAGCTTGTGGTTCTAAAATGGTTTTTTCTAGAAAATTCACCAATTATTGAACATATTTAAACTTCTTTCAAAATTTCCAAAATTCTCCAATAATGATATTACCTAAAAAAGGATCAATAATTAATGTCTTGAATTTAATTTACTACAACTACTTTCAGAACTCCCACCTTTTTTTGTCAATTTTGATATTTTTATTCTGAAATTTTCAATCAAGTTATCCATCAACTCATAACCATCTATTTACTCAATAAACTATCTCTGCTATGCCCCAGCCAGCTCTCAAAACCTTGGGAAATTCAACTTAATTCAATTAACTGCAAACTTCAGTTGCAGAGAGTGGAAGGGAAATATCTGATATGGTCAGTAGTAATGAATTAGGAATTGAATTAGAGAGCCTGGCACATGAAAATAATCAAGATTAACCAGTTCTTCCAGAATGTGAGCATACATTCATCTTGAATATTTGTAATTTTCCAAAACCTGATAGTTTGTTCATAGCCTTTATTTCAGCTTAGCCTCCAAGCTCTCAAAAACCAAATTTGAAAAGCTATGAGAAGGAAAATGCCTGTTGAACCTTGTGCACAGACAGAAGATTCTGGACAAGATGAGGTAATGTTCAGTGGTGAGGTTGAAACTATGTTGAAGGAACAATTTGTCTCAAACATCACTCTAAAAATACCCAGGCTGGAAAAAATTCAAAATGATAGTAAAATTTGTGATTATGTAGGGCAAAAGATTGGTGAATCAATGAGCCTCCTCAAGATGGATTTGAACCATAAGTCCATTACTAATTGGGGATAAAAATTGAGAAAAATAGCTTAGAGTATATGAAGGTGGGATCATCTCTACCTGAAGGATCTTAAGTGGTAATTTGAGCTCCAGGAAAAGGATCAGGAAAAATACCAAATATAAATGCCATAACTTTGGAGCCACAAACAATTATTGGGATCAAGGTTATGACATTATGAATCTTGAAGTTTACCATAATGATAATGAAACTCCACAAACTGAAATTCCCCAGTACTTAATGAAACAAGCCATGATGAAACCCTTCCTGCCTATCCTGAAAATATTCAAGAATTTCAAAAAAGGGAGAAAATTAAACATGATAAAATGGGTCAAGATATGACTGATATAATGTCCAAACCTGAGACCAAAGTGTCAACCTCCACTAATTATTAAGGAATATTTTTATCTCAAATTGAAGAGTTTGGAGAGATTTTGAATTATCATTCCAATATTACTCAAGAATCATGAAAATGAGGGCTTGATAATATCAATAGGATTTAAAAAAATTAATGGGACAATTTACCAGAAAATGATGCTGATATATTGATGCCTGTTGTGATTATGGTGATCAGTAACCAAGAGCTTGAAATGTTGGCCTGGCTTGAGGAGCTTGAGATTTCAGGTGATTTTTCTCTTTGTGAATGATACATGATTATTTGGCTGTTGACTTGTGTTATATACATTACTATATATAGGGTTAGATTATTTTAAGGAAACAGAAACCAAGGAATTTTTTAGTGATAACATTTTGACTCTCAAATTAATGAAAGAATTGGCAAAACTTTCAGATTATCTCTCAAAATCTGAACACTCCTTCTTCAAGATGGTTCCGAGCCTCCTTTCCTCCTCCAATCCAATTAAACATTTTTGAGTGAATGTTATTTTTTAATCCATTAGTTTAGTCTCATATGATGTGTTTGCCTCAAACCATTTGTGGCACCAACAAAAAATTCCACTGATCCTCTTGGAATCAAATGGGGATCAGTTGAATAACTTTCCTCCTTCTTTATTAAATCAAAGCAAAATGCAAAAAACCTACCATTGAAGGTGGTGGAGCTGAAAATGAGAAATTGACAAAGCTCCACAAGAGCTTGGAGGAACTAATGGAAAACTTTATCCACTTGATGATTGCATACAACATGGTATGTGCACATATGAATGTCAAAGTCTACAGCATGAAAGGAAAACTAATGAGGCCAAAAGAAATGAGACCATCAAAGATTTTTTGGCGTGACACAAGAATCTCGGAATAAATTGAATTTTCTATGGTATATGAGCTGAATTCTGTGCAGTGGAAGTTTGTGGTTTGATGGTATGCTCAGATGACTGGATAAAAAGCTCAGTGAAAGGGACTTTGTCACTCATTGACATTCCCAAAAGACTTTCAGAGGGAAAAAATCTAGTAGATCCAGTGTGGCTATGTACAAATAAGTACATATGTAGTATACTGAATAAGAGTTTCTTTTAATCAGAGTCTTTTAGCCCCACTGTACCTCTTCAATTTGAATATTCACAATGACTGGAATTAGACTTTTGTGATGCCTGGGTGGAGAATCAGGGTTTTGCTTCACATGAAGAGGTCACATAGACTGTACCCAAGTCAGCTGAACTTACAACCAGGATTGACCTATTTTAGATTATCTTTGTGTCAAATAGATTGTAATTCATGAATTTAATAATTTTAACCACCTATCCTACTCCAAACGACTCAATATGAATGTCAATAGTAAAGAACTTTGTACGGTGGCATGCATCCATACACCATAGAAAATACTGGGACATGACACAAGCTAAGTCAGGAAGTTGTGCCTGCAATTACCACATGCAGGGGCATTGTGTAAAGTGGATATTTTCAACTCCAGCTCAAAATGGGCCAAAGCGCACTGCTTATTTCAAAAAATAAGGCGGGATCAGGCATCCACAGCGAGGTGCATGAAGAAATGTCTATGGGGCGCATGTTCCACTCCCGCTTTCTCACCATATTGGAGATGGTTGTATTTGAAGCTCATTGAATGGGAACATAAATATATCAAATTGAATAATGTAGTATCCACTTCATTGGATTTTGTTCAGGTACTTGAGATCCCCAATTTGAAAAAGACTCATGTAATTTTTTATCTTTAGCAGGCAATACAAAACATGCACCAATCAAGAACAAATTTAGGGGAAATTACCAATCCACACAAAAGTAACTAATCTTTTGGTTTCATTTCATTTTCCTGTGCAAGCATTCCATTCACAAAAAAGGGAACTCATGGGAAAAAATTGGGAGGAGGAAGGAAATTGTGATTTTCTCAGTTATTTTCAAGGTATATATAAATATATCCATGGGCTGGCATTCATGTAGAACCCTAATTGAGACCCCATGGAGGAACATTTTCTTTATTTTGTTTAGATCAAGCCAATGCCATGTGGGCTCCAACAGGGAAGTCATGGATGTGTTCCAAATAAAGATCATTGGGAATGGGGCACCATTTGGGGCTCAAAAGGGCTTGCTGAAAATGGTAGTCAGCAGTATCTGGTATCTTGTCTTATTCAACACAAAGTAATTGCTCAACCACTTGTGAATAGTGGCACATCCCAAAAGACAAATGTGGCCAAAACCACCCAAAGGAATAGGTTTTTGTCCTCCAGTCCACCAACAGCACAAATATCAATGCCAGTATCAGCAAATATAACCCTCAGTGAAATCAAGAGGATTGTGGATTTCACTCAGATCAACTCATTTCCCTTGTTGAATTCAGACCATTCACAACAATGAGTGAGGTTCAGGTCAATCAATGGGATGAATTATCAAAATTTGTATTTTGCAAAAAGGAATTTCATAGAACAAATTTCACAAAATGGGGCATTAATGGAGGGATTTATGTTAAATATTGGGTGGCACAAATGCAGCACAAAGAAAAAAAAACTTGGTATTTACAGAAGTCTTGGGAAAATTGAAGACACAAAAGAATAATGGCGGCACTGAGGAGAAAATATTACCTCAGGTGGTTGCATTCTATGTAAATCCTTACAATATGTTGGGGATAAATTATTTCAAAATGTGAAAACTTTCTACAAGTCATCAGGGGTCCCCTCCTGTGATCAAGTCAACTATGAAGCCAATATTTCCGCAAATCAGGGGGAGTTTGAGTTTGCTTCCACACTCACTTTCACCATTAAAAGATTCAAAAATTGACCTCATATTGATAGGGATGAATAGTTTTATGCTTTGAGATGGTGGTTTTAAGCTGATAAGAGAACTGGCTTAATTCAAAAAGATGTGTCAAAGCATTTTACTGCGGGAAAATTGATTTTACCAAATGGGAACTTTTGGATTGATCTATCTAATTGTAATGGGCTCATTCAGGTAGTGTGGTAAATTAGAAAATCCTTCCATTATACTGATCCAGCAAAGGGCAATGAAAAAATGACCATAGTGGGGATTTCCACTAAATTCTCAAGGAGGTTAGAAAAAAAATGTGGCGGAAAAGCCACTGCCATTATGAGATTGGCAAGGGAGAGGGATGGTAATAAAATCTCATCTGAATTAAATGAATGAGGGGATTTGAATGCCTATTTGAATTAGAGGGTGATTGGAAAATAATGGTGTTTTACTGTGGAGTACAATATGCACCAGGATTGGATAGTTTGGAATTGGGGACATAGGGTGGCTCAAATGAAAAGGGGTGGTAATGGCTCATTTACAGTGGCATGCCACCATAAATGGTCACATACTGAGGCTAAAATCACAATTCTCACTTGTTTTTAATAATGGGACCAGTTGGTCATACCAAAAATGGGAATTACCTCCCATGATGTTTGTATGCCTCATTGTCACATAACAGGGTGTCAAAGTCCTGTGGGGTTTTGGGGTAATGCCCATGTACTGTATCCCTGCACATCCAAGAATCCTGTGCTTCACAAACCAATTGTCCCACATGTCCAGGAACCCTGCACTTCACACACCAATTTTTCTTCTTGTATAGGAGCCCTGGGCTTCACATGCCACTTCTCCGGCTTGTCCAGGTACCCTGTTCTTCACATGCCAACGCTCCTCATTTTCCAGGAACCCTGCGTTTCAAATGCCAATTCTCCAGCTTTTCCAGCATACCTATCTGTCACATGCAAATAATCCCGCATTTCTAATGTACCAGTGCTTCACACGCATCTCCTTAAGCATTTCCAAGATTGTGGCTCTCCCCACACAAATCCTTATGCATGTCTAGTATACCTGCACATCACATGCAAATCCCACACATTCTGAGGAGCCCGGCAGATCACACACAAATACTTATGCATTCCCCAATTTGTGGCCATTCACACCCAAATGCTTATTCATGTCTAGTATACCTGCGCATCACACCCAAATCCTCACCCTTGTCCGGGATACTTCCCCTTCACATGCAAATGCTTACGCATATATCTAGTATACCTGCGTGTAACATGCAAATACTTACACTTGTCCAGGATCCTGGCCCCTCTCATGCAAATCCTAACACATGTAAGATTAATTGCATCTGACATTTGGACTGAAAATAACTCATGTTGTCAGGTGGATTGCTCACATGTGGGAAGACCCAATTTTTTACAATTAAATTTTCAGACAATTTAGGCCTATAAATGCAAAAAATTCAGAAGGTGTTAATGATTACTATTTGCATATTTTCTGCAAGGGAGGATCAAAAAAAGAAATACTTGATAATGTATTTGTTTGGGCTCTCAAAAAATCATTTAATCAAAAAAAGGAATTTACATCATTAATCACATCAGAAAACACAATTGACAAAAATAATAAGAGAAAGTGAAGCTTTTTGTTTTTCATTGCAACTGAATCAATCAAAGGAGTGAATTAAAAAAGAAGTAAAGTGAAAATAATAGTAAAACTAATTTTTTACTTCATTTTCTTTTTGAATAAAATTCAAAACTATCCCTGTGATTTCCTCCACTGCATTTCCAAGGAGGGAGTTTAGTTCATTGCGCAATTCCTGGTTCATCTCATTTTGATGAGCTGCATCCACAAAGGGAATCATAGGGACAAATTGGCGATGCTCCAAAAAGATTAAGTTGATTGATTTGTGGACAATTTCTTTAGTAATCATGAGGCTTGGTTGCAGGTTAGTGAATTCCTGCAGAGCATAATCATGGGTTTGAGGGGGGCCTTGTGGCAGGGGGCAATACTGGGAGAGGGTACAGGTGTGTCAGGGGTGGGGGAATGGGGGATCTGGAGGGCATATCATCAATGATTATGAAAGACCAGGGAGTTGTGGGAAGAGCTAAAGATAGTGGAAGGAGGGGTGAGGGAATGTTGGTAACAGAAAAAAGTGAAACGTTTGTTCTTACCAAAAGTTTCCTTGGTTGATTCCATCAGAGCCACCTCAGGTTCAGGCTCACAAGTTGAATCTTTCTCAGTCAGTGGTACTTGAGAAGCTGGGACTTCACTAGGGTCTGGAATAGGTGGGGTGGGGGTACAAACAGGTGGCACATCATGTTGGGAGGGTTCTACAAAAGGAGGAAGAGACAGTTAACTTAATTCAAAATTTAAAATGAGAAAAGAATAGCATTCTGCTTACCATGGAATAAGTCCTCCAACCATTGGGTGCCACTCAGGCCTGGAGTGGATTGCCACAGAGTTTGCTACTAAGGCATACAGGGAATAGGAGAGTCTTGTTGAGGGGGCTTTGGTTGGTTGTGTTCTATGGGTGATGAAGAAGATTCAGTTTGATTGCATGAAGAAAAATGAGTCAAGTATAAGAAAGAGAACTTACTTTGGCTTTTGAATTCCAACGGTTACAAGAAATGGTGACAACCAGCCCAAGTTTTAATATCCTCTTGCCATTGCCATCCCCCATTGGACAGATAATTACTTTGCTCCAGTCAAGTAGTGAAGTGATTATCAGATGGTGGAGTGGAAAAATAAATTCTCAATGGAGCTGGGCTAATTGTGTGTAAGTGTTCCTGAAGTCCATTCATGCTCAGGAATGCTTTAATCATTGTCAACTATGAAGGAGTCCTCACAAGGGAGTCTCCTGTGGGAACTCCTCTGGGAGTTCAAAAAACAAGATTTTTTTGTGTCTTTTTCAGAAAGCATCACAGGCATTGTTCTCTGCAGAGGAGCGGATGCAGGGGATACCCTGCTTAGAGCACAAAGTGCACAACATCTAAAAAAATTCAAATCAAATTAGAATTGGAAGGGTAGGTAATAGGTCAAGCAAAAAAGTATACACACAATGAATATCAAATTTGGAACATAATTAGAATATTAGAGTGCAAGTAGTGAGTTTTTAAAGGTCTGAAAGAAAGTAATGAAGAATCTTCAGTATTACAGGTGGAAAATGAAATCTACAAAAGTCTTAAATGGAGAAGATGAAGCATGATTTAGATAGAAGGGGGGTTCTGGACATGTAATTGGGAGAAAATATAGCAAATGGAAAGGGGAGTGGTTAATTCAGTGCAATAGAAAAAAATGGAAAGGGATTAAGACCAAGTGGAATAGGCACTGGGATAAGAAGTGTGGGTGAAGTGGCAGAGAAAAAAAGAGAATTTCATGTGGGGCAAAGATGGTCTTTTATACCAGGGTGAAGCTGAGCCATTTTGAGAAGTCTCAGCACCTTCAAAGGGCTGAGCTTCAAAGATATTTGCAGGCATTGGACCTCATTTTCAGCAGCTACTGCAGAAGGGAAGGGAAATGCACTGGGTATAACAATTGACTCAATTGTTATACTGGGAACCCCTTTGTTGCATTAAAAATCCACACAAAGACCCAGGAGTGCTTTTGTGAGGTAATTGTTGAATTTGCATGGTGGCTGCAATCCCCAATTTTCCCATGGAGAAAAGTACATGGTGCATTTGGTCACAGGTCACCGCACAAGCATACCACCATTATGGCTGGGTGATAGAGTTTGAACAAAGTGTGGAGAGGCTGTATGACAAGTGAATACAGCATGAGCTTGCGCTGACCCATTTCACAGGTCTGCTTTTGTGTCATAATTCAATTCCTCAGTGGCTGAACATTTGAATTGCACAACTGTTGAACTATTGCTAAAAAATATTAAAGGATCCCCTGCAGAGATAGCGGGATATTGTCTTTGTAAGCATGCAGTCTGAGCATTTGGCACAACATCAAAAGACATTTCTTCCAGGCTTGGAATTTCACGCAGCTTGGTCAAGTGCACAGAAGTGGGCCTTCCAATAAACTATTGAAAAAAGTGCTCTGACCATGGCATTCCAAAAATCTTCCACACTGACCTTTTGACACTGCATTGGGAAATTCTATGAATTGTGAAATTGCAGGTGAAAATAAGGTTAATCACCATGCTGAGATTTTGGCACATGAGCTAAACATTTGCAAATGATGGGAATGTGGATACTCAACTGTAATATGTATGCAGGCTGAACTGTTATTACACAATCCTAAATTGTAGATCAGCCAACATTTTAGTGAATACACCATTGGGGCAATCTGTGGGGCTGAAAGAATGCTTTGCAAGAATTAAACATTCAATCCTGCCCAGGAATGGACACCAATTCCTTAAATTCATCCTCTTTTTGCACCTTGTTTGAGAGCTCTGGTGCACTTCCAAATATTTGTTGGAGTCTTCCAGCTCATGCTGAGGGGTGCATATTGGGATGAAGAACAATGAGGGTCATATGCAAAGTGTGGACTCACTCTGGTGTTGAGGCCCAAGGAGACTATTACTGGTTCCTGCTTATGATCAATGACGCCATATACGGCTGCGGGGGCACACACATTCACATGCACTCCACTGCAGCTCATACGCATGGTGGAACTTTGGGGGCATGTCTTCTGGCCAACAATTTGCTCTTGCGGGTGGCCAAATTCACCTCAGATTCTCACACAAATGGGTGAATTAGTTGAAGCCTCATAAACAATAGCATAACACGCATGTATGATTGATGAGGCAGGATATTTTCATGTGGGAGCTTGCATTTACATGCACTCCACCATGGGTCATATGCATGGCAGAACTTTGGGGTACTGTCTTCTGGCCAAAGATTTGTTCATGCAGGTGGCCAAATTCACCTCAGATGCTCACATGTGTGAGGGAGAAAACCTGAGTCCGATATGCATGGATTAATTACAGCCTCATACAAAATAGCATAACACCTGCATATTACTAGCTCCCACTTATGATCAATGAGACGGGATATTGTCATGGGGGCACACACATTCACATGCTACCTGGCACAGGTCATACACAGGCAATTGTCACATGCATGGTCGAACTTTGGAGGCCTGTCTTCTGGCCAACAATTTCTTTGTTTAGGTGGACAACTTCACCCCAGATGCTCACATGCATGAGGGAGAAAACATGAGGCCAATCTGTGTGGATTAGCTACAGCCTCATTCACAATAGGGGTAAATATGTAAGTGGATAATGGGTCATGGCCAGAGACCCTTTATCAACTTACACATTAACCCCTGAAATATCAGCAGGTGTGAGTCCACAAGTGTTTCCACCCACAACAAAACTGATGTTTGGTGGCATGCCACCCTACATACCTCACACCCACCCAAACAAAAAGATGCCCACAGAGAAAGTTTCATTTCCATTGCCACCATTGCACTTTAGGTTACTGTACCACCAATAACCTGTAGATGATCAATTTACTGTTTGCTGTCACACCAGAAAACATGGCTACATGCCTCCAATAGGCCACTGTACATGAAGCTTCCATATCCTATCCAATTCTTGATACTTTAATGTGAAATCTGGTACACCAATCCTTGTGTAATATTCCGCATAGTCAGACATCATATGGGCCCCCCCTATTTTGGCAACCTTTCCTGGATATATGCTCTAAATTAGATATGAAAATTATAAATACAAGTGTCCCATGATCCAAGCCACAGAGCATCCCACTTTTGACCCATTGCCTCCTCTCATATAATCTCCTCCACCTCAGATTTTTCTCTTCATTCCCTTTAGCTAAACCTTCCTGATAACATTATCTACCAATTTCCCCAAATAATCCATAATTGCCAGAATGTTAACCCCTTCTCAACCAATTTTTATTTGGATGATTGATACTTCTATTTCAATTAATAGCAATTTATTCTTAGCTAGTGATAATTTCCACTTAGCTGCTTGGATTATCCTATTGCACCATCAAAATAGTATATTTGTATATCTCTTCAATAATCTGAATTCTATTGGCTCTCTCCCTGAAACTCTTGCTAAAATATTGTTACCATTCCTTGGGGTACAACAAACTTTCATGTACTGTGGTCCTGGTGGGGAATGGATTTAAAATTGCCAATCCAATCCTACTCAAACATTATTTTTTGAAGGAGTATTGATGACTGATCAGCCTTATCCTTCCTCATCTCAACAACCTAATATTGCATTGATTTTCTTCACATGGTATCCAAACATTCTATTCATAATTGAAATATGTAGAAAACAAGAAATCAACCTTAAAATGCCTAAAGAATATGATGGTAATTCTCTTAGTCCATGTCAACATTTTAATCCCACATCTCCAGCTTCAAACTGTATTCCACTCTTGTATCCAGCTGTCTTTTCTTTGTCATCCAGGCAGAAACTACTACAATTAACCAGTGGATCAGACCTTTTCATGATGTCACCACCCCATTCTATGATTAAAACCCCCTGCTCCCTCATCAAAAAACCAAAATAGCTTTTCTCTTGGATTGAGAAATCCCCAATGGACAATCTTACCATACCCTTTGGGAAACCTCACCCCCTGGATCCACTTTTAATTCCAGGCACATAATTACAAACAAGGTGGTAAGCTCATTTGGATCCCTTTTGGCCAATACCTTTCTTGGACAAATTCTTGTGGATGATAGGGGATTAGGTAAAATCATTAAGGCAATTGCACTAATTGGTACCTCCAAGGATCAGCTAGTTACCAACCCCCAATTCTCTAAGCCAACCTTGCTTAATAACCAAATGGCAATAAGAAATGTCCAAGCATGCTCAGGCTGGAGCACTGAAAGCCAACATCTACCATAACCCCATTTTTCACTCATTATCTGAGGCCAACATCTTACAATGTGATATCATTATCACTTCTTACATTACTATCACCCAAGAATTTAAGCAAACAAATACCTATACATCATGATTTTTAAAATAAATTGGCATTGTATAATTGTGGATGAAGCACAGTGAGTGTCTGATCTTTGAATAAATAAAATTAGCTATTGTATCCAATAGGCCTTTGCACCTCTTATAGCTATACTTGCTATCAATACACCCCAACCTATCTTGCCATTAATAGCCTCCAATCATCCTGTCAAATATTTTGAATGGTAGCATCCATTCACAAAACCATTTATGACCTTTTGGACATAATATCATTTATACCACAACCCCAGATCTCAGATAAAGATAATTGTTCATTATTCATCCTGAATAGTCTTTCCAAAGGTAGAAATGATATTTTCCTTTTGGAATTGCACTGCAACAAAGCCACACATCTCAAATTCCTCCCCCTATTAGCCATCACTAGGAACTGCACCAACTTAACCCAAAAATTCAGAAAGAATATTCTTCATTATACAAAGAATTCCTATCATCAAAAACAAAAGAACCAGAGGAATCTTTCAGAATTATTTATAAGCTGTATGTATGCTGTAACCATCATATAATTCCTAAAACAATGGGGAATATGTACTTGGAAGACCATGAGAGCGGGAACACTCCAAATAACTCAAACATAACCTGCACTATTGTGAATGTGGAAATATGCATGATTAGTAGTAAAATTTAACACCTCCCCAAAGGCTTACTGAAGAAAAAGAAATCAAACTGTGGTCCATAAAAATTGTTTTTTTACTCACAATGGACCCAATTTCTTGATTTTTGAGTAAATTATAATATGTATCCATTCCCAATTAAATTCTTCTGACAACATTTTCTTTATAGAATTGGTATTGTACTTGCCCATCACTCTATACTTTCAGAACAAATTGATGTAAAAATTATGGCAAGAGGCCAGAAGAAGGCCCTGGAGAAATTATTGAATAATTCTGAATGTGAAGTACTCATTTTATCCATTGCAAAATCTGTAACAGGCCTCAACATAACTTGCACTAATATCATCTATTTAATGGCAAGGGGACCACCAAAATTCCACCCAAATTTTCCGACTCTGACATCCACCTTTCCAGGAGCCCCATTGGAACACAGACATTGAGGCTCAGGCTGTTGATAGACTCCATTGTATTTGCCAAAAATGACCCTTGAAGATTATTCACTGTATCACTTCTCATTCAGTTGAGGTCAACATGCAGAAGGTACCTTTAAAGCTCATCTGTGTCACTGATCAGATTACTATTCTGAGATCTCACTCCATGGGAATCCCATATTCAATTTACAAATAGGTCCAAGAAAAGAAAAAATCATTAACTGTGTGAGCCTTCCTGATATTATCCAACTTGTGTTTGACAAAGCTGATAACTCCTTTTAACTCCAACACAGGTCCACAATTATGAACACCATGAGCTGGATTGAACTTCTTCAATATTTCCTTGATGAAAATGAGCAATAGACAAATATTGATAAGGGACACCATAGTACAGTACATGCAAAATCATATTGTTTCTATTTTAACTTAATTATCAGCTTGTTGCATTCAAGAAATAATAATTAGATTGTATTACACCCACACAAGCTATTCACAAAACCTTTATAAGTAACTGTGCTATACATTAATTTTCCTAACTTATTGAAGAGCATTACCATTAGCTCTAATAACCAGCATGTCAAGTACCTTGAGTGAAAGATTCTGAATCTTACTACAACCTTTGAGCCAATCTTTACCAAATACCTGAAACAATAGCCCTTCAGGAATCTCACCATCATTTATAAATCATTTTTCACCCTTTTTTAATGCAATTACAAAACTCTATGTCTCTATCAATTTTTGATACTAACTCATTAAATAAGCATGAGAGCCAGCATAAGCCCACTCTGTGGTAAAATTGACAACCATTTTCTACTACCTCCTCAGTAGCTGAGCATACCCAAGGGTAATTGAATTGTTATTCTAGAATGGAAAGTTTAGCAATATAAAACCAGTCACAACAGTGCTCACAGGTCTGCACATAATCAATTAGATTATGATCAGAATTATTTCACAATGATGAAGAATATAATAGGACTTACCCTTTGACATCTTTTCAAGCCTTTTATTTTCCTTCTTTTTTACCAAATATTCTGCATCCTTTTTAATTGACTTCCATTCTCTTTTTGAATAAGTGAAATATTGCTCCATTGAAGCTGAAATGATGATTCTTAGTTCTGACAAGCTCAAGTCAGAAGGTAAGGTAAAGCACCATAGAAATCACCTTGTTGAATTGATATTTCTATGAGCTCTCCCAGATCTATCTTGTGGAGCTCATTTTTTCAGTAGCTTTATAAGCCCTGATACTGCACTTGTTTTTAAGGCTCATTGGAAACATCTCTGGGGACATATCCAAGATGACAATCAACTTGAATTGCAATTTCATGCTCTTGTGTTCTGGGTGGTTCTGGCATTGAGGAAAAATCTTTATCATTCACTTTGAGTAGGAACAGGCAATGGGCATGTACAGGTTATATCATCCCATGTACATTATCAGGAAGTTCCACTTTCAGCCATCTTTGTTTCTCCTTCTGGCTCACATTTTTTGCCAACTTGTAAGCTTTGCAAGCCTAGCTCCTTTGCTCTCTCATCTCAAATTGATCAAGCATACTCTTGGCAAGGGGAATTTGAGGGTGGGTGAACTCACTATTTGCCTGAGTTCCAGCCTCATGTAATATGTGTCTATGAAACTGTTGATAATATTATTATTAATCAACAGTACTATGACTGTTCTTATGAAATGTAATAACAAATAATTCTTCTAACCATAATTAAATAGATAAATAGATAACTGTTTCTTCTCGTCATACACTACTAGTGATCATAACAGTAAGAAGTAATTGTCTACAAGAATCAATTACAACAAGTATTTAATAATAAAACTTCTTTGCTAAAATGATTTAATTATTTCAATATATAATTATCTTTTGCAATAATAATTTTAAATTCAACTCTTGAAGAAAATAAATACTAGAGAAAACCTCTGAGAATTGATTAAAATCACTCACTAATACTCCAATGAACCTTTGAAAGAGTTGGTAGAGAGATTTGACAGATAAATTGTGGATTTAAAGGATAAAAAATTGATTTATATCAGTATTAAAAAAAACTATAGTTTATTTCTATGATTTAAAATCTTTCCAATTGATTTTGAAAGAAAAAAAACTTAAGGAAAGTTTTAACTAATACTTACTTGTTGTTATTAAAGGTATAATTGGATAATAAGATGATTTGGAAAAAACAGCAAGAGGAGGCCTTTTTTAAGTCAATAACAGCTCACAAAGGCGTTAAAAAAAGCAAACTAAAGCACCAGTGAGTGAGAAAGAAAGAAACCTTTTGGATTATTAATTTCATCATATGTTGTCATCTAAGATTATCCTAATTACTTAAATAAGGCTTTTACATGAATACCAACCCATTTATTGTTAAGAATAAAAGGAGTAAGAACTTTAAATATTCTTTTATTTCAAAAGAAATATTAAAATCTCAAAGTTATCAAATTTATTGGAAATTTAATCACAGGTTGTATTTTCTGTGAATTTCAGGAGATCCAGTGTTTCATGTGGAATCATTAAAAATGGACTGTAAGTAAAACATTTAATTTTGTGCATCAAACTGTAATTCTTTTTGTTTTCTTTATGTATCATATTATTTCCAATCGGTCCTTAAAACTTCAGCCAGATCAATTAATCATTGTATTTTTAATAAATTTTTGAAGTTTTTACCTTATTTCTACATATAACTGTAAACATCACATTATAGCAGTTTTCTATGACATAAATCAATGGGTAATAGTCAAAAAAGGGTGTTATTACTATTTTAGGCTTATAAATAGAAAATAATTCAGAATAGACATGGTTACAGGAGTCTAAGCTTCTTTTTAGCTTCTTGTCATGTCAAAATAGCAGCTTATTTGCAATTTTCTTATGATTTGATGAGAGTTTAGCTTTGTAACCAAGTTCCCAAAAGGTTTAAGTATAATAATCGGGCCATCATAAACCATGCATCCAAGCTTTAGAGCTATTCATGCCTCAGAGGTCTCAGAAGTTGGGTACCCTGGCTCTCTTTGATGTATTTTGTCCCCCTTAGCTATTTTCACGTCAAAAATAGTAATTCAGGCTTCAAGACTGATATCCAATATGGGTGTACCAAAGCTGTATATAGGGGTACTATATTTTTAAGTGCCACAAACACCACTCATTTCCACTTTAACTCCATTGGTTCCATGTAATGCAACAATAGCAAAAGGTCCTACATAGGAATCTTTAATTGACTTAGGGACTTTGATATTTTTAAAATTCAAGGTTGAAACTAGAGCCAAGTCCCCTACTTTGAAGTCTGGTACTTTATGACTCTTTTTCCACTTCTGCTTTGCATAGTCAAAAGCATCATTCATGCTTTGCTTTGCATGGTTTTTCACTTTGTAGAAAGTAATCTTGAAGCTGGAAGCTGTAGGATGGATGTCAATTAAGTCTTTCCTCAGTGTGTTTTCTGGGAGTCTTGAATTCCATCCTTTTTCTAACGTAACACTAATATGACCTGTTGAAGAATGAATAGACTTCTTATATGGCAGTGCTAATGCAGGTATTAAAGTGGACCAGTCATGGGTAAATCCAGCTTATTATTTGAACTATAATCCATAGGCACAGAATATCCTTATTTTTTCCTCTAAAGTTTTAATCACTCTCTCTGCTAGCCCATCAGTTTGAGGATGGTATTCTGTAGAAAACAATAACTTTTTCCCAAACAATCCATGAATATTGGTCCAAAGTGAATATGTAAAGTTGGGGCCTCTGTCAATTATGATATTCTCAAATAACCCTTTATGTGAAATAGCTCTATTCAAAATGAAGAGAGCTGTATCCATAGAATTATCATCCTTATGAAATGGTAAGAATATGGGAGTTTTTCTGTATCTGTCTAGAATGACTAAGCAAGAACTATAAATTCTTTCACCACTTGTAGGGGCTCTTGAGACCCAATCCATGTGAACTACTCCTCAAGGGGATTTTGGTTCCTTAATTTTGATCATAAATCCAAATTTCTTTCCTGTACTCCTGTTTACATTTTGGAATCTATCACAGGTATTGCAGTATTCAATGGTTTCCTTTCTCCAAGATGTCCACCATGCACAGTTTTCCACTTTTTCAATTGTTCTGTCTTCTGAAAGCTGTGCAAAATAGAGGCTATCATGTCATTAATGAAGAATGGTAGCAATATGAAATCTACTTCATTATTCCATGACACAAGAATGTTTGGTTCTGTCATAAATTATGCTGTAAAAGAAGTGAAATCTTCCTTCAGAGTAGAAAGTGCTCCATAATTCATCTAGTGAATTAATCAAATATGTGTCTTTTCAGTCTTTAGCAAGGAAGGCTGTCAAGATATGGCAATTATTTTCCCGTTTTTAAGAATCTCAGACTTCTTCAAAGAATTCTGTCCCAATATCAGTTGTGTTAATGCCTTCAATTGGAATCTGTAGTTCTTCTTCCAAAGGCACATAAGCTGAGATATCAGGAGTTTTGGCTAGTGCTCACCTACTAAGTTCATCAGCATTCTTTTGGATATTTACTGCCTTATGAGCTATACTCATTTTACCCCTATATTCTTGAATGGCTATTGGCCATCTCAACATATGTCTGTTGGGTTTTTTCATGTTAAGAAGTGATTTCACAGAATTACAGTCAGTTATCACCTCAAAAACACTTACAACAAGATAATAATGTAATTTATCAGATGCCCAGACCAAACATAAGCACTCCATTTTCCTTTTACCATATCTGGCTTCTATGGGTTTTATTTACCTTGTTATATAAAAAACTGACCCTTCTGTAGGTTTGTCAGCAATAAGTTGGACTTGATTTGTGGCTGCCCCTAATACATCTCTAAATGCATCAATGTGAAATTTTGAAGGTATATTCCAGTCTGGCATAAGGAGTAACGGTGCTTCTGTAAGAGCTTTACTTATTTTCCCATAAGCTTTAATTCCTTCCTGCATCATCTCAAATACTGTCTGTTGATCACAGATTCTATCAAGTTGCTTTTCTAGAATCGCAAAATCTTTCATTTGTCGCCTGTAATAGCTGTAAAATCCAAGAAGAGGCATCATTCATTTCTTATTTTGGGGTATTGGCTTACGCAACACTGATGCTACTTTATTATTGTCAATACTCAATCCTAAACCAGAAACAATATGTCCCAACACTCTAAGTTCTTCAAAGCCAAAGGTCCATTTCTTGAGTGAAATCTTGATATCCATTCATGAAACTTTGTCAAATACTCTTGAAATCCTTTCAAGGTGTAAATACCATTAGTGTGAACATATGATTATATAATCAATAGAAATAATGATCCATCCTTGAGATAATTCTGTCAGGAAGATGGTATTCATCATTCTTTGATAATTAGATGGAGAATTTTTAATGACAAATGGAATTCTATGATACTCATGAATACCACACTGAGTGATAATTCTAAGTATTTTCTTAGCTGTGGGAATCAAAATATTTTTATGAAAGCCTTTAATTGGATCCATGGAGGTTATATACTTGGCTTTGGATAATTGGGTCAAAGTTTCTTGGTTTCTAAGAATTTGATACCTATATGGAGCTGTGTAGGTACTCAATGCTCTAAGATCTCCAACCATTCTTAATTTATCATTATTCCAAGCAATAATAATAGGAGTTTCCACTTCAGATTTTTTGTTATGGCCCACTTTTCTTAGTACACCAAGCTGTATCAATTCTTGGATATGTTTTTCCAAGGCTTCTCTAGCTCTAGGGCTTTCAGGGTAAGCTGGTCTGCTAAGTACTAGAGGGTATGGTCTGTCAATATCAAGAGTAATATCAACTTCATGTCCTGTGATAGCACCTAATGTCTCATTATCTTAAGCAAATGCATTTTCATATGTGTATAACACATCAATAAGCACATGCCTCATCTTGGATGATAATGATGGATTAGCATGTGCTTTAGCAAGTGGATTAGTGACAAAGTCCTCATTTTAAGTATTGTCATTTGGAGATACTACTGATATTTTTTTTGGACATATTGGAAAAAGAAAGTCATTGTCTTTTATTTTCTCAAATTGTAAAATATCTGTCTTTATGGTTATTGATGTCAATACCATAAATATTTAAGTAATTATTCCCAAGAATGATATGTTGAGATGTACAATTTTCCATTACTACTATCTCTGTCTTCATCATCACACTTCCTTGAGCATGTGGAAATACAATATTGGTGTCCAATATTCCCAAGGGGTACATATTATTGCTGGAACTACTAAGTTGCACACCTTCTATTGGTATTTAATGGTTCTTCCATTTAAGGAGTGTGACTTGAAGGTAGTCTTTGCCTACACAAGTGAAAAATGCCCTTGTTTCCAAATTGACTTTGGCCTCAAGATCATTTATCAGTATTGTTGTGATATGAGATCCTCCAACAGTGTAAATGTTACCCTTAGCAAGCTTAGTTTTATGCAATCTGGCATCCTGGATATTGATAAGGTTGTATAAATATTTACTATATTGTGGTAAGTGGGTATGGAATTCAGTGACTTCAAATAAAGCTGTAATGTTTTCAATCATATAGTTCTCTACTGGTGCGTTTTCAGAAATTGCAGAATCTTGGTCAGATTCTTCCTTTTCTTCAGCACACTTGACCTCTTCAACAACTTGAACTTCATTGATTTTGGTATCTTGGTGCAGGGGTTGGCTAAATGTGAGGTGCTTCCACACTTATGGCACTTTAAGACAGGTCTTTCAGGGCTTTTATCCCCTTTGGAAATCTTTGGGACCATTTTGAACTCCATAGGGTTTCCAGTTCAGGTTTTACCAATTCTTGTCCTGGTGATGATATCTTCAATTAAGTTGATTTAGTCCTTGGTTGAACAGAGCTCTATACATCTTCACTTGATAGGATTTTTTAGGTCTCCTCCACATTTTCTTAATATCTTCATACTAATTATTGAGTCAAGAATATCTGGGTTTAAAGAAGATAATTTGTCTTTCTGTTTTAGGAACCAAGTAAGCGGCTTATACTTTCCTGAGTTAAAAATGGCACTTCCAAAATCATTTTCCATTTTAGATCTCCAAGAATTATTCACCATTTGGTGATTATTTCAGATTTTTGCCATAGCCAATTATGTTTACCACAATCTTGTCTCATCTTGTAATACCATTTCTTTGCAGTTCTGGTGAACAACAAGTACAATTTTCCCAGTATAATTTAAGTAGGTGTATGAAATTCTTCTTGCAACATATCAATTGTTCCAATGGGCTCAATATGGTTACATTAACTTTCACCAGATAATTTTGGCCATTTGTCTAATTTGGGAATATCTTTTACAGATATTGCATTTTTTACTAGAAAAGGGTTTGAACTTTCTTTCACAAAAGGATTTTCATCAGTTCAAGGTGTAGAATGTCTGCGAATATGTACATTTAGTTCATAATTATTATGAATTTGCTCTAAATGTGCAATTATTTAATTCTTTAATTTCTGCCTTTCACTCTCACTCCTTGCTAAATTTGTGGCAAAAGGATTGGTATTATTAACTATTTCTAAAACATGATTCTTCAAAATTGGAAGTTGGTCATTAATGTGATTAATGGAAAGATCTTCCAATTCATAATTTTGTACTTGAAATTTACTTTCAATTCTGTCACATGTGTTTGAAATTGACTCAAGTCTGGAATTTGTTGCTTTATTTAGCTCAGTAAACAGTCTGTCATGGTTTTTTAAGTCATGATTTCTGATGTTAACTTATTAAATTTTGCATCAAATTTACCAAGTTTTATATCAATACAAGATTTAAGAAATTCAATTCAATTTATTATTTGTATGTAAAGGTCCTTTTAATTGTTTCCTTTTCCTCTTCTGTGAACTCAATAAGGTTTCCAGCCATATTGAATAAACTGACCTTGGCTGAAGGCTCCAATTTGGGGATCCTGTACCCTTGTGGGTAAGGTCTGTGCCAATTAGCTTTGCCTTTTACCTTGCCATGATTGCTCTTGGGATCTTTATGCTTCCTCTGAAGTCCTTTGGGCTTGTCTTTGGACACTTCTGGAGCTTGTTTGGAGCTGGTTGATGCCACTGGGCCTTCTTTCTCCAAATCTGGGGTCATTTCCAACTCTTTCTTCTGGTCTATGGATAAAAGACTTTGGTTCTTCAACAAATTCTTTTTATTTTTGACCTTGTCTTTGAAAGACAATGGACTCCATCATTCTAACAGCTCTATGGGCTTCTCCTGACCCTGAAAGCTTTTTCTGTGTAAGTAGGAGTTCATAGCCCCCTGCCAAATGCTTGGGCATATTTCCCACTCCTCCTCCTTGGCTTCTCTGTACCAGCTTTTGTACTGGGACTAATATATTTCTATGGATGCCACTTGGAAATAGTTCAGCCCTTAAAAAATTACCTTGAATCAGTTCAGGCTCAGAGTTAATGTCGAATTTTGTAGGTACAGACCTTGGGGAATGAGGGAAACTCTGGCATCCTCCAGACATGTCTTCCCTGAGGCAGAATGTCCAGATCTGGCCCTGTTCTTTCCTGTTCCCTGTCCACATTAATCTTTTTGGACTGAATAGTTGCTTCCATTTCTGGTATGCACAATTTCCATGTCAATTCAAGAGAAAATAAAGAATAAAGACAGAAAACACGCACCTTTGGGTGGTTGTTTGGATATTTATGCTTGGCATATAGTGCCTCCTTTAGCAATTTGCACTTCAATACTATCTTCAGATTCCACTTCTGAACATTATGTACTAGTAATATATCTCTTATTGAGATTATTATCAGCTGCAATATTCTTGATTAAAGCCACTAGAAAAGTTGATACAAGAAAACTTATTTTTTATACTTTTACAATATTTTCAAGATTATTTATGAGTCTATCATTTTTTAATATTAAAAAAAAATTCTTGTTTAAAAAAAACTAATTTTTATAATTTGAATCAAAATTAATTGATAGTAAGTCAAAGAATAATTCTATATGTTTTTGGATGTGAAAACACCATGTGTAAAACTGTGAGCCTTAGAGGTAATTTCATATACCCAAAAGACCACAAATATAAAAAATAACATATTAATATAAATAAAATAAATTTATTTATATTATTAAAATAAAAATCAAAATATAAATATAAAATTATATTAAAAATAAAAAATTAATTATAATTTAAAAATAAAAAATACATTAAATTTTGTAAATATAAAATTACATTTATACTTGAAAAAATTAAGTAAAAATGAAACTTTAACAAAATTGTGAAAAAATAAATAAATTTGGAAAAAAGTTAAATAAAATTTATTATAACTTTTTATCCAATAAATAAACATATAAAATTTATTTCACCATTGGATTCCTCATAAAAAATCAGGTGGGGTCACCTCTGAGTGAAATTCTTGTAACTCAACTCTAAATAAACTTAAATTAAGTTTTTAGTATTTTCAATACAAAAGTTGAAAATCCTCAAAACCTTAATTTAATTCACACCACATGTGGTGTTAACCATCAATTTTTGTGTTAAAATTGAGGTGTTGTGTTTAGTTTAGAAGTTATGAGGAATTGAAGTATTTTCAATTGAATTCAATTGAAATGTCAAAATGTGCGCGTGTATTACATAAGTGAACTTTGATTTACATATGAGGTGTCAATTATTACTGTATTGTACTGTACAATTGAATTGAATTACATATGTAAATTATAAGTATAATACATGATGAGGAATTAAAGGAAAAATAAATTGGAAAGATTAAATTTGGGGGGGAAAAGGAACTCCAGCTCTAAGGGGGAGCTAGACCCCCAAAATCCTTGCTGACAGGCGTGGGATGTCAAAATTCACGCAAAAGTTCATCACTTTTGGCCTGGAATTGAGTTACAGGGTCTGTGGACTCAATTGATGATGAGGTTTTGATACCAACTGGGGTAGTTTTAGCTGTTGCCAAGAGGGTAAAACTACCCTTAAGATAAAACCATCATAGTAAAAACAGTTTTAACTGGTTTCTACGCCTCTGACACACATTCTGACGTGTTTTGAAGGCTCTAGGCCTGGTATTGCTATAGTAATGGCTGATTTAAGGGTCTAAAATGGCTAAAAATGGCTAAAAATGGCTTAAACCAGCCCTTTTTGGTCTAAACCAGGGTTCAATGATGCCATAATTGGCTTTTCTGTTGTCAGACTGTTTTTCACGACTGACAAGAGTAAATTTTACTTTTGGAGTAAGAGAATTGATGGCTATAAAAGAATGTCTTCTTTGCCCCACTTTTCTCTTCATGTTAGAATCTTTTCCTTTTATTAATTAGTTTAAAACTGTTAAACCAATCAATCAAAGATTCCAACCACCACTTTTAAATCATTTTAATCCTTTTAACCACGTGAAAAAATCACTATAATCATTGTTTGTAACTCTTATAATCATTTTTACCCCTGAACCACCCCAAAAGTGAATTAAAGCATCTTTCATCACTGTAAACTTTGTCACTTTGTTTCCAAATTCACTCTGGTCACTTTTGGGCGTGTTTTCTCTTTAATATTCTTTTTAAAGACTTTGTTCTTTAATTAATTGCTTGCAGTTCTTTGCTCAATTAATTCCAATTGAAATTGCTCTTGAAGAAATTTCTTTTGTAGCCTTAAAATATCTCTTGTAGAGTATTTTTTGGGATAAATCTTTATTGTTGGTAAAACAATAAATTTTTATATTATTGTTTTATACTAATAAAGTTATAAACAATAAAATTGGCGTGTTTTCTCTTAAAAATAATATTTCATACTATTTTTAACTGAATTTTACCTTATATAAATTTTGAGGACAGGAAAAGTACTTGATTTTTAATCAAAGTTTCATATCAACACCTTACATTTGGGGGCCCAGCCGTGATATTTTACCTGTGACATATTTTTTTACTCTTTTTAAATCTTTTTTCTTATATTGAAAAATTTAAAAACACATAAAAAATACTTATAATTCAAAAAACCCATAAAAAATAATTTTTTTCATATTATAAGTGAGGCTTAAATTTTTATTTCTTTTTTTGAAATATCCTTTTTTTTACTTAATTAATTGGCTTTTTCATTAATTTTAGTGTCTGACAACGTGGTAAGACAAGAAAACATTGAAACAGCCTCAACAGTAACCAGCATTATCCCTGCCAGTACTGTTAATTCTGATCATAATAGCACTGTTATTGTGACTCAAAATAACCGGCCTGAACCAATATCTTCTGAATTAATTAACTTGGACATAAGTAATACCCTTCAGAAAGCTAAAAATTTGGCCAATAGTAAGTTTTTGACGTAAAAATACTATTTTAAACCTTTTTTAACCATAATTATGCCTTCAACCAGGTCAGGAGCCAGCTACAACCCCTCAAGCAGCTCCCAAAAAGGTAATAGACGTGATTATGTCAGAGGCCAACCAGGTACAGAAGGAAAAGGGTCAGTTGATGACTTCCAAACAACTAAAATGGGTCATTCTGAAGCTGATAATACCATTTTACCTTCAAAAAGAGCTGACACCGCCACAACAAGCCTCTGTGGACATATACAAAGCCAGCCACAGTGCATACAACAATGCACTTCAATTCAAGGAGTACCAAATCCTTGCAGACCTGTGGAAGAATTGCATGAATTCTTACCTGACAGTAAGAAAATTCTTGGGCCATCCCAACACTTGCAAATTGCTCAATGGATGGCATCCATTGATGGAGAAGAAAAACATGATGCTTTTGACACTAGAATGGAGGAAAAACAACCCTCCACCACCCAAACCAGTGCCAAAAACAGCCCCAGTGGCCAGCAGCAGCAATTCCAACGTGAAAAAGCAGCCACAAGCTCCAAACAAGGGCAAAGGGAAGGCACCAGCCCCAAAACCTTACAGCCAGGGCTACAGAATCCCAAAGATTCAGCAGGATGCCATGGAAAATGTATTTCAGATGGCCAGAACCATGATGGAATTACAGAAGAAGGAGGAAGCCAGATTAAGGTTCCAGAAATGATTTCTGACATATTTGATTCCATCCCAGAGTTGTATAATGCTATAAATGACGTGAAAAAACATCTTTCTGATAAAAATGACACCATTTGTAACAACATTAAAACAAACAACCTGAGTCTGTGCCAAATTAATGAAACACTTATGTGTTTTGAAAAAGTTTTAAGAACAATTAAAAATTCTAATAATGACAATTCTTCTAACATTAAAATAAATGAACAATCTGCCATTATTAAAGAATTAACAGATAAATATTCTAAGCTCAATATTGATGACATGATTGAAACAAGAATTAAACAAGCCATAAATATTATCAAAACAGATAACAAGAAAGTCCTTGATGACATTTCAAATTCATTTACTGAAGTAAAGACATATACCATTGCCTTGAAAAAGTGTTTTGATGCTTCACAAGAAGAAGTATCAAAATTATCAATGAAATTGAATCAAGTCACTGCTGATAATACAAGACAGACAGAGTTATGGCAAGAACTGACACATAAGGAAGACATGTATAAAATTGAAGTAATAAATTTAATACAAAGCTTCCAACATGAATACAGAAATTCCCAAAGGTGTAGCAACAGTAAAATGAATGACATTGAACAAATACTGAACACCTTACCAAGAATGTCTACACCTCTAAATCAAAATGAGGGCACAAGAATTCCAAATCCACAAGTATTGGATCCTGATAATTCACAATTAAAAAATGAATTATCCACTTCTTTTCATAACTTGGGACCATCAATGGGCCAAGCACTCTTGAAAGAAGTTCCAAAACTTAAAGAATGGCCTCACTTCAGTGGTGAAGGAGAGTATGACCATATGGAGTTCATTAGAGGTATTGACATGATCAAAGAGGATTTTGAATTACCAGACAGATTGGTAACAGCCAGGTTCAACACCTTGTTTACCAGATCAGCTCACAGATGGTACATCAAAATAAGACAAGCACATGAACACCAGAGTTGGACTTGGTGGAAAACCCAAATCATCAACAAATGGGCAAATGATGCTTGGAGGTTTAAAGTTGAAACAGCCTTTTAATCTGCCAAATTTAATGCTGATAAAGACAGAGCTTTACCATGGTTTTGCCAACAAAAGGACAGATTAACAGCATTATATCCTGACATGTCAGAGTTTATGATCCATAGAAAAATTCTGAGACAATGTGGAGGTGACTTAGAGCATGCTGTCAAAAGCAGGACTACTGAACAATCTTCAGCAGAAGATATTATCAATATACTAGAAGAAGTAACCACCAGAACCAAAATTGGTTCTAGTAGGGTGAATCTCAAAACAAGGTTTAATACACCTTGGAAAGATTCTGTGGACAAAAACCCCAAAGAAAATTCTGGTAATATTAAATATAAATCTGCAGATACAGTCAGAAAATGCCATATTTGCCAAAGCACCACCCATTTAGCCAATACATGTCCAAAGAGGGGGAAAATCAATGAAATTGACATTGAAAAGGAACCAGATGTTGAAAAAGAAGACATAATTGAAAACAATTCAGATGATAAGTCATCCATATTTTCTGAATCTTCAAAAGATATAGAAAATATCAATGCCACTTTTGACATCATGGAATCTTATTCCCACTTACCACAATTAAGCAATGGTCAAGTTGATTTATCAAAAGTTCAAGATGCACAACTTATGAAGACAAAACCAAACAGAGGAAAAGGTTATACAGCTGGTAACTCCTGTATAACAGAAGTGGTAATTGACAACAAGCCCACCAAACTTTTGCTTGACCCAGGAGCCTTCTGCTCTTGTGTTGGAAAATCCTTTCTTAAAACTTGTGTGCCAAATTTTGAAGACCAATTGTTACCAATTGATGGTATAAAATTCAACAGTGCAAGTAACCCAATGAAAGCATTGGGAATCTTTGAGACCAATGTCATATTCCCACACATAAATGGGAATTTAAGGATCACAGTTGAATTTGTTGTTATGGAAAATTGCTCTAGTACCCATTTTATATTGGGAAATGACTATTTGATCATGTATGGGATAGATTTACATAATAACAAAGAAAGATACTTTACAATTGGGAACAATAAGCGCCAGAAATTTGCCTTTTTACCATTTAAAAGACAAATTACAGTAAACAAAGTATCACCAGTCAACTTAGAGTTAGAAAAATTCAAGTCTGAGCAGTTAAATGAGGCTGAGATAAGCCTTCATCTGACTGATAAACAAGAAAATAAACTTTCTTCCCTTTTGTATGACCACAAAGGAGCATTTGCTACAGACAAAGAACCTCTGGGAGCAATTATTGGTCATGAAGTTGACATCATTCTTAACATTGAGAGACCTTATCCACCACTCTTAAGAAGACCTGCTTATCCAGCAAGTCCAAAATCAAGAGAAGCTCTAGAAATTCATATCAAAGAACTTCTAGACCTTGGTGTAATAAGAAAAGTAGGCCACAATGATGAAGTAGAAATAACTACACCAGTCATAGTGGCGTGGCATAATGGAAAATCCAGAATGGTTGGGGACTTTAGAGCTCTGAACACTTACACTGTTCCAGACAGATACCCAATACCAAAAATCCAAATTGCCCTTACTCAAATATCTCAAGCAGTGTATATAACCACTATGGATGCCCTTAAAGGATTCCATCAAAATGTGGTAACACCAAGAGCAAGAAAATACTTGAGAATTATTGTTCATTGTGGAGTGTATGAATACTTAAGGATGCCCTTTGGTATCAAAAATTCACCTTCACACTTCCAAAGAATGATGAATGAAATCTTCCCTGAAGAACTCTCAGAAGGATGGTTAATCATTTACATTGATGACATTATTATCTGTTCAAAGACTTGGGAGGAGCACATGTACAGATTATCAAGAGTTTTGACAAACTCCAATCAGTAAACATGAAAATCTCCTTGAAGAAATGTCATTTTGGATTTAAAGAACTTAAGGCACTAGGACATGTTGTATCTGGTTTGTCCCTTGGAATTGATAAAAACAAAGTTGCAGCAGTATTGTTAAAACCCATGCCTCAGAATAAGAAGGAAATTCAGTCATTCTTGGGTTTTGCAGGGTATTACAGGCAGCACATTAAAGA
This sequence comes from Austropuccinia psidii, assembly GCA_023105745.1. Taxonomy (NCBI): domain Eukaryota; kingdom Fungi; phylum Basidiomycota; class Pucciniomycetes; order Pucciniales; family Sphaerophragmiaceae; genus Austropuccinia; species Austropuccinia psidii. Next base: position 15,010,267 of record JALGQZ010000017.1, read on the forward strand.
CTTTGAATCCATAGCAAGACCACTTTATAAGTTGTGTGACAAAGACACAGTATTTGAAATGACTGTTGACAGAGTCAAAGCTTTTGAATCTCTAAGAGAAGCATTGACCACTGCTCCACTCTTACTGATGCCAGACTTTAAATTACCTTTCAAACTGTATATTGATGCATCAGGGGATGGACTAGGTGCTGCACTTCACCAAGTTCAGATCATAAATGATAAACCTGTAGAAGGACCAATATGTTTCATATCCAGACAAATCAAACCAACTGAAGCCAGATATGGAGCAAGTCAAATGGAATGTCTATGCCTTGTCTGGGCCTTGGAGAAATTGAACTATTTCTTAGAGGGATGTGTTTTTGAAGTAATAACAGATTGTACAACTGTGAAATCACTTTTAAACATGAAAACACCTAACAGACACATGCTCAGATGGCAAATAGCCATACAAGAATACAGAGGCAATATGACTATTGTTCATAAGGATGGGAATATTCATAAGAATGCAGATGGACTAAGCAGATGGCCATTACCAAATAACATTGATAATCCTGCTTATGTTCCAGAAGAAGCTTCACCACAAATTCCAATAGAAGGAATAAGTGTTACAGACTTGAACACCACCTTCTTTGAAGAAGTCAGAAATAGTTACACTCAAGATAAGAATTGTAGCATCTTATGCCAATTACTTAACAAAGACTGTAAAGACAACTCTCTAATACATGCCTTGGATGAAGTATGGAGAAAATCTTATAATGAAGGAAGATTTCACCTACTGGATGGTATAATTTACCACACAACCAAGCACACATGTGTCATGACAGTTGTAGACAGGTCATTAATCAATCTTGTACTGAAAGAATGCCATGATAGTCCCTTTTCAGGACATCTTTCTGAAGACAGAACAAGAGAGAAAGTGAAGACCTGCATATGGTGGCCAATGTGGCAAAAAGATGTTGCAGAGTATTGCAAAACCTGTGACAGATGCCAAAAGGCAAATAAATCCACTGGCAAAAGACTTGGAAATATGATGAAAATCCAAGAACCAAACAGACCTTGGGAAATTATCCATATGGATTGGGTAACTGGCCTACCACCAGGAGGTGACAGGAGCTATAATGCTTGCCTAGTAATTGTGGACAGATTCAGTAAAACTCCAATCTTTTTACCATGTCACAAAGATGATACAGCCATGGATACAGCTCTTCTGATATGGAATAGAGTAGTATCATGGACTGGGATATTTACAAATATCATCAGTGATAGAGATCCCAAATTCACTTCAGCACTATGGACAAATCTTCACCAATTATTTGGCACTAAACTGTCTTTCTCTACAGCCTACCACCCACAAACTGATGGCCTGGCTGAAAGAATGATCCAAACCTTAGAGGACATGGTGAGAAGATTTTGTGCATATGGCCTTGAATTCAAAGATTGTGATGGATTTACCCATGATTGGTGTACTCTGTTACCAGCACTGGAATTAGCATATAAAACATCAATCCATGCTAGTACCAATCAGACTCCTGCTGTTCTAGAAAAAGGATGGAACCCCAAGTTACCCCAAGACTCCTTGAGGAAAGACTTAATTGAAATACATCCCACAGCTGCTAGCTTCAAAGGAATGCTAGACAAAGCTAGAAAGCATGCAGTAAGGTGCATGGAGGACTCTTTTGCATATTCTAAAGACAAATGGGATAAATCTCATGCAACTCCAGATTTCAAAGTGGGGGATCTAGTTCTTGTATCCACCACTAACTTCAATAACATCAAAGGATGTAAAAAGTTGAAAGACTCCTTTGCAGGACCTTTTGTGATTAAGGCCCTCCATGGAGAAAATGCTGTTGAAGTAGAGTTATCTGAAGAACTTAGCAATAAACACCCTACATTTCCAGTGAGCTTGATAAAACCATATAAATCTAGTGATGCTGAGAAATTTCCCTTGAGGGATAAGGTTCCCCAAGTTATACCTCCTATTGAGACATCTGGTACTAAGAAAATAACCAAAGTTCTTAAAGAAAGGAAATTAAGAACCAAGAAAGTAAGGGAATACCTTGTTAGGTACAGTGACCCAACTTGTGAAGATGAATGGTTAGAAGAAAAAGAAATACCAGAAGCTACCAAACTCCTGAGGAGATTCAGACACACTAGAAACACCAATATTACAAAGTAATATTCTTTTTTTAGGGGGAGGGAATGTGAGCCTTAGAGGTAATTTCATATACCCAAAAGACCACAAATATAAAAAATAACATATTAATATAAATAAAATAAATTTATTTATATTATTAAAATAAAAATCAAAATATAAATATAAAATTATATTAAAAATAAAAAATTAATTATAATTTAAAAATAAAAAATACATTAAATTTTGTAAATATAAAATTACATTTATACTTGAAAAAATTAAGTAAAAATGAAACTTTAACAAAATTGTGAAAAAATAAATAAATTTGGAAAAAAGTTAAATAAAATTTATTATAACTTTTTATCCAATAAATAAACATATAAAATTTATTTCACCATTGGATTCCTCATAAAAAATCAGGTGGGGTCACCTCTGAGTGAAATTCTTGTAACTCAACTCTAAATAAGCTTAAATTAAGTTTTTAGTATTTTCAATACAAAAGTTGAAAATCCTCAAAACCTTAATTTAATTCACCCCACATGTGGTGTTAACCATCAATTTTTGTGTTAAAATTGAGGTGTTGTGTTTAGTTTAGAAGTTATGAGGAATTGAAGTATTTTCAATTGAATTCAATTGAAATGTCAAAATGTGCGCGTGTATTACATAAGTGAACTTTGATTTACATATGAGGTGTCAATTATTACTGTATTTTACTGTACAATTGAATTGAATTACATATGTAAATTATAAGTATAATACATGATGAGGAATTAAAGGAAAAATAAATTGGAAAGATTAAATTTGGGGGGGAAAAGGAACTCCAGCTCTAAGGGGGAGCTAGACCCCCAAAATCCTTGCTGACAGGCGTGGGATGTCAAAATTCACGCAAAAGTTCATCACTTTTGGCCTGGAATTGAGTTACAGGGTCTGTGGACTCAATTGATGATGAGGTTTTGATACCAACTGGGGTAGTTTTAGCTGTTGCCAAGAGGGTAAAACTACCCTTAAGATAAAACCATCATAGTAAAAACAGTTTTAACTGGTTTCTACGCCTCTGACACACATTCTGACGTGTTTTTAAGGCTCTAGGCCTGGTATTGCTATAGTAATGGCTGATTTAAGGGTCTAAAATGGCTAAAATTGGCTAAAATTGGCTTAAACCAGCCCTTTTTGGTCTAAACCAGGGTTCAATGATGCCATAATTGGCTTTTCTGTTGTCAGACTGTTTTTCACGACTGACAAGAGTAAATTTTACTTTTGGAGTAAGAGAATTGATGGCTATAAAAGAATGTCTTCTTTGCCCCACTTTTCTCTTCATGTTAGAATCTTTTCCTTTTATTAATTAGTTTAAAACTGTTAAACCAATCAATCAAAGATTCCAACCACCACTTTTAAATAATTTTAATCCTTTTAACCACGTGAAAAAATCATTATAATCATTGTTTGTAACTCTTATAATCATTTTTACCCCTGAACCACCCCAAAAGTGAATTAAAGCATCTTTCATCACTGTAAACTTTGTCACTTTGTTTCCAAATTCACTCTGGTCACTTTTGGGCGTGTTTTCTCTTTAATATTCTTTTTAAAGACTTTGTTCTTTAATTAATTGCTTGCAGTTCTTTGCTCAATTAATTCCAATTGAAATTGCTCTTGAAGAAATTTCTTTTGTAGCCTTAAAATATCTCTTGTAGAGTATTTTTTGGGATAAATCTTTATTGTTGGTAAAACAATAAATTTTTATATTATTGTTTTATACTAATAAAGTTATAAACAATAAAATTGGCGTGTTTTCTCTTAAAAATAATATTTCATACTATTTTTAACTGAATTTTACCTTATACAAATTTTGAGGACAGGAAAAGTACTTGATTTTTAATCAAAGTTTCATATCCACACCTTACAAAAACAGTATAAAATTAAACCAAATTCTTCAAAGAAAAACATTTTAAAGACAATTTTAAAGATGAAAATAAGCTTAACTTTAAATTGAAAGAAAAAAATTATTAGATTAAGACATTTTAGAGCTTAAAAAGATATTAATGAAGAGTACAAGTTTCAAAAAACTCAGCCAGTGCCCAAAATGTAAGATTTGGGTAGGTATGGCAGTTTTTAGAACAGAAAAATGAAGTCCAGAATATGATTGAAGCCAAAGCTATGGTGAAAATCATGGCCAGGACTCCAAATGTATGATATGTCTATGAAACTGTTGATAATTTTACTATTAATCAACAGTAGTATGACTGTTTTTATGAAAGATAATAATAAAATATTATTATAACCACAATTAAATAAATAAATGATTAATTATTTCTTTTACTTGCTATAAAGTACTAGTGATTATAAGAGTAAGCAGTAATTGTCTTTAAGAATCAATTAGAGCAACTATTTAATAATAATACTTCTTTATTAAGATAATAGAACTATTTCGATATATAATTATCTCTTCAAGAATAATTATAAATATAACTCTTGAAGAAAACTAATACTAGAGAAAAACTCTAAGAATTAATTAAAATCACTCAATAATACCCCAATGAGCCTTGGAAAGAGTTGGTAGAGAGACTTGATGGATAAATTGTGCATTTAAAGGATCAAAAGTTGATTTATATCAGTATTACAACAAATTATAGTTTTTTTCTATTATTTTCACGTCTTTATAATTGATTCTAAAAAAAATACAACACTTAAGAAAAGCTTTAACTAATACTTACTTGTTGGTAGTAAAGGTATAATTAGATAATAAGATGATTTGGGGAAAAAAGCAAGAGGAGGCCTCTTTTAAGTCAATAACAGCTCACAAAGGCATTCCATGGAGAAAAATAAAAAGCCAGTAAGTAATATAGCAATCAACCCTTTGGATTATTAATTGCATCATATTTTGTCATGTAATATTATCATAATTACTTAATTAAGGCTTCTATGGGACCACCAACCCATTTATGGTTAAGAATGAAATGAATAAAAACTGTAAATCTTCTCTTATTTAAAAATTAAAATCAATTTCTCAAAGCTATCAAAGTTATTGGAAATTTCATCACAGGTTGTATTTTCTGTAAATTTTGGCAAATTCAGTGTTTCAAATGGAATAATCAGAAATGGACTTTAAGTAAAACATTGAATTTTATTTATGAAATGGTAATTCCTTTTGGTTTGTTTATGGATTATACTATTCTCCATTAGTCCTGAAGAATTTAGCAATATTTATCAAGAATTGTATTTCAAATGAACTTTTGAAGTTTTTACTTTATTTTTACATATAATTGCAAAAAGAACATTATAGTAGGTTTCTATGAGGTAAATCAATGCATACTAGTCCAAAGGGGGTTTTAATTCCTCTTTTAAGGTTTATTAATAGAAAATAATTAATAATTGACATGGTTAAAGGAGTCTAAGCTGCTCTTTACCTCCTTGTTGTGTCAAAATAGCAGCTTATTTGCAGTTTTCTTATGATTTAATGAGAGTTTAGCTTTGTAACCAAGTTCCAAAAAGGTTTAAGTATAATAATTGGGCCATTATAAGCCATACATCCAAGCTTTAGAGCTATTCATGCCTCAGAGGTCTCAGAAGTTGGCTACCCTGGCTCTCTTTGATGTATTTTGTCCCCCTTAGCTATTTTCACATCAAAAATAGTAATTCAGGCTTCAAGACTGATATCCAATATGGGTGTACCAAAGCTGTATATAGGAGTACTATATTTTCAAGTGCCACAAACATACATAACACTAAACTAAGCTTATATGTAACATCAGATTTCTCATATTCCCATTATTTTGGCCTGAAATTGAGAAAAACAGAAACTTTCACAATGCTTTTATATGATATTGAAATATTTTCTATATTACCACCTCATACAGTTAATTCAAGCTTATTTGCTCTATGGAGCTACCCTAGGTAAATGTTTGTGTAGAATCCAAAGCTGGCGTTAAATCCATGGACTTACTTACTCACAAAAACATTATCCATCTCCTCTGAAATGAAAAATGAGGAATTTCAGATATATTCATGCCTTATTGGTTATTCATAGTTCAGAATTTATTTTAATGATAATTGTGGCCTATTTGGGTATGTAAAATATACCTCAAGGCTCACATTCTCTTCCACCAATAAACAAAATTGTAATACAATTTTATTGATGATATTAAGAAGAAAAAGGCCCCAAAGGGGGTCAAGCTTCACTGTCCAACCTCTTTAAATTCCTCATATCAAGTAGTTCAAAGCACATTTATAGAAATATTTGGGGCCTTCTTTCATGTCTAAATCTTCTCAAGAGCTTATCTGATTCTGGTATCTCTGATTCTTCCAGCCATTCATCTTCATGTACTGTATTTCTATATCTGACGAGATATTCTCTTTGATTTTTACCCCTAATTCTCCTTTATTTCATTAATTTCTTTATTGTTTTGTCTTCACTCTCCTCCACTGGTGGTACATTTAAAGGAGTTAGGTTCTTTAAAGGAGACAATTCTTTATTGGGTGGTTGATAAGGGTTTATCAAGCTTACTGGAAAGCTGGGTTCTTTATTTTCCAATTCACAACTCAATTCCACTTGAACTCTATTGTTTCCATGTAAGGCAAGCATAAAAAAAAACTCCTACATAAGAATCTTGAAGCTTCTTTGGGCCTTTGATATTATAAAAATTCAAGGTTGTTACTAGAACTAAGTCCCCTATTTTGAAGCCTGGTACTTTATGACTCTTTTCCCACTACTGTTTTCCATAGTCAAAAGCATCAATCATTCTGTTTTTGCATGGTGTTGAGCCTTATCATAAATAATATTGAATATGGGGGCTGTAGGATTTATGTCAATAAATTCCTTTCTCAGTGTGTCTTCTGGGAGTCTGTATTCCATCCTTTTTCTAACATTGCAGGAGTTTGACCTGTGAAAGAATGAACTGATGTCTTATATGCCAATTATAATGCCAGTATTAAAGTGCACTCGTCATGGGTAAATCCATCTGAGTACTTGATCTTCAAGCCATAGGCACAGAATATCCTTATCATATCTTCTAAAGTCTGAATCATTCTCTCTGCTAGCTCATCAGTTTGAGGGTGGTATGCTGTATAAAATGATAACTTGTTCCCAAACAAGCTATGAAGATTGGTCCAAAGTGAAGATGTGAACTTGGGGTCTCTATCACGTATTACATTCTTGAATAAACCTCCTTGAGAAATAACTCTGTTCCAAAGAAGGAGAGTTTTATCCATAGCAGTTTCATCCTAATGACATGGTAAGAATATAGGAGTTTTTCAGTATCTGTCTACAATGACTAAGAAAGCATTATGAATTCTGTCACCACTTGGAGAAATTGCTGTGACCCAATCCCTGTGAACAACTTCACAAGGGAATTTCCCTTCTTTAATATGGATCATAAGTCCAAATTCCTTGCCTGTACTCCTGTTTCATTTTTGGCATCTGTAACTGGTATGGCATTACTCAATGATCTCTTTTTTCCAAGATGACCACCATGCACAGTTTTCTACTTTTGCAAGTGTTCTATCTTCTGACAGGTGTATATAATAGATGCTATCATGACATTCAGGAAGAATGGTATTAATAAGCAATCTACTTAATAATGTCATGACACAAGAATGTTTGGTTCTGTGGTAAATTATGCCTTCAAACAAGTGCAATATTCCTTAAGAGTAGAAATATTTCCATACTTCATCTAGTTAATTGATCAAATATGTGTCTTTTCAGTCTTTATCAAGGAGGGCTGTCAAGATATGGAAATTCATGTCTTATTTGTAAGACTCTGTGACTTCTTCAAAGAATTCTGTCCCAATATCAGCTGTGTTAATGCCTTCATTTGGAATCTGTGGTTTTGCTTCCAAAGGTACATAAGCTGGGAGATCAGGAGTGTTGGCTGGTGCCCACCTACTAATTTCATCAGCATTTATTGGAATATTTTCTGCCTTATGATCTATACTCATCTTACCTCTATATTCTTGAATGCCTATCTGCCATCTCAACATATGCCTGTTGGGTGTTTTCATGTAAAAAAGTGATTTCACAGAATTAAAGTCAGTTATCACCTCAAAAACACTTCCATCAAGATAATAGTGTAATTTCTCAAGTGCTCATACCAAACATAAGCATTCCATTTGGCTTGCATCATATCTGGCTTCTGTTGGTTTCATTTCTCTTGATATAACAAAAAAGCTGCCCTTCTCTAGGTTTTTCATCAATAATTTGGACTTGATGTAAGGCTTCCCCTAATCTATCTCCAATTTCATGAATGTACAGTTTTGAAGTTTCATTCTAGTCCGGCATAAGGAGTAAGGGTGCTTCTGTAAGAGCTTTCCTCATCTCTTCATAAGTTTTAATTCTTTCCTGTGTCATTTCAAATACTTTCTTTTTATCACACATTCTATAGAGTGACTTGGCTAGAGTTGCAAACTCAATCAGGTGTTGCCTTTAATAGCTGTAAAATCCAAGGAAAGACATCATTCATTTTTTTATTCTGGGTCATTGGTTTATGTAAAACTGCTGCTACTTTAGTCTTGTCAATACCCAAGCTTAAACCAGAAACAATATGTCCCAATGCTATAAGTTCTTCAAAGCCAGGGTTGCGCTTCCTGAGTGAAATATTCATACTCACTCCTGAAACTCTGTCAAGTAATCTTGAAAGTATCTCAAGGTGCAAAGACCATGTATCTAAACATATGATCATATCATCAATATACATAATGAGCCATCCCTAAGATAATTCTGTAGGGAAGATGATATTTATCATTCTTTGATGATTTAATGGAGAATTTTTAATAGAAAATGGAACTCTAAGATACTCATAAATAACACACTGAGTGATAATTCTAAGTAATATCTTGGCTTTTGGCATCAAAGTATTTCTATGAAAGCCTTTGAATGCATCCATTGAGGCTATATCCTTGGCTTTGGATAATTGGGTCCAAGTTTCTTGAATTCTAGGAATTGGATACCTGTCTGGAACTGTGTAGGCATTCAATGCTCTATGGTCTCCAACCATTCTTCACTTATCATTATTCCAAGAAATAATAATGGGAGTTGTCACTTCAGCTTCTTCATTATGGCCTACTTTTCTTAGGACACCAAATTGTATCAACTCTTGGATATGTTTTTCCAAGGCTTCTCTAGCTCTGGGGCTTGCAGGGTAAGCTGGCCTTGTAAGTACTAGAGGGTATGGTCTGTCAATATTAAGAGTAATATAAACTTCATGTCCTCTGATAGTGCCTCATAGCTCATTATCTGGAACAAATGAATTTTTATATGTGTATAACACATCAATAAGTGCATGCCTCATCTTGGATGATAATGATGGATTAATGTGTGCTTTAGCAAGTGGATTAGTCACAAATTCCTCATTTTAAGTATCTTCATTTGGAGATACTACTGATATTTGTTTGGACATATTGGAAAAAGAAAATTTTTGTCTTTTATTTTCTCCAAATGTAAAATATCTGTCTTTATGTTTATTAATGTTGATACCATAAATTTTTGAGTGATCATTGGCAAGAATGATATGTTTAGATGTACAATTGTACATTACTAATATATCTGTCTTCATTCTCACACTTCCTGCAGGGTGTGGAAATACAAGACTGGTTTCCAATATTCCCAAGGGGTACATATTATTTCTGGAACTACTAAATTGCACACCTTCTATTGGTAATAGATGGTTCTTCCATTCAGGGAGTATTACTTGAGGGTAGTCCTTGCCTACAAAAGTGCAAAATGCCCCTGTGTCCAAATTGACTTTGGCCTCAACATCATTTATCAGGAGTGTTGTGATACAAGATTCTCTAGCAGTGTAAGCTTTTCCCTCATCAGGTTTAGTCTTGCACATTCTGGCATCCTGGATATTGATCAGGTTGTAGCAATATTTACTATATTTCTGTAAGTGAGTATGGACTTCAGTGACTTCAAATAAAACTGTAATATTTTCAATGTGATAGTGCTCTACTGGTGTGTCTTCAGAAGTTTCAGAATCTCACTCATATTCTTCTTTTTCTTAAGCACACTGAACCTCTTCAATTACTTGAACTTCATTGATTTTAGTCTTTTTTGGTGCAAGTTTTGGATCAATTTGACATGCTTCTACATTTATGAAGCTTTAAGACAGGTCTTTTGGGTCTCTTATCCCCAATGGAAATGTTTGGCACCATTTTGGGCTCCATAGGGTTTCTAATCCAGGTTTCAAAAATTCTTGTCCTAGTAATTATATTTTCCATTTAATTAATATAGGCCTCTGTTGAAGAGGGCTCTACACATCTGCACCTGATAGCATGTTCTAGTTCTCCACCACATTTTCTTGATATTTTCATGTTAAGAATTGAGTTGGAAATATTATGTGTAGAGTAGATAATCTGTCTTTATGTTTGAGGAACCAAGTAGGTGGTTTATATTTCTCTGAGTTAACAATGGCACTTTGAAAAGAATTTTCCATTTTAAATCTCCAAGAATTATTGGCCCAGTTTGTGATTATTTCAGATTTCCACCAAAACCAATCATGTTTACCATGATCTTTTCTGATCTTTTAATACCATTTCTTTGCAGTTCTGGTAAACAAGGAGTTAAATTTTCCTACTATAATTTCACTAGGTATATGGAATTATTCTTGAAACATATCAATTGATTTTGGTTCATAATTCTTATGAACTTGCTCTGAATGTGCAAGTATTGAGTTCTTTAATTTCTGCCTTTCACTTTAATTTCTTGCCAAATGTATGGCAAAAAGATTGGTATTATTAACTATTTCTAAAACATAATTTTTAAACATTTCAGGTTGGTCATTAATGTGATGAATGGAAAGATCTTCCACTTCATCTTTTTTGTACTTAACATTTACTTTCAATTCTGTCACATGTGTTTGAAATTCACTCAAGTCTGTAATTTGTCACTTTACACCATTCAGTAAAGGTTCTGTCATTTTTTTAAGTCATTGACATCTGATGTAAATTTCTTTGACTCTGTTTCAATATTATTAAATCTCACATTCATGATAGATTGATTATATCTAATTTCATCTATTATTTTTGTGGAAAAGTCCTGTTAATCCTTTCCTGCTCCTTGAATGTTAGTTCAAAAAGAGTTCTGATCATATTGAATACACTGTCCATGGCTGAAGGCTCCAACTTGCCAATCCTATATCATTGTGGGTAAGGTCTGTGCCAATTAGCTTTTCCTTTGCCCTTGCCTTGATTGTTCTTGGGACCTCTCCACTTGTTCTGAGGTCCTTTGGGCTTGTCCTTGGATACTTATAGAGCTTGTTTGGAGCTGGTTGATGCTACTGGGCCTTCTTTCTCCAAATCTGGGGTCATTTGCAACTCTTTCTTCTGGTCTATGGATAAAAGACTTTGGTTCTTCAACCAATTCTTTTTATTTTTGACCTTGTCTTTGCAAGACAATGAACTCCATCCTTCTAACAGCTCTATGGTCTTCTCCTGACGCAGAAAGCTCTTTCTGTGTAATTAGGAGTTCATAGCCCCCCTCCAAAGGCTTGGGCATATTTACCACTCCTCTTCCTTGGCTTCTCTGTACCAGTTTCTGTTGTGGGACTAATATATTTCTATGGCTGCCACTTGGAAATGGTTCAGCCCTTAAAACATTACCTTGAATCAGTTCAGGCTCAGAGTTAATGTCAAAGTTTGTAGGGATAGACCTTAGGGAATGGGGGAAACTCTTCCATCCTCCAGAAATGTCTTTCCTGAGGAAGACTTTCCAGATCTGGACCTGTTCTTGCCTCTTCCCTCTCTACATCCATTTGTTTGGACTGAATAATTGCTTCCATTTCTAGTATGCACCATTTTCACATCAATTAAAGTAAAAATAAAGATAGAAGACAGAAAACACACACCTTTTGGTGGTTGTTTGTGTCAGCCTGTGACTCAAAACCAGAGCACAAGCATGACAGCCAAATACCATAAACCAATGGTAAAGCCGAGATACCACCAAAACATGGAGCTGAGCCAAATCATATCAAAATGTGTCAAACAAAAGGGGAAAACCACCACTTTCCAAATACGCAAGTCTCACCCCCATAGGACAAGGAATGACAAAGTGTTTCCTGCTCAAAGTTGTTGCTGATCATAAACCTTATTTTTCACCTCTCATCTGAAATACAGAGGAAGAGGCTTAACCCCATCAAGCGGGTATTCAAATTTAAGCTCTAGGTCAGGCCTATCCAATGGTACTAGCCAAACTGAGCTAGCATCAAAATTATAGGAGTTATGGCCAAAATAAGGTCAAATAAGGGTGAACAAAATATTCACCTCTCATCCAACTTCTACAGTTTTAGCATTAAATACCTAAAATGGGCTATTTTTGGAAAGAGAACAATCAATGCTATCTGATGTTGCCTTTGATTTCTCTATATCTCATCTAGAACAAACATTATGGAGAAAATAAGCTCCATACAGATATTGAGAAAATCATATGTATGAATAACAAAACTTGTACATGGCATACCTTTGCCATATTTGAAATTACCCCTACCAAATAAGGTACCATTTTGTATATTCCCTCCAGGGATACAAAAGGAACCAACTCTGAGGTCAATAACTCAAAAACTGATAAAGGTATGGCAGTTTTAAGGTTAAAATCCCACAATTGGGCCAATACACCTTTACTGTGGGATAATATCCTACAACCATGATTATGAGGTGTCAAATAGACAAAGAAGCATGTTTATAATAAAATACCCCATAGTTCATTCAATACTGGGGTCGCATATGGGTTCTGTACTGCATTCTACACGTCATACACGTCAGAAAAGGGCTGTGTGGTCCCCAGATCAAAATTTTCACCCTGTATTGGTGAAAACAGTCCAGATGTGGTTTTAAAACACCACCTCTGTGCCCAATGCAGTGTATACAGGCTTTGTGGAAACCACAAGCCTGTACTCTGAAGTGAAAACTCTTCACTTCCTCTACGTGGACGGTCTAGAGGGCCATTCCACCCCATTTTAGGATAAAAAGAGGCCTTTTCTCCACCAGACAAAGGTTTCCTCATCCTTCTCTTGAATGCCTACATAGTAAAACTATCAAAAACAGCTATACTCTCACAAAATAATCAGGTTATACTTCAAGCTTTAGTATTGTAGCTCTTATTATATTAACCCAACTGGTAAGACTGCACCCAGGGCTTTCAACAGTGCCCACCACTACTATTTTATAATATTAAAGCCCTTACAGCTTTATTTTAAACCTTTATTATCTATAATACAACCATTTTTGAATTAATTTTTACCATGTCACAGTCATAGTTGAAGTTGTGAATAGCCTTATTAAACCTTCATCATAGACTAAGCCTGACAGTTTGGATATTTCTGCTTGGAAAAATGTGTCTCTTTTAGCAATTTTCACTTCAAGGCGGTCTTGAAATTCTTTTGAAGATTCTGGAATGGTAATATATCTCTCACTGAGCTTATTACCAGCTGGAATGTATTTGATTAAAGACACTAGAGGAAAAATGATAAAAAAAATATTTTTCATACTTTTTAATCTCTAAGATTTTTTATAAGCTTATTAATCTTTATATTAAAAATATTAAAATTTAAGATTTTGAATCGAAATTAATTCAGAGTAACTCATAAAATTATTTTATAAGTTTTTGGATGTGAGAAAGCCACATGTGAAACAGTATAAGATTCTACCAAATTATTCAACGAAAAAGATTTTAGAAACAATAAAAAAAATGAAGATTATTTTAGCTTTGAATTGAAGAAAAAAATTATTAAATTAATATATTTTTGAGCTCAAAAATATGTGAATTGAGGGTAAAAGGTTCAAAAAACATGGCCAGGCCCCCAATTTAAGATGTGTCTATGAAAATCTTGATAATATTCCCATTAATCCACAATACTATGAATTCTCTTATGAATTATAATAATGAACATTATTATAACCACAATTGAATAATTAATTAATTATTTATTTCTTTTACTTGTTATGCATTACCAGTGATTATACCAGTAAGCAGTAATTGTCTACAAGAATAAATTACAAGATTTATTTAATAAGGAAACTTCTTTATGAAAATAATGAAATTTTTCAATATATAATTATCTTCTTCAAGAATAACTATAAATATAATTGTTGAAGAAAACTAATACTAGAGAAAAACTCAAAGAATTAGCTAAAACCACTCCCTAATACTCTAATGAACCTTGGAAAGAGTTGGTACAAAGATTTGACAGATGAATTGTGGATTTAAAGGATCAAAGTTGATTTATAAAAGTATTACAACAAATTATGGTTTATTTCCATGATTTAACATCTTTTTGATTTATTCTCAAATATTGAAACACTTACCAAAATAATTTAACTTATACTTACTTGTTGGTAATAAAGGTATAATTGGATAATAAGATGATTTAGAAAAAAACAGCAATAGGAGGCCTCTTTTAAGTCAACATGAGCTCACAGAGGCATTCAATGGATAAAACTGAAATATCAGTGAGTGGGAAATCTATAATCCTTTTTTGATTGATGACTTCATCATCTGTTGTCACATAAGATTATGATAATTACTTAATGAAGGCTTTTATGTGACTACCAACCCCTTTACAGTCAAGAATAACAGAAGTAACAACCTCAAATCTTCTTTTATTGCAAAAGAAACATGATCTTTTAAAAGTAATAAATGTTATTGGAAATTTCATCACAGGTTTTATTCTCTGTGAGTTTTGAAGATTGAATGTTTCATGTGGAATCATCAAAAATGGACTGTAAGTAAAACTTTGCATTTTCCTCATGAAGCTAGAATTATTTTTGGTTTCTTTGTGAATAACACTATTTTCCATTGGTCCTGAATGCTTCAGAAATATTCATTAAGAATTTATTTTTAATAAATTTTTGAAGTTTTTACCTTATTTCTGTGTAGAATTGTAAATACTATAGCAGGTTGATATGAGGTAAATCAATTAATACTAGTCTAAAAATGGTTTTAATTACTACTTTGAGTTTTATCAATCAAAAATCATTAATAATTTACATGGTTACAGGAGTCTAAGCTTCTCTTTACCTCCTTGTCACATTAAAATAGCAGCTTATTTGCAATTTTCTTATGATTTAATGAGAGTTTAATTTGGTAACCAAGTTCCCAAAAGTTATCTGTATACTAATTAGACTATTATCAGCCAATAATCCAGTCCTTAGAGTTACCCACATCTCAGAGGCCTCAGAAGTTTGGTACCCTGGCTCTCTTTGATGTCTTTTGTCCCCCTTAGCTATTTTCATGACAAAAATAGTAATTCAGCTTCAAGACTTTTATCCACTATTTCTGTACCAAAACTGTATATAAGAATACTATAACTTTAAGTGCCACAAATATGCATAACACTCATCTTAGTGTATATGTAACATGGGGTTTCTCACATTCCCATTATTTTGGCATGAAATAGAGAAAAATAAAAAATTTCATAATTCTTTTATGTGGTATTTATGATGTGTTATTGAAGTATTTTCCATATTTCCACCTCATGGATTTAACTTAATCTTATTCACTCTATGGAGCTACCCTAGGTGAATTTGCCTGTAGGATCTAAATCTGGCCTTAATTCCATGGAGTTACCTACTCTCAAGAAAGTCATTCATCCCCTCTGAAATGAAAAATGATGAATTTTGGATATACTCCTGACTTATGGGTTATTCATAGTTCAGAATTCATTTTAATATCAATTTTGGCATATTTTGGTATGTAAAGAATACCTCAAGGCTCACATTATGATTTCTTAACCCTTCTATAGAACTTTAGTTAAAACACCTATAAATACAAATTCATCCCGATATAGCTTTAATTATCAATTATTACCCACAACCTCTCTTCCTAATTGTTTCAATCTTAATAATAAATTAAAAAATTAATTCTTTTTAAAATAGTCCAGAAAGGTTCTCACCCAGATGTTGAGGGATACAGAATTCCTTCATCAGTGGCAGCTAGCTGATAGCTTCCTGATACTGTGAGAAGGTTTCCTCAGTTGGTCCTTCACCTAAAGATAGCATATTCAGTAGATGAGTAATGAAAGCCTTAAACAGAAAGTCTCCTCATAAAGATTCCTCTTAATAATCAGGAAACCAAGCACCAGCTGACGAGATGAGGTTTGTAGAAATCAGCTCCAATAATAGCCACCCCCTTATCTTGTTATTTTATTTGACAAATTGAGGCTGACACACCTTGTCCTTAAATTGTGTGCCTTCTTATTAGAAGATTTAGAGAAATAAGTGATTCCTAATTGGTATGGGGGTAGAACCGAAATTATTGTTCCATAAGCCTTTTGGTATGTGGATGAGTTATTAAATCATTGATTGAGAAGTAAGTCATAGATAAAATATGTAAGTGTGTACAAATATTTTTGGAAACAAGGATGAATGTTTTTCATCAGCATTTCCCACACCATGTCATCAAGCATCCAATTATGTTTCTCAGATTCACAATTTTCTTCAAGTGGATAAGAAATTACAGAGTTGAATGAAAAATAAATTTTTTGAGGGAAAAAGTAACAGCTTCCAAAGAGACTTTCATAGAGTTATATGATTTCTGAGCCTTAGGTGTCAATTTTATAACATTATTTATATTATTGATAATCCTGAGGATAGAACTAGGCTCATCTAATCTGTTGGAATAGGTGCACAAATTATTACCTGCTGTCAGTATGTGGAACAAACCCAAAGGACCATCCTTTAAGGGACCCAATACATCCAAAACTAAGAGATAAGCTGTATGTTATCTATTAAAGCTCAATTCCATTCCTTGATAGTGAGTGATTAATCTCTTTTTCTTTGTAAACCACATCACAATGAAAAGGATTCCAGTGCTTCAGATCAAAGAATTTCAGATGTTTCTTGAGAAAGGACAGTACCATTTTTTCACAGGTATGCCTTGAGAGAGTATTCCAAGAAAAAAACTCAGAAGCCAAATAAAAAGAATATAAACCAAGTTTATTTCAACCAGAAAAGGTGTAGGAATAACAGCCCCTTATATTCTTGTCCCTCCATAAATTAAAACATTTAACCAGCAGCAATAATCTATGAAGGTGGTAGATAAAATCTAATAATGGATTTAGAGAGAAAGCTATAAGGTATCAGAAAAAGGTGGAATACCCTTCTCTGAATAGATTTCAACCCACAAAAAACCTCACAGGTATCCTGTATGAAAAGCTATGTCATTGATCATGATATTGCCTAAATAGTCTATAGTCCTAAAGCTTGACATCCACAAGATATAAATTGATGGATTAGAATTGGAATAAATTATTTTGGAAAGGGAAATAGGTAATAATTCAAATACGAATCCAACAGAGGCAGAGAGATTAATAGCCACACCACTATATACTAAGAACCACCTTTTTCTCTACAAATCTTATTTGGGAGAGCCCCAATGTGTCAGATATTGTAGAAAGGGGGAATTCTTATTGTATTTTTGGCTTTTTGAACACAAATGGAGTAGGTAAGACAGGGAAATGGTTCCTGTTTTCAAACCCAGTAAAATATGGCTATGAAGAATTCCAATTTCTTTTTTTGTCTTCAGTGAAAGAAAGATGTTCCGAAATTCACAAAATTATTTAGACTTCAGCAGAAACTTACAGAGACCACCACATTCTTCAGTTGGTTAGCGGATGAAAACACTACAAAAATTTGAATCAACCTTTAGGAAATGGGAAAATATTTATTAGTGAGTTTTTTTACCTTTAATGAATAAAAAATCACAACCTGATGAGGGAATTTAGCCATTGGATTCTTATCTGCTTTACAAAGAATAGTTTCTGTTATTAGATTATTGAATGCCATATTGTCAAGGTTTTGTGGAGCATGACATGTGGATTTAGAGATGAGTCCTCCAAGTTCATCAGACATTATTTTGAATCTCTTTCAGCACACAAATTTACCCCAAAGAAATAGTATCAAAGTGTTTCTTGGCTTTGGAGGGGTCAAGGTGTTTTCAACCAGAAGATTGACCAGGTCATAGATAACCTTGAGTTTTTGAAAACAGTTTCTCAGATAGAATATATTTGAGAATTTGAGATATGACCACATATACAAAAAGGTCACAAGAGAATTATGAAGCTTAATTTAATGATAAGAATGGAAACTCAATTCCCAAAAACCATCCAAATAAGCAGAAATTCCATAAAATAGCATAAATTCTTTATTATCTCAGAAACAAATGAATAAAAATTTAGGATAAATAAAACTTCCCCATCCAAAACTACATATATGACTCTTTCATGTAATATCTTTAAACCAGATAAATACTGAGATACATGTATATATGCACTTGTATTATCAGTACATATATTGATGGCTTTTAGATCATATAACTTGAAATACTTATGATGAAGAAATGATCCAAAAATAGAGTAATCAATAAATAACTCTAAAATTGAATTTATAAAAAAGCTTACAAATAATAAAGAGAAATTTGCCAAAACGGCAATACCAGTTGACCACTTAAAGTTGAAAGTGATAAAACTTGAAATAAAGTATATATTGAGATTCCACTAGTTCATAATTTAATAATGAATTCATTTTTATTATTAAATTCAGGTTATAGCCCTATGAAATCATGATTCCAAGTCTAAAATAGTAAATTTTGACATGAAAGATGAATTACAAGGTAAATAATCAAAAATAGAGCTTTAATGATGTAATTAAATAATCTTAGAACCTTAGAAAGGAAATAGAAAGCCTTTATAATTCTCTTGATGAATTTCAGTTGCGTGAAAAACTTGAAAGGTATCAATTATTAAAGATGAGGCTTCAAAATGATCATTCCTGATCTTTAACTTTAATCTTGTTTTGGGCTTGACAGTTGAATAGGAGAGAAGCTGGTACAACTTGATATTTAATAATCAAAACTATATTAATCCACAAAAGTAATTCATTTTGCAATATTATGATGTCAGAAAATTAGATCTATAGTGATAAATCTTAAATATGGAATAATAATCGGATAAAAAGTTTTCATGATGATTTAATCATCATTAAACCTTGAAATATTGATCACTTCAAGTTGCTATCATTGTTACACCCCTGTTTTAGTGTATTCAGTCACTAGGTGGAAGAATCTTCACTATTTGAAGACTTATTCTTCCTCTGTTTTTCCCTCCAATGAATTGAATTCAATGAAGTATTGAACAAAAAAGTAATCTTCTTTATTCTTTCATAATTATAATTTTATATTACAAAAGAACAAAGTCTTAAGCTCATGTTATTAAATAAATATTTTGTTATCATTTGTCAAATTTTCTCAAAAGCTCACAATCCACATAAAAAGTGTAAATATTCTATTTTTCTCTATTTTTTATTGTAAATACATTCCAAATGAGTTTTAATTACTTCTTCAGGTGCAAAATAACTTAAAACTATTATAGTAAGTTTTAGAAGTAAGCTTATTTTTTCTTATCATAATATTTCTCTCTTACATCTCTCCATAAAATTATTAGTTATCAATATAAATAAAATTTATATTGAATTATAACTCTAAGATTGGTAATATTCTGGTTATGAGTTGTTACCTATTGAAAAATAAAATTTTTTTACAAATTTATCATTTATTTGTAACAATAATAAATTTCTATAATATATCAATTATTGCTTTATTGATATATTTATTTTATTATATCATTTCTTCTTTTTAAAAAATATTAGATATTTTATGCCATGATTACAACAATATTGTATTATTATGATTATTTTTAATCTTAATATTCAATTTTATTTGGGAATACAGAGTACACTAAGTAAAATAACATTCATTTTTACTTATTGTGCAATAGTCAAACCTTACAATATATCCTTTATGCAATCAATATGAGATGGCTTCAAAAAAAAGTCAAAATGAGTTCAAGGGGAAACAATGTTCCAATAAAGTGTGATACAAAACAGTTTTCCTCACAAGATCAGCCATTAAGAACAGATTTTCATGATCTTTCAGCTTGCAGGGTCTTAAAATACAGCGCAATACCCAGTTGAGAGTAGATAGCCACATTGAGTGGTTGAAATTCTTAGCATCTTGGTATTATTGCTTTATGAAGTGGTTGTACAGTGATCCAAAGTATATATTCAGACATTTTCTTTCAAAGAAAACTTACAGACTGTTTTTGGGAAGACATGTCAGTGCATAAAAAAATTATGTGTATTTGCTACCAATTTTTGTTATTACAAAAAAAATGAAAATTTTATTCTGTTTTTAATGTGTATTTGAATGTTTGACACTATTTTACAGTAGCTGAGAGATAATGTACACTTGAGAGAAAATAAAGAGAAATGAACCAAAAAATAAAGCAAATTATCGAAAAGAATCTTATGAGATTATGATGAAGCCTTGTGGATTAAGCTCACTAATACTGGATATGCAAAAGGTTAGAAAACATGAGATTTATATCCAACCATGTTCACCAATAACTGAATTCATTTACTTATACATACTGATAGAAAACCTCTCAAATAATGAAAGTGAGAGATTGTCCCAAGTACTCTGAATGGCTGTGCATAATCTGTCCATTATGCAGGGCTGGTGATGTTTTGTCATGTGTGTTTTCAATACTTTCAATAAATTACCAATTGGATTGAGGTCTGAAAAGTGGGCTGTCTGGGGGAGCTTGCCAGTTGTTGTAATTTTTGGCTGTCTTAATTGGCTCACCATCTTCCATCATAGAAATTCTATCTTCAGTCCATATGTATGGCACTGTGACCTTGTAATTGTAAAATGGCTGTAGAAATGTCCCCCATACCTTGAGCAATTTTTTGCCTTAGTTATGATCCACTTTCAGACTTTCCAAAAAATATGTTTCTTGAGTTGATTTCCAAATCCAAACTTGATCCCATTTCTTTCCCAATTTGAACAAGTATTAATCAGTCTGAATTATGCAAGCCTGCCTTTGAAATTTCTGAAGACCAAACTTCTTGGGAAAGTTGAGTTTTCTCTTAAAATCCAATTGGAAAATGTAGGGCTTCTTGAGGGAAATGCATGATCTTTTCCCAAGATCATTTATTTCCGTTCCGACTGTCTGATTGAGGAAATTTTTGTAATTAAATGCAGGATCTTGTTAAAATTTGCTTCCCTATTTTGAATAATAAATAAATCCACATTTTCCTGGTCTTCATCATTTGGGATCCTTGCTTGCTCCATTTTGCGATGATTGAAACAGGACCCATCCTTTCAAAAGTGTTTGATCATTTTTTAAACCATGTATTTTGAAACCACCATACACAAAAGAACGGCTTGAATTTAGAGTCCAGCATTCCACATGCCTATGATCTGACTTTTTTTTCCACTCAAAGGCTTTTAGGAATTCTTAAACAATAGAATGACGTATGAATCCATCAGGAGGGGAAATAAAAATACTTCATCAAAACAAAAAAAGTAATCAGTTAAAATCGAGATTCAAGAGCTTGAATGAACTCACAAATGATTGTTTAAAAAAATGCAGAAAAATAATCCAATCTCAATGAAAAGGTAGTGTGGATGAGTAAAACAAAAAACAAAGAAAAAGGTAAGAATGCTAAAACAGAAAAGAAAAAGATAATAATGTTTAAACACAAAAGGAATGTATGCTAGTTGTGCACTTTGTTTCTGTGCATAGAGTGTCCAAATACATGCTTGGGGTCACTGTACAATAATGAATAATTGCATGTTGTGGTATTCCATACCTTTTCTGAAAAGGCTAATATACACAATATTGGAGCTGAAAAGGTAATAAAAAACATTCCTGAAGAAAATGAATAAATGGAAAAGAGAGTTATATCAAAATATCACAGATAACTCCTCTACCTGAATCTACATCAACTTTTACTTATAGTCACATATTTAATCCACTTCATAACATAAATAATCCTCTAGATATCATTTTTTGAAAAAATACTATACAGTCTATACTAAGTACAGGCCTATGCTTAAAAACAAAGCTGCATCTGGTTGAGATATGCAATATTCATAACAAGATGTCAAATTACATAAGTGATACCATTACTCTTACAAAAATATGTGTTACATTTCTACACATAAGTAACCACTTATATATAAATTAACTTGGTGTTACATTACTCAATTACCACTTAAACTTCTATAACCAAGAATTAGGGTTATCATCTACAAATTTTATTTTACCTATAAGCAGAATCAGCTAAATACAGATCAAGGATGTGCAGAAGTGAAAAAATGTTATTGGAGATAAGAATACAATTAAGACAAATGGTGAAATAGACCAAAAATATGGTGCAATATCTGCATCAAATGACACCATTTAGAAGCTTCTCACCTTCAAAATTATCTCAATGATGTGAATAATAGGAGAAACGTTAATTTGAAATATCAGTATAGCTCAAAACATACTGTGAAATATATATATCAAATGACACCATCTTAAATTTACCCACCAGAAAAAATATCTCAAGTTGGAATTTTTCCAAGCCCATTGTTTTCACAAGGATTTATGGAGGGTCCAAAAGGTATAAATAAAGGGCCTCTCTCCCTGTTTCCCTCATGCTTTTTATTCAGACAATAAGATTGAGTATCAATCCATCCCTTCTATAGTAGGATGATGTAGTATCACATTGAAAAGATCAGTACCAAGGCTCATTATCTTATTGTATCATTTATTATTAATCAATAAAAGATAGCTATAATATTAATCAAAGAGCTTAATATTACATAATAGTCTTACCATTATAGCAGTAGCTTTGAAGTAGTGTCTGAAGATATTATCATTAGTTATCTTATCAAATTTATCAATAACCTTTATTAATAGAAAGGGTATAGCATCATCTCACCCTTATACCTTATATTCTAAAGCTTATAAAAATATTGGCTTATATCTATATTCATCCTAATAGTATTATATTCTTATTATTTTGATTGTGTATTACCCTTATAGAATTATATTACCCCTAACTTAATGTATTTATATTGATAGTCTTATCAAATCATCTTTAAAATCTGAAATAGCTATCAAGAGTATTATCAATATCAGTAGTAATCTCAAAAGGTAGTCTTGAAATATCTCAATTATTAAAATGAGGCATCCTGAAAAAATTAATTAAAAAGAACTATGTCATCAATAAAAAGAAGTTAAGCAAACCTCAATTACTAAAAAAAAATAATATTTACTATTAACATTATTATCATAGTGATCTTTTGTACACAGACTGATGGAGACTCCTGAATAAAGTTTTCTAATTGGAAAGCCACAAGACTAGTTAATTGGTTTGTGATTTCATCACGAGGGTATCTTTTTTTAGTATATTTAGAGGGGAAGCTAATACACCTTAGCACCTATGGTTATTGGCTCATTCTAAACTTCAAAATAGACTCACCAATAATTTGCCCCTCAAGGTACTGCCTATTGCTTATTGCACAATGTGAAAGCAGAGCATTGCTAGTATAATGGCATAGGTTCTTTTCAAACCACTATATGGAATATTAGAGATTTGGTCACATCATCTGTGCAAGCTGATTTGAGTAAAAAAAATTCAGATTGAAGTGAATTTAATAGCAAAAAGACATTGTCCATAGATAGAGGTTTTTGGTCTTCATTGTTGTTGCCTGCAGCTTTCTTTGAGTGGGTAGAACCAGACATATCGAAGATAGCTTAGCTATGGGGCTCAATAGTATCAACACTTTTAGCTTGATAAGAATTAGTGAAGTGCAAATAAAAGTTTCCTTGTCAGTCTGAGTCCAAATCCATCAGCTTTGATGTAAAGAGTAGACTGTCAGTGTAGGAGTCATGGGCTTATAAAGTACAACTTGACAACTGTTGTGAGCCTTTGAGATATGACCACATACCCAATAAGGTCACAAAAAGACTCAGAACAATTATACCTTTAATATAATTATATCAAAATTACTTAGAATAATTATACATTAAGAATAATTACTTAAATATACAAAAAATGCCATAAATTGGTACAAAAATTGGTTTAACTTAAAACCCAATGAATCAACATGTAAAATAAATTATACCATTGGATTCCCCATGGAAAAATACATATATACCATTTTTATGGCATATCTGTAAAGTCAATATTTAAGGAATTACAAGGTATAATACCTTATAAAAATCATAAAACCTTATTTATCTCAAAGGCTAATGGAACAACATGTGAAATAAATTGTACCAGTGGATTCTCCATAAAAATCCACACATAAAACAATTAATAAGCTAATTTCCAATGTTAATACTTAAGGAATTATCCTGAATATATGCACTTTTTTGGTCAACGCATATATTCAAGGATCATAGCTAATATCTTCTAAACTATACATGATGGAATGATGAACCAAAAATAAAGTTACCACGTAATTACTGTAAGAGCACAGATATGAACTTTATTTCACAAATTATAAACAAGGTTAAAACCTATGATGAATTATTGATAAAAATCAACAGAGCTGTTGACCACTTTGTTGTGAAAGTGTTCCAAACTTAAAAAAAAGTATACAGTTGGATTCTCCTAGTTCATTAGTGAAGAATTATGTAATTTTTATTATTAGATTCAGGGTATAACCCCCTGAAATCAAGGTTTGAAGTTTAAAATATTGAATTTCGACAGAAAAGATGAGTTACCAGAAAAATCATCAAAAATAGAGTTTTAATGATGTAATGAAAAGCTCTTGGAAGCATAATGAGGTTATGTCAGGCTATCAGAATTCACTCTCTGAATTTCTGTAGCGTGTAAATCTTAAAAGCTATTGAGGATCAAAGTTTGAGCTTAATTTGAGCAGTTATGATCACATACTGTAACCTTAATTTAAGTTTAACAGTCTTAAGAGTGATAAAATTGGTGAATACTATTAGTTTATGATTAAAACTAATAAAATCCACGAAATTTGGGGTTCTGCCAAGCCTCTGATGTCATCAAACTTAGAGTTATAGTGATAATTCTAAATAATGGTGTAATAATGATGTAATATGGTTTGATCATGATGTAATCACCCTCAAACCTTAAAATATTGATCAATTCCAGTGGATATGATCAGTACACGTCTACTAGAAGCCTGTTGGACTCTAGGAGGGAGGTATTTACTATAAATAGAGCTCGTTTTACTCTATTTACCCCTCAGACGCATCAAAAAACATTAAATCAATTAAATAAAAGGTAATTTCTTTATTCTTTATATATAAAACTCTTATATTATTAAAGACCAAAGACCATCTTAATATTAATCACTATTTTTACGTGATTAAATCAATTCTTTAATTGTTTTTGTCATAAATCTCTCTATAAACTCATTTCCACGTAAAATCAAGAATTTTAGTAATTTTCTTTATTTTTTATTGTAAATACAATTTGAGAAAGTTGTATTATATTCTTTTGGCGTAAAATATCTCAAAATTATTATTTTAAGTGTTAAAAGTAGGTTATTTCATCTTATTATAATAATTTCTCTCTTATTATTACTCTTAATAATTCTTATTTAATATAAATAGTATTTATATTAATATATAACTTTAATATTAGTAATATTATTGTTATTAATTGTTTTTTATTTATAAAAAACAGTTTTTTACTCCTTTATTATTAGTTGGTAACAATAATAAAGAGCTTTATAATATATTAATTATTTTATATTAATATATTATTTATAATATTATAATTTCATACAATATTAATTATATTATTATATTTATTTAATAATATAATATTTTTACGCCATAATAATAATATTTCTTTATTATTATTATTATTTTAATCTTATTTATTTCAATTATAAGGACATTCAGAGTACAATAAGTAAAAAATTAGTAATTTTTACTTATTGTTTCATAGTCAAACCTTACATTTGGGGCCTGGCCGTGATATTTACTTAAAAGACCTTAAAAAAGATTCTATTTGGGTTTATCCCATAATAAATTATATTTATAATCATAAAATTATATAATAATTTTATATTTTATTGATTTTAAAAGCTATTGAGGCATTTGGAAAGCAATTGTACTGTCTTACATGTGGTTTTTCACATCCTTAGACTTGCAAGAACTTTCTTTGAGTGACTCTAGTAATTAAAAGAGATATTTTATAAATTGAAAATAATTTTTATTATAATTTGATTTTATAAGAATCATATTTATTTTTTATTTTATTCTTTAAAAATAAAAAAATATATAAAAAAATATTAAAAAATATTAAAAACCAATAAAAAAGTTATTTTTATTCATTTTTATTCATTTCTTCATTTATTTCAATATTTCAAAGATATAAAAGCAATTTCTACGTGGAAAATTGTCATATCTTGCCAAAAATAACACTTCTTATAAAAAGACTTATATTTATTTGTCTTTTTTAGTGTTTGAAGATAACCCAACAGAAGACAACCAAGCTACTGTTGAGAGATTGGTGGAAGAAACTTGTCAAAGTTCTCCAACACCAGTTATCACCAAAAGAAAGAAAGCTAAGAAATTAGACTTTCCAGGGCCCACCATTCAAGACTCTGAAGGTGAGCACCTCTTTCCAAATTGCCATAAAAGAATTTTATTCTAAAATACTTTTATTTTTTCTTATTCTTTAAATTATGACTACCAGAAGAGGTTCCCAATACTCCATCCAATCAGATGGAGCTGGACTCAGAGGTAGAACTGATCCCTCAAAAGGGAAAAGAAAGGGCAATATCCCCAGTGGAACAGAATCCACACAAGGAAGTGCCTTATCCCAAAGGCAAGTCCCAGAAATGCCCATGATATCTGAGCCTGAATTGGAACTAAGTATGAGTAACTCAAACAGGTACAAATCACATTCAGAGGGCTCAAATAGACATCTACATGAGCCAGTACAAGCAGTACTGCACAGTGTACAAGGACAAAGATTGGGAAATGTTGCCTCAAATACACCAAGGAGTGATGAACTCCTGGCACATCCTGAAAAAGTTCCTCAAAGAGGAGGAGATAGTGAAATACTCCAATGGATGGAATCCACTTTCATCCAAACCTCAAATAAAAAAAATCAAGGATTATCATGCCAAAAAGAGGGAGGCAACCAAGGAAGAAGCCCCAGTAGCTTCTACCAGCAAGCCTCAAGCCAACCCACTTCCCCAAGAAGGGAAGAAGAACAAGAAAAAGCATTGGAGGAATCCATATTCCCCAAGCTACAGAATCCCAAGAATCCAAAAGGATGCCATGGACAATGTTTTCAACATGGCCAGAACCTTGATGGAATTCAAGGACAAGGAAGAGCAAAGAATGAGACAACCTCATTTCCCAAAGAAATAACCTTGTCCAAAGATGTTGTAAATACTTTAACAGAAATTAAAAATAGTATATTACCTCTAAAAGAAATTAAAGATAGTTTATTATCACTACAAGAAATAAATAACAATTTATCTTCTTTGACAAAAATTGTTGTGCAAAACAAAAAAGAAATTGACAACATTAAGTTTATTGTTGAAAATAATAAACCAAAGAATTTAATTGACAATACTCAAAAATTAATACAAGGACAACAAGAATTGTATAAATACATAAAAGATATCAAAGACAAGACTTTGACAATCAATTATGATGTGAGTATTGACAATCTTACAGAAAAATTAAATAAATTAAGTATTTCTGTAGAAAAATTTGAAGAAAAGACTTCATCACACCAAAAATTACTTTTGGACCATGTGGAAAAAAGTGATGAAGCAAGAATGCATCTGAAAGATGATATTCAAAGTGAAATAAGGCTTATTACAGAAAAAATAGATAAAATTAATGAGGCTAATTTAAATATGCCAAAGTTATCAACACCATTTTCTCATATAAGAAGCCCTGTTAAAACAAAAGAAGAATTGTCAAATCCTTTCATAACAGACTTGAGTCACCAAGACAATAACCAAGTCTTAATGAAAGAAGCACCTCAATTGAAGGAATGGCCAACATTCACAGCAGAAGGTGAATATGACCACATGTCATTTATTAAAACAATTGACATGTTACAAGAAGACTATGCCATACCAGATGAATTAATCACTGCAAGATTACATTCATTATTTGAGAAATCTGCAAAAAGATGGTATTATGGCATAAGACAAACAAATGGTAAAAATACCTGGTCTTGGTGGAAACAAGAAATAATCACCAAGTGGGCAAATGATGCCTGGAGGTATAAGATAGAAAATGCATTTGAAAACTCTTTCTTTGACCCAGAGAAAGATAAACCTTTAACTTGGTTCTTAAAACAAGTTGAAAGGCTTAATGCACTGTACCCAGAAATGTCACAGAAGATGGTGCATATGAAAATACTTAAAAAATGTGGAGGGGAACTAGAACATGCCCTAAGAAGCAGGTTTATAGAACCATGCTCCACAGAAGAGTATATAAATGCACTAGAAGATATAGTGACAAGAACAAAAATTGGCAGGACTTGGAAAAAATTAGACATTAAAAGCCCAAATAAACCATTTATCAAAAAAGATAAGTCAAAAGAATCCTTTAAGCCCAATACATCCAACAATAATGAGCAAAGAAAATGCCATAAATGTGGAGGTATTGGACACTTAGCCAATAATTGCCTTAAAAAAGCAAAGATTAATGAAATTGTGGAAACAGAAAACCACAATGACAAAGAAGATGAATCTGACTCTGAAAAAGAGACAGAAGAGTCAGAAAGCTCTGAAAGTGATGAAATCAATATAATTAATGCACAAATTAATAATATTGATATAATTTATGAAGTACTGGATGTTAATTCAAACTTGCCACAAGTTGCAACATCTGACACAAATCTGACAAACATACAAGATGCCAAAATGTATAGAACCAAACCTGCAAGAGGAATGGGATATACAGCTGGAAAATCAAGTATTAGTATTGTTATGGTTGATAACCAAGAAGGAAAGGTTAACTTGGATACAGGAGCATATTGCACTTGTGTTGGCAAAAGTTATTTAAAAACCATTGTCCCAGACTGGCAAGAAAAACTTATGCCAATACAAGGTGTCAAATTTAGTAGTGCAAGTGAGAGCATGAAGCCCCTTGGAATAATTGATTTAACACTAATTTTTCCTCATCCCTCACAATGTGTCAGAATTAAAGTAGAGTTTGTAGTAATGGACAACTGTACTAGTAATCATTTCATACTTGGGAATGACTACTTATCAATCTATGGTATAGATATCTCCAACCAAAAGGATAGATATTTTACCATAGGAGATAACAAAAGACAAAAGTTTGGATTCTTAAATAACAAAAAACAAATCACAGTTATTAAGAATGAAGAAAAAAATTCCAGAAAAGGAACTTTTTATATCTGAACAACTCAAAGAGGCAGAATTCAATCAAGAATTAACAGAAAAAATGAAAGAAAAATTGATTGATCTCTTATTTAAGTATAAAAATGCCTTTGCAACTGACAAAGAGCCACTAGGTGCCATAATTGGACATGAAGTGGATATAATTCTTAATGTAGAAAAACCTTACCCACCTTTATTAAGAAGACCTGCTTATCCAGCCAGTCCAAGAGCTAGAGAAGCCTTAGAGGTGCACATTAAAGAATTAATGGACCTTGGAGTATTAAGAAAGGTTGGACATAATGAACAATTAGAAGTTACTACACCTGTCATTATAACTTGGCATAATGGAAAATCAAGGATGGTAGGAGACTTCAGAGCCCTGACAGATATCCAATACCCAGAATCCATTAGACATTAACCCAATTGTCACAAGCTAAGTTCATCACAGCTATGGATGCTCTGAAGGGTTTTCATCAAAATGTCTTAACAGACAATGCCAAGAAACTACTAAGAATAATAGTCCATTGTGGAATTTTTGAATACTTAAGAATGCCATTTGGAATAAAAAATGCACCTTACCATTATCAAAGAATGATGAATACCATATTCCCTGAAGAATTATCAGAAGGATGGTTGATTATCTATATTGATGATATCATAGTTTGCTCAGAAACTTGGGAAAATCACCTTACAAGACTAGAAAGGGTACTACAGAAAATAGTCCAAGTAAATATGAAAATTTCCTTGAAAAAATGTCATTTTGCATACAGTGAATTAAAGGCACTAGGACATGTAGTATCTGGCCTTAGTCTAGGCATAGACAAAAATAAAGTAGCAGCAGTACTACCTAAACCAATGCCTCAAACCAAAAAAGAAATGCAATCATTTCTAGGATTTGCTGGTTACTATAGACAGCATATAAAGGACTTTGCAAAGATTGCTAAATCCTTGTATAAGCTATGTGACCAACAAACAGTCTATGAGATGACAGAAGAAAGAGTCAAGGCATATGAAGAATTGAAAAATTCCTTAACAAATGCCCCATTTCTTCTGATGCCAGATTGGAAACTACCCTTCAAACTGTACATTGATGCTTGTGGAGAAGGACTAGGTGCTGCACTTCACCAAACACAAATTATCAATGATAAACCAGTGGAAGGACCAATTTGTTTCATTTCAAGGCAGATAAAGCCAACAGAAGCAAGGTATGGAGCAAGCCAAATGGAATGCTTATGCCTAGTATGGGCTTTAGAAAAACTGCATTATTATTTGGATGGCACAGTATTTGATGTAATCATAGACTGTAATGCTGTGAAATCACTATTAAATATGAAGACTCCAAATAGACATATGCTGAGATGGCAAATTGCTATCCAAGAATATAGAGGAAATATTACTATTGTTCATAAATCTGGAAATATTCATAAAAATGCAGATGGTCTTAGCAGATGGGCTCTAGCAAATACCCCTGACAATCCAGCATGGGTACCACAAGAAGAGCACCATATAGAAGGAATATGTGTTACAGACATTGGCACAGAATTCTTTAACCAAGTTAAAGAAATCCATAAGACAGACAAAAATTGCCATATCTTAAGCCAACTTCTAATGAAAGACTGCAAAGATCCATCACTTTCATCAAAACTAGATGAAATATGGAAAAAGGCATATGATGAAGGAAGATTTCACCTCCTTGATGGAATCCTTTACCATAGAACAAAACACACATGTGTTATGGCCTTAACAGATAGAACACTAATAAACACTATTTTACATGAGTGTCATGATAGTGTTGCATCTGGACATCTCTCAGAAGATAGGACACTAGAGAGGGTGAAAACCTGCTCTTGGTGGCCAAATTGGAAGAAAGATGTTGCAGAATACTGCCAAACCTGTGACAGATGTCAAAAAGCCAACAGAGCCACAGGAAAGAAATTTGGAATGATGATCCAAATCCAAGAACCAAAATCCCCATGGGAAATAGTTCATATGGATTGGGTAACAGCCTTACCTCCAGGAGGAGACAGGAGTTATAATGCATGCCTAGTGTTAGTTGACAGGTACAGTAAAACTCCCATGTTCTTACCATGTCATAAAGATGACACAGCTATGGATACAGCCATAATGATATGGAATAAAGTCATTAGCCACACAGGCTTATTCCAAAATATTATAAGTGACAGAGACCCAAAGTTCACTTCAGCATTATGGACAAATCTCCATAACTTGTTTGGGACAAAGTTATCATTCTCAACAGCTTATCATCCTCAAACTGATGGTCTAGCAGAAAGAATGATACAGACCCTAGAGGATATGATCAGAAGATTCTGTGCTTATGGGCTAGAATTCAAAGATTCTGATGGTTTTACCCATGATTGGTGTACACTAATACCAGCACTTGAACTGGCATATAAGACATCAATCCATTCTTCTACTGGCAAAACACCAGCAATGCTAGAGAAAGGATGGAATCCAAGACTTCCTTATGATACCCTCAAAAAGGACTTAGTGGATATACATCCAACAGCAAGCAGTTTCAAGATAATGCTTGACAAAGCAAGACACCATGCAAACAGATGCATGCAAGATTCTTTTAAATATGCAAAAGAAAGATGGGATAAAAGTCATAAGCCACCTGATTTCAAAATAGGAGACTTGGTTTTAGTATCAACCCTTAATTTCAATAACATAAAAGGCCCAAAGAAATTGAAAGATTCCTTTGCAGGACCATTTATGATAAAGGCACTTCATGGACCCAATGCTGTGCAATTAGAACTCACAGGTGAACTAATGAACAAACACCCAACCTTCCCTGTAAGTCTGATAAAACCTTACAGTTCAAGTGACAAGGAGTTATTTCCACTAAGAAATAAACCCCCACTTGAGATTCCCCCCTTGGAGGAAGGAGAGGAAAAGAAAATAGTAAAAGTCCTTAAAGAAAGAAGGACAAGAAACAAAAAAGAAAGGGAATACCTTGTAAGGTATAGAAATTCAACTCAAGAAGATGAATGGCTACTTGAGAAAGATATAACAAATGCTGATAAATTACTAAGAAGGTTCAGACATGAAAGAAAACCTGAAAAATGAAAAAAGTTAAGCATTATTGAGCTTCAAGACTAACAAAGTCTATTGAAGAGGTAGGACAGTGGATGATACCCTAATCACACATATCAGATTGTGGTACAATCTTTTTTGGTGGTAGGGAATGTGAGCCTTTGAGATATGACCACATACCCAATAAGGTCACAAAAAGACTCAGAACAATTATACCTTTAATATAATTATATTAAAATTACTTAGAATAATTATACATTAAGAATAATTACTTAAATATACAAAAAATACCATAAATTGGTACAAAAATTGGTTTAACTTAAAAGCCAATGAATCAACATGTAAAATAAATTATACCATTGGATTCCCCATAGAAAAATACACATATACCATTTTTATGGCATATCTGTAAAGTCAATATTTAAGGAATTACAAGGTATAATACCTTATAAAAATAATAAAACCTTATTTATCTCAAAAACTAATGAAACAAAATGTGAAATAAATTGTACCATTGGGCTCTCCATGAAAATCCACACATAAAACAATTAATAAGCTAATTTCCAATGTTAATACTTAAGGAATTATCCTGAATATATGCACTTTTTTGGTCAACGCATATATTCAAGGATCATAGCTAATATCTTCTAAACTATACATCATGGAATGATGAACCAAAAATAAGGTTACCACGTAATTACTGTAAGAACACAGATATGAACTTCATTTCACAAATTATAAACAAGGTTAAAACCTATGATGAATTATTGATAAAAATCAACAGAGCTGTTGACCACTTTGTTGTGAAAGTGTTCCAAACTTAAAAAAAAGTATACAGTTGGATTCTCCTAGTTCATTCGTGAAGAATGATGTAGTTTTTATTATTAAATTCAGGGTATAACCCCCTGAAATCAAGGTTTGAAGTTTAAAATATTGAATTTCGACAGAAAAGATGAGTTACCAGAAAAATCATCAAAAATAGAGTTTTGATGATGTAATGAAAAGCTCTTGGAAGCATAATAAGGTTATGTCAGGCTATCAGAATTCACTCTCTGAATTGCTGTAGCGTGTAAATCTTAAAAGTTATTGAGGATCAAAGTTTGAGCTTAATTTGAGCAGTTATGATCACATACTGTAACCTTAATTTAAGTTTAACAGTCTTAAGAGTGATAAAATTGGTGAATACTATTAGTTTATGATTAAAACTAATAAAATCCACGAAATTTGGGGTTCTGCCAAGCCTCTGATGTCATCAAACTTAGAGTTATAGTGATAACTCTAAATAATGGTGTAATAATGATGTAATATGGTTTGATCATGATGTAATCACCCTCAAACCTTAAAATATTGATCAATTCCAGTGGATATGATCAGTACATGTCTACTAGAAGCCTTTTGGACTCTAGGAGGGAGGTATTTACTATAAATAGAGCTCTTTTTACTCTATTTACCCCTCAGACGCATCAAAAAACATTAAATCAATTAAATAAAAGGTAATTTCTTTATTCTTTATATATAAAACTCTTATATTATTAAAGACCAAAGACCAGCTTAATATTAATCACTATTTTTACGTGATTAAATCAATTCTTTAATTGTTTTTGTCATAAATCTCTCTATAAACTCATTTCCACGTAAAATCAAGAATTTTAGTAATTTTCTTTATTTTTTATTGTAAATACAATTTGAAAAAGTTGTATTATATTCTTTTGGCGTAAAATATCTCAAAATTATTATTTTAAGTGTTAAAAGTAGGTTATTTCATCTTATTATAATAATTTCTCTCTTATTATTACTCTTAATAATTCTTATTTAATATAAATAGTATTTATATTAATATATAACTTTAATATTAGTAATATTATTGTTATTAATTGTTTTTTATTTATAAAAAACAGTTTTTTACGCCTTTATTATTAGTTGGTAACAATAATAAAGAGCTTTATAATATATTAATTATTTTATATTAATATATTATTTATAATATTATAATTTCATATAATATTAATTATATTATTATATTTATTTAATAATATAATATTTTTACGCCATAATAATAATATTTCTTTATTATTATTATTATTTTAATCTTATTTATTTCAATTATAAGGACATTCAGAGTACAATAAGTAAAAAATTAGTAATTTTTACTTATTGTTTCATAGTCAAACCTTACAACTGTGGTGGATACCAGTGCACAGTGTGCATCACTTGACTAAAAGTTTTTGATATAAGGATATTTGCATTGCCTAGATGTCAACACACACAAATGAAGACCAACTTGCAACTCCTCAAGAGGTATGACGCTGCAATAGCCCTAAGAAGGAACCAGTAGTGACTACAAAAGAAGCAAGGTAACAGAAGAGAAAAAGAATTGCATGAGCCCAGCAATCACCAAAACTCAAACTAATCAGATAATATGCATGCAGCTAAGCCTAACCTATAACAGATATAGTGCAGCATTTAAAATACAATGCACTCAAAAAAATCAATAATCATTAATTGAACTGTCATAGACTTTCAACGGGAGCCAGTTGAGAGCCTCTTTTTTGTTGGTACTGGTTTGACTCTAAAATCAAACTCATGTCTCACATATGAGTTGGGCTGCTTTGTCCAGCCTTCGTGGTGATTGTTGATGTGGAAAAGAAAATCAAGAGCTTTAAAGAAATAAAATAATTTAATTTGAAATACTACATTGTGGTATGAAAACTACATGGAATTTCCCAATCTATAGAAAACGTCAAGGATTTCAAAAAACTAGGCAACCTTACCAAATCATGACGAAATTTGATTTCATTAGATTCATTAAATTTCTCTTGAAATGTTTGGGCCGAAAAGGTTGCCTTGCGAATATTCTTGATGATCAAAAGATATCTCAAGCAAGTCAAATCTTTTCCCTTCTTCGTCCCAGGGAGATCTCTCGAATGAAGATGCACGTTTTAATTGTAAAAAGTAAGGCTATTATCAGGATGGCTGATAAACTCACTAAATTGTGCGTTTCAGTGGTTGCACGATTTATCGTCGTACAATGAGGTTGTGATCATCCAATTAGCTTTAAGGCTGATTGCATGGGCTGGTCTCATATCTCATAGTTTCAATCTAGGTTACCTAGCGGACGATGCAGCCATCCAGGTTAGATCAGCTTTTATTCAAGGTTGATGTCATGAAAAGAGCTGAGGTATATAGTCTGGATTGCTTGAAATTTTTAACATGAACAACACTAAAGACGCTCGTTATCAACTTTGTGAACGACATTGCCACACTGCAAACTATTTTTTTAATTAAGCTCTTGTCAGCGCGGTGGAGACATCCACCCACAAAAAAAAACTGATTTTACTCTTGAGGGATGGTGAGTTTCTAGATGACTCATAGATAAAGAGCCCTTCTTTATTTCTATCTCAAAATGTCACCCCCATTCTAAGCTCTTCGGATTAGTCCGATTGACTAATAAAAACTATTTCCTGGTATTTCTCGAACACCGGCCTGTTCAATACTGTATTCGTGGTCCTATTTTCTCTGTGCTTTTTTATCTGTCGAGCTGGTACATCGACCCCAGTTGATCTGCGCAAGACGTACAGAATTATCTAATCCTGTTGAATTTGTTGAAGTGCTATACAGTATCACTCTAGCGTTTTTTCTCTTAGCTTGTCCCCTGACTTTTTCCTCAAGCGCAGGACGTTTGAAATCATTCAAATCATTGGCAGTACTATGTCGTCTGTAAAATTAACGGCGCAATTTGTGTTGATTGCTCTATTGGCAGCAACGAATGTGCTCAGCGTCCCAACGTACGTTTAATCCAGCTATAATCTACATAGGCTTGCAAAATATTTTTGTGTTGTAAAATACTGAATTAAACCTCTTGGTAATTGTTAGGCCTATTAACCCGAAATCTGCCAATTCCCACAAATTTTGGGAACGAACGACCAACTTTGATGAAAACTATGCCTTCGTCAAGCGCCACAGCCCTGGGAGCTCGGATTATACCCCTTCAAATCAGGAGAATACTGATCAACTGCCGGAGGCAACTCCGACCCCTACTGTTACTTCGCCAACAAGTCAAAACAATTCCGATTATACTCCCCTAAATGAGGGAAGTCAATCACCGGAGGAAGGCTACCCACCCACTGCTACATCTCCAACAAGTGAGGAGGATTGCAATGATACTCGCACGGATGACTATAGTGGCCAACCCCCAGAAGAGAATGCTCCTGACAATACTATTCAATCTCCAACTGAACAAAGTCCTTCTACTCCTCAAAATGAAGGAACTGATGAGCAACCTTCAGGTGACACCCTCAAAGGCAATTCCGATTATACTCCTTCAAATCAGGAGAATACTGATCAACTACCGGAGGCAACTCCGACCCCTACTGTTACTTCGCCAACAAGTCAAAACAATTCTGATTATACTCCCTCAAATGAGGGAAGTCAATCACCGGAGGAAGGCTACCCACCCACTGCTACATCTCCAACAAGTAAGGAGGATTGCAATGATGCTCACACGGATGACTATAGTGGCCAACCCCCAGCAGAGAATGCTCCTGACAATACTATTCAATCTCCAACTGAACAAAGTCCTTCTACTCCTCAAAATGAAGGAACTGATGAGCAACCTTCAGGTGACACCCTTAAAGGCAATTCCGATTATACTCCCTCACTTCAGGAGAATACTGATCAACCACCGGAGGAAACTTCGACCCCTACCGCTGCGTCTCCAACAAGCAAAGAGGACTGTAATGATACTCTTCCGGATGACTATAGTGACGAAGGCAAATTGCCACGCGAGGATACTCCTTCAAACGGTGGTCCGTCCTCAACAGGTGAAGGAAAATCTAATTATGCTGCCTCAACTCAGTGATAGGGAGGGAGGAGAGCTAGGCTAGAAAAGTGGAACGTCCCGCTGCGTACTGTTGTTGCTCAAAGATTTTTAAGCATAATTTTGAATCTGGCGAGTGACGAACCCAAAGGATCTTTATTTTTTAAAGTTGCTTTTGTATTATGGACTTTTTTTTAAACATGTACTGTGTACTTGCACATAGTGTAAAAAACCTACGTAGATAGGTAGGAGTGCTAAAGCGGTGTGGAGTGGCACTCGTTATGCTGTAATTATTTCTCGGTTAGTCCGCATCCGATTGCCTCCCAAGTGTTCCGAATTAATACAGTCCTGGATCATTAAATTGCATAATCAGTCTCAGTGTGTCGCATAAACTTTCATCTTTCATGGGTCAGACTCACGTATTGGGTCAGGCGAGCATATAGTGCTTACAAAATTTTTGTTTTTTTATCTCAGCAGCCTCCAAAGGCATAATGCAATCAGCCACAACAAAATGAAATTCTGATCAATAGATTATGATGGCGGAAATATGATTCTACCTAGCCAAATTGATTTTTTAGAAAAATAAAAGAGCTGATAAAATACTATATCAGGTACTAATTCTGCATTAAGTCATCCTCCTGAACTAGTGAGATGCGAGACAGTTAGCGTACCCAGGGCTGTGCGAGTCGACGACCTGAGGAGCCCACTGCGAGAGAACACACATTCCACACAAACCGATGAGGCTGGAATGCTTAAAAATTATGAGGCACTTCTTTCTAAGTTAAGCAAATTACTTGTAACAATCTATCTCTGAAGGACTCATGTTAGTTAAGCCAACGGGCCTTTGTAGCTAGAGTGATGACTACAACTTGGCCCACTTTCCAGTATTTGATAATATTTTTTGTCTTTTATCGGTCGATAACAGTTTTTTTTTCTATGACAAATTTTATTATCTTGTGTGTCTGATAAATTCTGAATGGCCTCGAAAGGCAATTAAGTCGGGTTTAAATTTTCTTCTTAAAATCATTATTGGGAATTCAATTGATAAATTTTCTATAACTACCATGAAATAATGAGAAGGAAAAGGTAATTATTTAAGGGTGTGTTGGTAAAAACACGTAAGCCCTTACGTTTTTTTACTAAAAACTTATGTATTTTTGCCATAAATTGATAAAAACACATGAGGGGTGTTTTTTAAATGAAATGTAGCTCTTTATGGTATTTCTGATGCCATTTATGGAATTAACAATTCCATAAATGGCATTGTTAAGGCCATAAATGGAATTTTTAATGCTGTTTATGGAATTGGTAAGGCCATACAATGCCATTTATGGAATTTTTAATGCTATTTGTGCCAATTTTATGGCCATAAATGGCATCAATATGTCATTCTGGATGCCATTTATGGCATTTTTGAAGCCATCTATGACATTATTATGTCATTTGTGATGCCATTTATGGCACTTTTAATGCCATAAATGGCACTGTTAATGCCACAAATGGAATTGTTAACTTCCACTAATGTCACAAATTACATTTTTAATTAAATTGATGTCATAAATGGCATTTTCAATTTACTTACAAACATGAACAAAAAACATAAAAAAAGGACTTTTTGGGCCTACAATTGTCCTGGGAAAAAAATCACAAAATTTTGGGCTTCTGGTTTTTATTATCAAGATTTTTCCCTTCATCTTTCAAAAAAAAGGGTATTGGTAAAAACACATAAGAGCTTACGTGTTTTTATTAAAAACATATGTGTTTTGGCCATAAATTGAAAAAAACACATAAGGGGTGCCCTGGGCCCATTTCTAATTAAAAATGAAACATAACATGCCTGTATTGGGCCAAAACACATCCCAAAAAGGGGTTTTCTCCCAAAAACCCCTCTAACTCCCAATTTTCTCAGATTGTTTTTCCCTGCCCCCCCAAAAAAACAGACCAAACACCCCAAAAAGTCCACATTATCCCCACCCCAATTTTTTTTTTGAAAAAAAGCATTACCAAAGCAATTTTGCAAAGCTTTTCACACTTTTCTTTCTTTTTTCCCCCAAAGGCTGCATTTTCTACCACAACAAACTGCTTTCAAGCCTCTAAATTTCCAATTTTTTACCTTCCTGCATCCATTAATCCCACAATTAAACCACTTTTTTTCACTCTTAACCACATCTTTTAATTTTTCATACCATTTTTCACTTCTTTTTCACCTTTTGAAAGGTTCTTACCCCATTCCAAATCCCCAAATTCCCCTTTTTTTCAAATTTATTCCTCTTTTTCACTCAAAAATGCTGCAACCCCCCACTGAAGGTGAATTTCAGACCCTTGAGCTTCTTTGGCAGCATGTGCATAATGTTGCCAGGGCTCAGGGGTATGCTGTGTCCACCTTGAGGTCCAATATATCCCACAACCAAATTGAAATAGGTTGTGATAGGTCTGGGACCCCAAATCCCAACAAAAGCCCCTGCAAAACAGTCACCTCAAGAAAGCTTGACTGTACTTTTAGACTTTATGCCAGAAAATATGCCAAGGGTACCACTTGGACTCTTAAAGTCAAAAATACTGAACATAGCCATGATGCCACTGAAAATATCATGGCACATCCTGCTTTCAGGAAATTCAATGAGCAAGAAACATCCCAAATTGCTCAAATGTCTGAATAACTGCTCATGCCAAGGCACATTCAGGCCCAATTATTCATCCAGAGGGAGTCTGACAGTCCTGTAATCCTTCAAGACATTTACAACCAAGTCAATAAAATCAAGAAAGACAAACTTCTTATTGAAACACTCAAAGAAGAAAGTTTTGTTTGGTCCTCTGCAAGGGATGCTGAGGGACACATTACCTCATTGTTTTTCACTCACCCCCTTTCCATAAAACTCCTTCATGGCTTTCCTCATGTCATTCTTATGGATTGTACTTATAAAACCAATAAATACAAAATTCCCATTTTTCATATTTTTGGGTTCAGCTCAACCAATAAGACCTTTCCTGGGGCTTTTTGTTTGATGAAGAATGAAACTGAACCCTTATATACTTGGAAATTCAAGAAACACATAGAGAAGGTCCTCAACAACACCAATATTGTTCCCCCTCCAGTTATTGTTACTGACAGGGATCTGGACTTGAAAAACTCTCTTAAGAAGCTCTTCCCAGACTCTAAAGTCATGTTATGCATTTTTCACATCAATAAAGATGTATCTGCTCATTTCATGAAGAAAATTGGTCATGGAACTGATTTTGAAAACTTTATGGGTGTTTGGAATCAAGTAATATACTTTTATCTTTCACTTTATTTAGCTTTTTTTCACTTTTTTTCTTATTATTGCTTAATTAATGACTTTGGGATTCATTTATCAGGTTATGTATTCATACACTGAAAAGTTTTTCAAAAACAACTGGAAGAAGCTTCAAAAGCAAGTAAAAGATCCTGAAGTCTTGAAATATTTGGAAAATACCTGGCTTCCTCTAAAGGAGTATTATGTGCCAGCCTGGATCAACCACCATTGCCACCTGGGTGTGGGCTCCGCCTCCAGAGTTTAAGGTGCCCATGCAATGGTTAAACTTTGGCTCCAAAGGTCCACTGGTACTCTCTTGGAGGTAGTCAGGGCTCTCCAAATGGCATTAAGAAAACAATTTATTGAAATCATCAACAGAATCCCCAAAGAAATGATTGTCCATGTCAAGAATTTTCCTCCACACATCTGTGCTCTTAATGGCAAGGGGTCTCATTATGCTCTTCAGATGACCTTTGAAAATTTCAAAACCAAATTTCCTCCCAATGAAAAATGCACCAACAAATACAACAATTATCAAGGAATTCCTTGCAAGCATAAGACCCAAAACACATTTTCCAGGCGCCAAAGGCTTGAGATATCAGACTTCCATACTCAGTGGCATTTTAATTTGCCTGTGAGGGATTTTTAACTTCAAATTCTTACTTTTCTCCTTATGAACTGATTTTATTTGTCATATTTTTCTCAGACTGGTTTTCAAGGTGATGATCAAAGTGTTGAAAAAGAAAGAAGGAAAAAAGCCAAGAAAACATTTTAATATATTGGGGAAGACCTTTTTCAAAGACCAATGGCAGAAATCACCCCAATTCTTCAACATTTTCAAGATTTTTTGACTGGAAAAGTCCCATTTGATCAAATTCCCAAGAGTCAAGAGGATGATCAATATTATGAAGACCCACTACAATGCAAGAATATTTGTGGAAGACCTCAAGGATTCAAGAATAAAAATTAAAATACAAAAAAAAGAGAACAATCAAGATTTGAAATCATTGAAAGCCAATCCAAGAGAAGAAGAAGACCCCCATCAAAAGTGACCAGTACAACAACATCAAGATCACAGTAAAATTTCCCCTCTCCAATTATGGAAGTGGACTCATCTGAAACTTCTGAAGATTCTTAGGACTCATTATCTAAATCAATCAGTCCATCAGATTCACTACCCTCAGAAACTGAATTAAATAAATCAGAAGTCACCCTTGGAAGGTCCAGAAGATTGGAAATTGGAAGCAAAACCTTACAAAGAAAATCACACAAGCCTTCCACCAGTTTGAAGATATATGATGCAATTGACTTGACCTGTGAGCATTGTCAAAGCAATTATCACACAAGTGATGAATGCTCCAAGCTTTTTGTGAGTTTCTGATTCTTTTTAATGTATATTTCTCTTGTTTGTTTTGATATTTATTCATCTTTTGACCTTATTTTATCAGATACCTAGCTCAGAAGACTTTCCCAAGTTTATATTGAAATACACCTTCAAGGCCATCAATGTACAGGGTGATGGAAACTGTGGCTACAGGAAAGTATCCCACTACATTTACAAGACTCAAGATCAATGAGCTAATGTCAGAGGTGACTTGGCTGAAGAAATTCAACAAAATCAAGATCTTTATGAAGCCATGAACACTTTAATTCCCTCAGTATCCTCTTTTTTGGAAAGAATTGAATGGTATGAAGATGTTGGCCAGGATCCAAAAAGAAAGTGGATGTCCATGCATGACATGGGGGATCCAATTGCAAATAAGTATCAAAGACCAGTTTTCTTTTATTCCACAGTCCAATCTTTTTCTTTTTTCCCTTATTTCTGTCCTCAAAATGATAATCCCCCATTTTTATCTGCTTCTTGGATAGCTGTTATCATTTTTTTCCTTTGGATATAATCATTTCTAAAGTCTATCCAATCCCCCCCATTACTGTAGATTGGGAATTTCATGCCCAACCACAAGCCCTGGGGTGGGCTGATAAATTTAAGAAACACAGGGTGTTATATTTTTCCAATCTTCCTCCCCCCCTCAGAAAAGACCAACTATATTGTAGGTTGATTCAGATTGATTGATTTTTGTATATACAATTTATGCCAATTAACCCCCTCCTCAGTCCTATTTTTTGCTTAAATCCCACCTCAGTCCCCTTTTTTATCAAACATGTGGCACTTTTTTACTTAAAAATAGTAATATTATGTCACAGGGGCTCTTGGACAGAAATACAAGAGTGGCCTGGCACTCAGAAATAAGGGAACTCACTTGGAAGACTCCAAAAGAATAAAGAATAAAAATAATAAGAATGAATTCCTCTAAAAGATATGCAGGTACAAGATGAGATGCAAAGAGGAAAGGGAAGCCAAATGGCCAAAGAGCCAATCAAGTAAGTCCTTAATCACTGTTTCAACCTGCCAAAAATGAATAATGGAATTAGTAAGGATATGACCACCAAATATCCATTGACAGGCGAAGAAAGAGAAAGAGAAAAGTGCTAAATAACTGACTTAATAATATCAGTATTTGCTTAACTAAAATGAAAAGAAAATAAAGATAAAATAAAATCAAAGTATATTAATTGACTGGGGAAAAACCCCCCAGGGTGGAAAGGGTAGCCGGTATATGTGAAAAGTTGGGAGCTTGAGTTCTTCAGACTGAAAACTGATCTGTATTGATCCTTGAGGCTGTATTGATTGTTTTGGGAATTGATACAGCTGGCTAATATTGAAATTGAATTGGGTTGAATGAACTTCCCATGCTTGAAAATGAAATACAGTTCTTGATGGATCCAGACTGTATTGAAATGAATATGGTTGCCAAGATGGATTGAGTGGAGCTTTGACACTTGACAACTTCTTTTGGAACTGCCTCTTGAATACACTTTGAGAATGAATTGACAGTATTCCCTTGGATGGAATACTTGGAGTGAGAATAACCAGTGACTGCTTGATGGCGTCATTGGTCTTTGACGCT
Source organism: Austropuccinia psidii (assembly GCA_023105745.1). Taxonomy (NCBI): domain Eukaryota; kingdom Fungi; phylum Basidiomycota; class Pucciniomycetes; order Pucciniales; family Sphaerophragmiaceae; genus Austropuccinia; species Austropuccinia psidii. The sequence goes on from JALGQZ010000017.1 coordinate 15,053,696, forward strand.
GAAACACTTGCTCTTGAGCCTTGATGATTCCTCTGAATGATTGAGTGCCTTGATGATGTGATGAGATGTTGGAATGTTGAAATGACCATTTGATATTGCCACCATTGAATTTCTGTTGAAAAATGATGCACAATGATATATAACATCATTTATGGCATATTGGTTCATTGGCAAGAAGATTAGGTCCAAAGGTCTTGAGATGGAAAGGCAGAGGGGAAAAGGATGGATGTGATGGCTTCAGAGCTTGGAAAGGTGTTTCTGGGCCCTTTGGGGTTTTTGGCCACTTTTGGGTTCTGAGCCAAAAACTGTCCCAAAAGGCGGGAAAGTGTCTTTGGACACTTTGGGTCAAAGTGCGCAAAAATGCGCAAAATGCGCAAAAAGTGCGCAAATGCACATTATGAGCCCAAATGGCCAAAAACATCCATTTGGGCCATTTCCCCTGGTTTTGAGGGAAATGACCAGAAATACCCATTTGGGCATAAATTGCTGCTATGGGTTCTGGATTGAGGTGAAGGGCCATGAAGGCCCCAAAACACAAATGGCCATAAATGGTCCATAGGATGATGACGTGGCCATATTGGCCACTGGTGATGGATATGGCCAATTGGCCATAAAAGAACTGTGGCTTGATATGCCATATGGGGATGCAAGGAGGTGAATTGCCATGGTTGTGACAGTACCCCCCACCTTGGAATGGTGCGCTCCTGAGCACCAATACAAGGTGAAGCCTGTTGAGGCTATTGGAAAGATTTTGAGAAAGTGATTCAAGAGGACTGATTAAGATAAAAAATTTGAAAACTGATATTAAAAATTTGACATTTGATGCAGGACTTGCTTGATCTTCTTTTGACATTGGCTTCATGATTTGAATTGAATTTTAAAATTAATGAGAATTTTTGACGTGATAATTGACCTGATAAAAGGAAAATTTGAAATGAAAGTAAAATAAAAATAAAGAATGAAAATGAAAATAAAGAAAGAAAAGAAAAGAGAAACATGAATTGAATCTTGAGGAGGTTCCAATCTTCATCACTGAGGTTGATAACTGATTTTGAAATTGGCCAAGGACCTGGAAAGAGAAATTTGATGCCAGGTGCTCACAAAGTGGCCAAGGTGATGTTTTGAAAAGATTGTAGACCCCTCAGGGAAGTGCACACCAGGAGAGGAACTTACTTTTGGTAGTTACCACTCCCGCCAGTGCCATAAAAATAAAAAACAAAAATGTTGAAGGATTGAATTGAATTGAAAGACTTGGAAAACAAAATAAAAGAGTGAATGGTCCATTTGCCCAAGTGAAAATGGCCATAATTTTGGAGTTGGATGTTGAAAAGCCTGGCCAAAGATCTGTGTCCAAAATTTGCAAAGGGCTCACAGAGTGGCCAATGTGATGCTTACAAAAAAAGAGTAGAATACCCCTAAAGGTGCATACCAGGAGTGGGACTTACTTTTGGTAATTCCTCTCCCCACCAAGCACCATAAAAAATCAACCTCTTGAAGAATTGGGTCCTGGCTTGTCAGGATATAATGAGTAAAAATCTTTGACGAGTTCAGGACAATTCTTGAGGTTTTCAGTTGGTTCCCAAGTGGATCTTTCTGGGTCTTGACTGAAACCTTTCCATTCCACCAAATACCATAATTTTCCTCTCTTGAGCTTTGAGTCCAGTATTTGAGAGACTTCCCATTCTTCTTCTTCTTCAATGATTATTGGAGGAGGAGGCTCTTGATGCCTATTTGGGATTGTTGAAGTATTGACTGGTTCCAAAAGGGAGATATGGAAAACTGGGTGGATGGACTTCCATTGAGATGGGAGCTTGAGGTGGTAGGCATGAGTACTGACTTTCTTCAAGATTGGAAAAGGACCCAGCCATCTTTCAGACATCTTCTTGGTGGGTCTGGTTTATTTGATGTTCTTGGAAGAAAGCCAGACCATGTCACCGGGATTGAAAACAGGTGGACTTGCTCTACTTTTATCTGAATACCTCTTAAACCTGTTTATGGCAACTTCAAGTTCTCTCTTGAAATCTTGCTGTACTGATTGGATTTTTGTTGATAACTTTCCAGCAGGAGTATCTTGAGTGATGTGAACTGAGTCAAATTGTGGATCTCTTCCATAAACAGTGAAAAACGGTGATTGTTTTGTTGAAGAGTGGTCAGAGTTATTGTAGGAAAATTCAGCCAGAGGGAGCCAGGTGTTCCAATCATCTTGATGATAACTGACATACATCTGAAGGTACTGTTCTAGTATCTGATTTACCCTCTCTGTCTGTCCATCAGTTTCTGGATGATAAGCAGTTGAAAGATCTCTTGAAATCTTGAGCTGCTGACAAAGATTGGTCCAAAAGGAAGAAACAAAAAGAGAACCTCTATCACTAACAATGCTTGAAGGAAGGACATGCTTTGAGAAAATATTCTTTATGAACAAATGGGCCAAATCTAATGAAGTGATTGAAGCTATTGTTGGAATAAAAACTGCCATTTTTGAGAATCTGCCCACTATGACAAGGATTGAGTCAAAGGAATTGGACAGTGGAAATTGAGTGATGAAATCCATTGAAAGACAAATGCAAGGACCATTGGAATTGGAAGAGGCTTGAGGAGTCCAAACTTCTTGTGATGAATATTTTTGTTTCTTGAACACTGTTGACAGGATGATACATAATCCTTGATAAATTGAGTCATGCCGGACCAGTGGAAATCCTGCTTGACAAGCTTGAGAGTCTTCTCTTGACCAGGGTGTCCAGCTAGAGGAGAGTCATTCCGCTTTTGAAGTATATTGAGTTAAGTTGTGGGGTCATTTGGGACCACCACCCGATCTTTGAAAAGGAGAAGTTTGGAAGAGGAATCAAGAGAATAATCTTGGACAGATTTACCTTTACCCAAATCTTCAAGGACACTTCTATATTGAGAATCTTGCCACACTGCCTTCTGAATTGAGTCAATCAAATTTGAAAATGAATTCACCTTGACTGCAAAGAACTTTGAGGCTTGAATTTCATCTTGCTTGATTATCTTCTGATAGTTCATTGGATTCTTTCTAATGAAATCCTCCCCCCTCTCTGGGTAAATGTTGTCCCGACGTGACAAGGCATCTGGAAGGGTGGCCAAGCGGCCAGGGCGGTAAGTGATTGAGAAATGGAATTCAGATAAAAATTCAGCCCAGCGGGCTTGACGGAGAGTGAGAATCTTGGAAGACATAAAATATTGAAGAGATGAATGATGGGTGAGAACTTCAAAAGGGGAAGAAATTGAAAGAAGGAAAGCCCTCCAGCGCTTGAGAGCCCAGACTATGCCAAGGAGTTCCTTGTCAGGAATCTCATAATTGAGCTCAGCTGGGAGAAGCTCGCGGCTATCAAATGCAATGGGATGTTTTCCTGAGTCAGAGACCTGACTCAGTACAGCACCCAAGGCATAATCTGAAGCATCAGTCTCTACAATGGTGGGTAGAGAAGGATTGAAGTGAGAAAGGATTGGAGCAGTGGTGAATGCCTCTTTGAGTTGATGAAACTGTCAAAGAGCTTCCTCATTGAGTGGAAAACGGGAATCTTTCTTGAGGAGACTAGTGAGTGAACTAATCTTCTTTGAGCAATTCTTGATGAAACAGCGGTAAAAATTGGCAAAGACAAGGAATGATTGAAGAGCCTTGAGGTTTCTTGGAGGTGGCCAATTGAGAATTTGCTGGACTTTTGCTTGGTCCATCTTGAGGCCTTCAGAAGAAACAACATAACCTAAATACTCTACACTAGAAACAGGGAATAGGCATTTGGACGCCTTAGCAAAGAGGTTATTGGCTCTGAGTCTGGAAAGAACAGTGGACACATGAGTGACATGTTCTTCCTCAGATTTTGAAAAGACCATAATGTCATCCAAATAAACCACAACATAAACATCAAGAAGATCATAAAAAATACCATTGACAATATTTTGAAAAGAAGCAGGAGCATTGGTAAGCCCAAATGGCATAACAAAGTACTCATAACTACCATATTTGGTTCTAAAACAAGTCAAATGTTCATCACCTTCCTTGATTCTGAGCAGGTTATATGCACCACGCAAATCAATCTTGGAGAAGATAGAAGAACCATTGAAAACAGTAAGAATCTGATTCATAGGAGGAACAGGATACTTGTTCTTCCTAGTAAAAGCATTGAGTTTGCGGTAATCAACACAAAACCAGAGGCCACCATCTTTCTTTTTGACAAAGAGGACAGGTGCTCCTGTTGAAGAGGAGCTTGGCCGGATGAAACCTTTCTCTACATTCTCTGAAATGTAGGCCCTGAGTGTATCTGACTCTTGGTTTGATAAAGAGTAGATCACTCCAGCTGGAGGTAGAGACCCCTCCAGCTCGATATGATGATCACAGGCGCGGTGAGGAGGAAGTTTCTCTGCTTTCACCTTGGAAAATACATCCAAGTATTGGGGATAAACAGAAGGAACAACCTTCATCATGGTTTCTATTTCTTCTGGCTCTTCCTCTTCATCCCACAACTCCTCCAGGGAGTCATGGTAAGATGAAGGAGGAAGGTCCATATTCCCAAAGAAGGGATGAAGTGAAGATACAGAATTATCTTCTCCAACATCTTGATTCTCTTTGAAGACTTCATCTCTAGATGATAGTAATGACTGATGGGAATTAAGGGAAGGAATATGGACAGAAGACGGAAATGATGGTGTTCTAGAATCACCAACCAGAGCTGCACATGATTTGGCAGAAGAAAAGTCATTACTAAAAGAAATTGAAGGATCATTATAGTCCTTATGATCAGAATTAAAGGTGATCAAGCCTTGCCTCCAATCAATAAACGGATTAAAATGATTAAGAAAGTCAATTCCCAATATGAGGTCTTCTCCCTTGGGAGTATCAATGACTAAAAAGTCCCATTCAAAGCTTGGGAAGGAAGGGAGCTCAACCATATATTTAGTATGGTGAGTCACAAATAAAGAAGGAGACTCAGAGGAGTCTAAAATGATGAGGGGAATCTTCTCTGGAAGTTCTGACGTAGTCAATGAATACTTGTGAGCAAACTTCTTTGCAATAAATGACTTGGTAGCACCAGAATCAATGGGAATACTGTAAAAGACATCAGAAAGAGAAGAAAAAACAAAGAATTTAAGAGAATTTTTGACACCAGTATTCAAAATGCACAATTGTGCTCTGGATGGAAAACTGTGAAGACCATTGAACACAACATGATCTTCACTCAGGCTTTTCCCTGGCTGGGAAATTTGCCTGACAGTTGGGTAAGCTTGTTTTGAGGCCTTTTGAAACAGGACTCAAGACTATGCTCCCCACCACAATAGGTACAAAGACCCTCCTTGATTATTCTTTCTTTTTCAGAGTTCATGAGCTTGAAATCCTTATTCAATAAAGAAGAATGGGGCTTGTCCCTCTTCTGAAAATTCTTCTTCTTATGACTTGAACTTGAAGAATTTTGAGGAGGAGAAGAACTTGACTTTGAGGCTTCTGGCTTCTTCTCTTGATAATGACTCTTTTCATTTTGCCTCTCATGGTACCTGGTATCAAGTTTCAGGGTAACGTCCATTAAGTCTTGAAGAGAGTCAATTCTTGAAGGATGGGAGGCCAATTGATCCAAAATCCTGGATGGCAATCCCTTCCTGAAATGATGGATGAGAGCTCTTTCACCCCAATTCCCGATTCTTGAGACTAAACTTCTGAAATCAGCAATGTATAAGGATACATGCCCACCTTCTTTCATTCTTAAATAATCCAACTCAGCTTCTGCTTTTCTGACTTCATTCGGGTCACCAAATAAAGTGAAAAGTTGAGATTCAAATAAAGGCCAAGAATTGAGAAGGTAATTTGAGTCTTGATTGGTGAGATTGGAAATATAAGGCTCAATCCATTTTGCAGCCCTGCCAATGAAAAATGAAGTGGCATAAAGGACCTTCTTTCTGTCTTGAGCGAAGTTTGCCGGATCATTATGAAAAATCAATTGACAGGACTGAATAAAGCTTCTAACTTTGAAGGGCTGAGTCCCATCAAAGCATTCTGGTGCCTTCATAGATGGAGTCTTGAAGGTTGGTGGTCTTGATGCTTCAGAAGATGAAGCTTCTTGAAGATTGGCCATAATCTGAGTCATTTGCTGCATGATGGCCAATAAAGATGGTTCAGACTGATGAGAGACAGGCTGATTAGACTGTGCTAGAGTTGGCCCTCCAGTACCTTGGGATGCCTCCACCGGAGCAGGGACACCTTCAGTACCATCAGACTCTTCCTCTTCCACAGAATTCTCCTCCTCCTCCTCACCATCTTCACCTGGACCTTTGAAAATAGTCCTTGAAGTTCCTGGAAATCCGCCAACTACTCCTGAAAATGAACTTGATCTTCTGGGCCCTCTTCCTTCCTTCCTGGATGGTGCTGCTCCTTCCATGCGGGGTCCTCTATCTAATTGGGCCCTCAGTTGAGGAACTGCTGGGGTGCCATCTAGAGGAGCTCTTGGAGTTGGAGTGAGAACAGCTTGAGCTCTGGCCTGAGATACTGTCTGTCTTGCCAGAGGTGAATGTTGAACAGGCATGATTTCAGGAATAAAATTGAAATAAGTGAATTAAAATCAAAGTTTTCTTGAAGTGAAAAGAGTCAACAATCAAATCTTGAGGAAAATCAATGAATCAAAATGAAAATCTTCAAGTAAGTCAATAAATCAAAATCAAATGAAGTCTTGAAGTCAAAATCAAATCAATGTCTTGAAGTAAATCAATGAATCAAACCAAAATGAAATCTTCAAGTCAATAAATCAATGAATCAAATCAATCAAAATCAAAATCTTGCAAAAATCAATCAATCAAATGAAATCTTGAAGAAAAATCAATTTATGTCAAAATTCTTGATGTGAAAAAATCAGCAAAATCAATGAAATCTTCAGGTCAATCAATTTTATTGAGGTCAATATCAAATATGTGAAATAAATCAATCAATCAAAATCAAGTGAATTATTCTTTAAGAACCAAAATTCTTGAAGAATGAATCAATTATGAATCTTGATGTGAATAATGTGTCTGAATATCTTGATGAAAAATTTGAAAATCAAATAAAATCAAGATGATGCCTGAATTATGAATGAAAAGAAAATTTGATGATTTGAAAAAGATTTTAAAAGGAATAACAAAATAAAAATGGGTCAGCTTTCAATTTTCAAAATGAAGAATGAAAGAAAGAAAATTGAGAGGTGATGATGAATCATTAAGTTCATAAGAGTAAAAGAATCATAATTTTGATGAAATGAGTGGATGAAATTATAAAGAAAGAATGAACAGAATGAAAAAGAAATTAGCAGTTAATTAATATAATTTCACAGGGGCTCTTGGACAGAAATACAAGAGTGTTCTGGCACTCAGCAATCAGGGAACTCACTTGGAAGACTCCAAAAGAATAAAGAATAAAAATAATAAGAATGAATTCCTCTAAAAGATATGCAGGTACAAGATGAGATGCAAAGAGGAAAGGGAAGCCAAATGGCCAAAGAGCCAACCAAGTAGGTCCTTAATCACTGTTTCAACCTGCCAAAAATGAATAATGGAATTAGTAAGGATATGACCACCAAATATCCATTGACAGGCAAAGAAAGAGAAAGAGAAAAGTGCTAAATGACTGACTTAATAATATCAGTATTTGCTTAACTAAAATGAAAAGAAAATAAAGATAAAATAAAATCAAAGTATATTAATTAACTGGGGAAAAACCCCCCAGGGTGGAAAGGTTAGCCGGTATATGTGAAAAGTTGGGAGCTTGAGTTCTTCAGACTGAAAACTGATCTGTATTGATCCTTGAGGCTGTATTAATTGTTTTGGGAATTGATACAGCTGGCTAATATTGAAATTGAATTGGGTTGAATGAGCTTCCCATGCTTGAAAATGAAATACAGTTCTTGATGGATCCAGACTGTATTGAAATGAATATGATTGCCAAGATGGATTGAGTGGAGCTTTGACACTTGACAACTTCTTTTGGCACTGCCTCTTGAATACACTTTGAGAATGAATTGACAGTATTCCCTTGGAAGGAATACTTGGAGTGAGAATAACCAATGACTGCTTGATGGCGTCATTGGTCTTTGACGCTGAAACACTTGCTCTTGAGCCTTGATGATTCCTCTGAATGATTGGGTGCCTTCATGACGTGATGAGATGTTGGAATGTTGAAATGACCATTTGATATTGCCACCATTGAATTGCTGTTGAAAAATGATGCACAATGATATATAAAATCATTTATGGCATATTGGTTCATTGGCAAGAAGATTACGTCCAAAGGTCTTGAGATGGAAAGGCAGAGGGGAAAAGGATGGATGTGATGGCTTCAGAGCTTGGAAAGGTGTTTCTGGGCCCTTTGGGATTTTTGGCCACTTTTGGGTTCTGAGCCAAAAACTGGCCCAAAAGGCAGGAAAGTGTCTTTGGACACTTTGCGTCAAAGTGCACAAATATGCGTAAATGCGCAAAGTGCGCAAAATGCCCATTATGAGCCCAAATGGCCAAAAACAGCCATTTGGGCCATTTCCCCTGGTTTTGAGGGAAATGACCAGAAATACCCATTTGGGCATAAATTGCCGCTATGGGTTCTGGATTGAGGTGAAGGGCCATGAAGGCCCCAAAACACAAATGGCCATAAATGGTCTATAAGATGATGACGTGGCCATAAAAGAACTGTGGCTTGATATGCCATATGGGGATCCAAGGAGGTGAATTTCCTTGGTTGTGACATATTAAAAACAAGAAAAAAAACACTTATTGCGCCTTCACTTGTTGTCCCACCCAAAAAATTCCCCCAATTCATAGGCTTCTGGTTCTTTATTGTCCATATTGAACCCTTCATTTAAAAAAAATTCAGGGAATTCATAAGTGGGAAGTTTTTATATTAATTCTTTAAAAATAGTCATATTACAAAGATGGGAAAAAACATCTGAAAAAAAAACTCTTTTTGCACCTTCACTTGTCCCACCAAATCAAATTCCCAAGATTATGGGCTTCTGGTTGTTTACTCTCCAGATTTTCCCCTTCAATTGAAAAAGAAAATGGAAAAAATTCATAAGTGGAAAGATTTTAGATGAACTTTTTAAAAAAACTGCCATTTTGTCAAATTGGTCAAATTTGAGAAATTCAGCAAAAAAAATATTAAAACATTTCTGGATATTGACATTGAATGTTGGGAAAAATATGGCAAAAAAATTAAGAAAAACCTCAAAACTGATCCTGAGGAATTTTTTGGAACAATGGGGTCACTTACGTGTTTTGGCCAGAAATTGGTACAAACACGTATGTTTTCGGTAAAAACATGTAAGGGCTTACATGTGCTTACCAACATCCAAATGAAATTTTGGAAATTCATAATTGGGAACATTTTTAAAGAAATTCTTTTCAAAAAATAGGCCATTTTGCCAAATTGGGCTAAAAGAAAATTTTGAAAAAAGTTGGGGACCTTCACATCCCATGTTGGAAAAAAATGGTAAAAGAAAATTATAAAAATTCTCAAAACAGAGCCTGTGGAATTTTTTTAAAAAATAAGTCACTTATATGTTTTGGGCATAATTTGGTAAAAACACATGAGGGCTTATGTGTGTTTACCAAAAGCCTTATTTAAATTTTTCTTTTCTAGAAAACTTAAATTTTCTAATACAATAACATACAATCAATTGTTTTTTACATAATAAAAAGTTTTAATAATGGAATAATTTAATTTGTTTTATCCAAAAATCTTAAATTACTAAATATAAATGATAATAATAATTCCATAATAATTTCATCAATTAATTAGGAATTATTGATAGGGAATAAATGAATAAAAGAAGGTTTCTTATATTATTATTAAATTGAAATAAATCAAAATATACTTAAGAACAATTCTTGAGATTAATCTTATAAATTTCATAGAAATTCAAATTATTATTATCTCACTGAAATGGATTGGTTTTCATTTAATTAATTTAAATTTTGATTCAATAAAAGAAAATTAAATTGATTCAAATTTCAAATCCTATTTATTTAAGTTTTTTAATTAATTCATTAATGTTTAAATCAAAAATCATTTATAATATTTTTCATAGCTATTACTTGAATAAAATCTTAATTCAATTTTAATAAAACTCTCATTTGAAGAAAGATTTTAAGAAACTTTTATAATCTTAGTTTTTGCATTGTACCAAAGGTATAAAAGTATCTTTTTTCTATCATTCAAAGAAACTATTATATATAAGTGACTTAAAAAGCTTATAAGGGATAATGGATTTCTTTTTGTATCTATAGAATATCTCAAATTAATTTGCTCTAGTTCTTTTCTGTCAAGAAAATTCATATCCCTACATTTTGCCAGATTTATTTAGTCGGCTAATTATATTCCTGATTGTGAAATATCTTCCATTTGTTTGTGAAAATTTATAAATCAATAGAAAAAAATATTAAATAGATCATAGGTAATTATTTCAACAGGAAAAATCAAAAAATTTATTAATTTAAAGGTATGGGTACCTTAAAGACTAAACCAAAGAGAGAGGTGCAGTAACAAATACAACTCTAAAGGTGTAGAATAGAAGAGGACAATGATATTTGATTAAGCTGCAATATATTTCAAGAAATAAATAATATTAACTCAAAGGCTTCACTACCTTGATCACTTAAGCTATGAGAGAGAGAGAAGCAAAAAACACTTAAGGGAATATGATACAAGCAGACAATGAGATCTTATGGGGAACAAATGACTAGCCTACTTAGTATAATTAAATGAAGCTTTCCTAGCTTCTATGGTGAGAACTAATTCTATATTATTCATATTTTCTAATATCAAGACCTGTTATAAGACTTCTGTGAACGGAATCTTTATATCTAATGTTTATATGAGAATTCCTAGAGTGGAACTCAGGTCAATTAAAAAAAATTAATATGCAATCAAATATTACAAAAAACTTTGTAACCTATACTTAATAAATTGAATCTTCATCTACTGAAACGTGGATGGCTATTGAATGGCTAACAAAAATATAAGAGGAATTCCTTGGATAAAAAAGATTTATTTTTTTTCAAAACTATCAGTTGAATAAGTATTTATTATGAAATTCAATGTTCATATCAGATAGTTTTCAGTTTAGTTCTGTTTCAAAAAAATTCAATCAATCATTTAAAATTATATTATAGAAGCATTTAATTATCACTTCTGTTAAAAAAATCATATATCTCTAATTCCAATGTAACTCAACTTTTAATATCAAAACTTGTCCTTGGAAAAAAGGTTTCATAATCATAAGATGTGGATATTAAAATATGATCAAAATTTAAATTTGTTTCTTGTCCTCAAAGTTGCAATTAAATGAAAATTAATAAAAAATCCTAATTTAAAGAATTTTGAAAGAAAGACAATCGCAAAACCATTTTTTGAACTCATTAGTACAAGATAATGATATAATAAGTACTTGGTGTTTTTATTAGAAAAAATCATCCAACAATACTTGGAAAGAAACATTTGGGACTATAAAGTAAGTTCCACAAGTGGAATTTATTTTGAATTCATTGAGAAAAGGTATTAAAGAATTAATAAGAGGAAAAAGTAAATAAAAAATATATATAAGAAAAAACCATTACCAAGAATTACCAGAACTAAGATATAAACTGAGGTACAAAGTTTGTGAGCCTGTGAGGTATGTACGACATACCCTTAAGGCCACAAATAAATTCTCATACATTTTATTTAGCCTTAAAAAGACTTATCAAATATATTCAAAAGAAAGAATAATGATAGCTTTCTTTTTGATAAACAAAGCTATAAAATTATGTCATTTTTGGATTATACACCAAAAAAACATACGGTACACCCATGGGGTATTATACCAAAAAATGGTTATTGCCTTTGTTATTTGAAGTTTCAAGCTGAGTCTATGATAAAGTGATAATAGAGGTATATACAGCTTTAACTACTAATGTGACATGGATAAAAGTATTTAAAAAGGTTTGGTTAAAAGATATTGAGGGCTTTACTAATAATAATTAGTGGTGGTGAGCACTGCTGAAAGCCCTGGATGCAGGTTTCTCTGTTTGCTTACAATAATAAAGACTACAATACTTAAGTTCAAAGTATACCTGGCTTGTTTTCCAAGATTATAACTGTTTTGGACAGTTGTACTACGTAGGAAGTTAAGAACAGGATGAGGAAACCTTTTCTGGTGGAGAAAAGGTCCCTTTTTATCCTAAAACTGGGTGAAAAAGTCTGTTAGACCTTTCCATGTAGAGGAAGTGAAGATTTTTCACTTCCAAGGACTGGATTGTGGTTTTCAAAATGCCTGTATAAGCTTAATTGGTCTCAGATGTGGTTTTGAAACCACATCTGGGCAGTTTTCATCAATACAGGGCAAAACGTTTCATCTGGGGACCACACAGCCCTCTTCTGACGTGTATTACGGGTAGAATGCTGTACAGAACCTGTATGAGACCCCAGTATTGACCAAACTATGAGGTATAGAAGTAGAAACAAGCTTCATTGTCTTTTTGACACCTCATAAGCAGAGTTATGGGATATTATCCCTGTCAGCCTGTGACTCAAAACAGAGCACTAGCATGACATCCAACATACCATAAATAATGGTATGACAAGTATTGAACAAACATAGTCAATACAGGTAATAAATAAGAGGAAAACAATCCTCTTAAATTAAACACCAACCTTATCCAAACAGAATAAGGAAACCTAGAGGAGAATAAACAAGTCAAAACCCTTATTTTCACCTCTCATCTAACTTATGCATATTTAAGTTATTCTATACCAAAATGGTATTTTTCTTAAATCTCACATAGAGAGCTACACAATGATATCATCCATGTTGTTGTAACACTACTACAACTGGAGATACCATATGACCTTTATTTCAAAACCAAGACCCCCCTGAAAGTCAAAGAGGGCTTGTACAAAACTGTACAAAAGTATAACCAAATTAAAGACATAAACAAGAGCTTTAATTTGAGATACATTAGACCTCTGTATCTCTTAAATTGACTGAGGGATCTTGGTTCAAAGGTTTAACGACCAAAAATACAGATATTCTGAAAACAAGAAAGTAAACAAACCCCTGTATCTTTGGCATACACTCATACAACTGTACAGTGTAATATACCAAACTGTAGAGCTAATCAAGCACTACAAAACTGTATCATCAGAATACAGATATCTTCCAAATTGGAGAAGATATCTGGCATGGAAGTTTTTGAAGCCTCATACTGATGTACAAAATTACATCCAAAAACTTAAAGCCCTTATAACTTTTGCTATTTGAAAGAAGGGTAAACATGAAGCATACCAAATTGAATAGCTCATCAAGCCCTTCAATTCTGTGCTCTTGGTTTCTTGATATCTCAAAAACTGACTAAGATATCTTGGTTGGAAGTATTTTGACCAATACTGGCCTGTACCAAACCTGTACCAACCAGTACTGTCTTGATACTTAAAATAATGGTTGTTTAAAGCTTAAGCCCGCCCAGAATGACTAATATTAATCATACAGACACCAGAACAACGTCAATCAAGTGCTGACGTGGCAGGTGAAAAGTTTTTTCACCCTGTATTGACCCAGAATGATCATTTGTGGTGCTAAAACCACAATTCTACCTATGTTGATGTCAGAATTGAGGATCCAGAACCACAGATTGACCATTGGAGTGAAAATTTTCACTCCTCTGACGTGTGAAGAGTTAATAACTCTTGAAATTCTTGAAAGATATAAAAAGAAGGGTTTTTTCCTTGAAAACCCATCATCATTATCTTATTTACCCATATTCTTACGTGACAAAACTTTTATCCATCAGTAGTATCCTTAGAATTATCAAAGATATAATTAGAGCATAATTATTGTAGTACTTCTTTACAGTCAGAGATATTAGAGTATTGCAACCCAGGTCCTCAATAGACTCATCACCACTGTTACCACGTAGCAGTAGGACCTGAAGAATTAAATTTATTTATTTTTTGATGTGTCACAGTAATAATACTAGCTTGTATTTACACTTTATAGCTACTATATAGACTCACCCTGATAATCCCACAGTAAGCCTGTAATTGTCTAACTGTGTATTTTGACTTTAAAACTGCCCTACCTTTGTCAGTTTTTGAGATATCAAGGTCAAAGTTGGTTCATTGTGTAGCCCTGGATGTGCTCTACACAATGATACCTCACTTGATATGGCTATCATTAAATATGGCAAAGTTATGCCATGTACAAGAGTTTTTGTAAATATGTATGATCTGTTTAAAATCTGTATGGAGCTTGTTTGCCCCATAACCTTTGTTCTATATAATATATGGGGAAATAAATAGCACCATCAGGTAGCCCTTAATGTTATCTTTTCAAAGAGAACCCACTTTAGGTATCCCACACTAAAACTGTAGCAGTTAGATGAGGGGTGACCATTTTATTCCCCCTTATTTAACCTTATTTTAGTCATAACTTCGGTAATTCTGATGATAGCTCAATTTGTATAGTACCATTGGATAGCCCTGACTTAGAGCTTCATTTTGAATACCCATTTGATGGGGTTAATCCCCTTCCTCTGGATATCAGATGGGAAGTGAAAATTAAGGTTTATGCTTTGCAAAAACTTTGAGCAGGAATAACTTTGTTATTATTTGTCCTATGATGATGGGACTTTTATATTTGGAAAGAGGTGAGTTTCCTCTTTATTTTGATATTTTTTGAGAAGGTGTGGATCAGCTCCATGTTCTTGTGGTATCTTGGCTTTACCATTGGTTTATGGTATTTGGCTTTCATGCTTTTTCTCGGGTTTTGAGTCACAGGTTGACAGGAAGGTTCAATAATCTAATGGTAAAATTAGACATTTTGAGAATATTTTATTAAAATTTTTAAATTGTTAATTTTAAAATTCATTCTAAGGTTGCATAAGGCTTATGCAAACTTACAAATATTAAGTTAAAATTGAGGTGTTGTGTATATTTACTGAATTGGCTAGGAGTTTGCCATACATTCTGTGAGTCTTGCATGAGCTCAATTTAAATTGGTTGAAAGCTATTGTATGGCTTTAAGTAAATAAAAGGGTAATATTCACACAAAAAGGTGGGACAAAGGAGAGGAGGAAAAAAGAGCCAGGGAGCCCAGCTTTTGGGATTTTCAAGAACCAAAATAGAGTTTTCCTCCTGTATTGAAGGATTTAAAACATTATTCAAACTTTAAGATTAGACTTTGGTCAAAAATTAAAGTTTAAATTGGTTTTATCCCAATTTGTACAGGAATTATAAGCTTCCAAAGGGTAAATCCCAATATTCAAGCTTTTAATCAATGTTTTAAGAGCTGTCAAAGCTTAAATAGGCATGAAACATTTAATTTATAAGTGTTAAAACCTTATCAAAAGTTAATGTTTGGTGTGTATTGCTATTTTTCATGTAAAAATAGTAATAAATTCGAGAATTCATTAAAAATCCACTTCTTAATGGATTTGATTGGAAATTAACACATCTTACAATTGAATGTTATCTTTGTTTAAATCAAATTTTAAGTATCTTTTCTCAGTAAGATTCTGTTGTGTTTGACCTGTAAATTACCTCTTTTAATTATTCTCAAAGAAAATTATGATTTATTTGGATATTAATTGAAAATCTTATTTAAAATATTTTTTCTTGAAAACTTATTTGAACATTCTTAATTTGATCAACTTCGATACAAAAAACTTAAATTAATATCAAAGCTTCAAATAATAAGCTTAAATGAGGATTAAATTTACTTGTAGTTAATAATAATACTGGTACCTTCAAATTTAAATGAAAAATAAGTTACCTTACCTTAAAAGCCTTAGCTTTAAGCATGGTTTTTCAGTTTTAATCTGAGAAAGCCCTCTCTATATCCATTATTGATTATGAGAGCTCCTCTGAATTCATAAAAGATTCCTTTAAATTACTTCCTTTGTCCATCATCATCATTAAATCAATCATATTAGACATTTCAATGGGTAAACTTTTGTTAAATATAAAATCTTATTATTAAAATTAATTTTTAGTGCATTCAATGTTTTATAATTTTGAATAAATAATTGAAATAATAAAATTCATCTTATATTATCTTAATCACCAATGATATTCTTTATAAGTATTATTATTATTATTATTATTTATAAGTGGTTAATAGTATTATTTTCCACATAGAATTGTCTCTTTAAGAGCTTTTATATTTATTATTATTATAAATTTCAGTTACTAGAATAATGAGGGAATAATTATAATTTATTATAATTATTAAAGATTTTTTGATTAATAAATTATTTACTAATAGTTAATTTCTATTTTTTTCAATTATTTTGGTCGTTATATTACTTTGTGGCTATAATATTTAATTTTATTATATTTTCTAGTCATGAAAGTCATAATACTCTTGCTTCTCATTAATATTATAAAGATTTTCATAGAAAAACCTTACAAATTTTATCACAATGGGAAATGCTTTGATTCAATTTTGGGGGCTTTAAGGGTTAAAATCACTATTAGAGTTACAAAAAGTGTTTTCAATGATTGTTTTTTGACCTTAAGAAAATTTTCTACGCCTGAGATCAGGCATTACATTTGGAAAGTGGCTCGAACACATAAAACCATAAGCTGAGACTCATTTTCAAAGCTAGATTGAACACAGAGTCTTAATATTTGTTAATATTACAACATCTTCCAAGCCACTGGAATATTACGGAATTTTCATTTTCTCTTCCTCTTCTCTATGTATGAATAAAATATAAGCTATTTGATATCAATTTTGATGCAAATTTTGATGCCACATTGACATTGGAAAATAATTCCAACTCAATTAATCATTCTATCAGAGATTTCTTTATGAAATTCTTGTCTTACAGGTATATGTGAGTTTGAAAAGTTATTTTACCCTTTGAGAGTACCCAAAAGAAGGCAAAATCTTTCCAAATAAATGAAATTTACAGTTTACTTAATGATAATCTGATTTTATTATATATTGAAGCTGAATATTATCACACTTGAAGCAAGGCTCACAGCAGTATTTTGGGCTAATCACTTGTCTTTAATAACATATTTTTTGTATTTTTCCTCTTCAAAATCTTCATTTTTTTTCAAACTTTTGGTGAAATTTCTACTTTTAGAATATGTCATTAGAAAATGACTTTCCCTTTGTTTTCTCATCATTTTTGTTTTTCTTTTTCCTAAAAGGCATGGCAGGAAAAAACTAAAATTTCCTATTGTAGAAGATTTAGTTTACTTCCTGGATCACTATTATCATCTTGGTATTTTTTGTATTCTTATTCTCATTATATTTGTTGTTTTTTTGAAATTTGTTTGTTTTGTCACATTTTATATTATTAAATATCTTATTTTTATGTTTTTTATTGAATGTTTCTTGAAGAACTGCAGCACAAGGCTCTGTACAGCCTTCTTCTGTACAAATACCTGTACAGATTCTTACTTTAAAATTCTTTACAGACCTTGATTATGTAATAAAGTCGATGATTGTTGACTATTTTACAATACAAGGCTGTACAGAGCCTTGTACTGTAGCCTTTTTCAAAAAAATATAAATTTGAAACAAAAAACTGTAAATAAATAAAGATAAAAATGAAAATGAAAATCAAGAAAAATACAATAAAAATAAACAAAAATACCCTAATAATTCATAATAATAAAATTATAAAATCACTAAAAAGTGAGTATTCCACTGTAAGAGATTTCAGTTCTTCTCTGCTACCTTTCAGAAAAAAATTGCAAAGCAAGTAAAAAGAAAGAAAAATAATGATGACTATGGAGATAAAATCAATGAAATAAACAAGAATAGTTAAAAATATCATGTCAATTGATTCTTGAATTAATTGTGAATTTTTAGACTCATTTTTTCTATTTTTTCTTTGAATTTGTTAAGAGAAAACAATTATTCAAGAAGTGTCTCTTTATATTTTATGGATTTTTTTCAAGAAACATTTACATAAGCTTATTTGATGAAAGGAAAATTTCTTGGACCACTGATGGAAAAAATAATTCAATTTTTTACTAGTCCCTTAAAATGAGGAATTTAATGTGATATTTTTTTAAAAGAAGAAACAAAAATTGAATCATAATTTGGAGGTTTCATTACAATTACTCTTGAGATGGAGCTTCAAATTAGATAAAAGGTTTAATTTAATTTTTTTTCTAGTGAAATAGAGTTGATATAGCTCTTGAAAGATGTTCTTTTGAGTTTTAAGTGTTGCCCCTATTATCATTATTTTCATAAAAATATACCCAAAACATAGTTATTTTTAAACCACTCAAGAATAAAATTCTTCTTTTTAATAAGCTAAAGATTAATTTCATTAATACAAAATTCTATGGTACTAAAGTAATTGAAATGAATATACTAACAAATCGAAATATAGCTTCTATAGAGATATGTATTAATATTTTGATTTATGTTTTATAAGGAAAACTGCAGTTTTGGTTAGATAATTAGATGATTCAGGGAATCTAATTAAATATGGTTATGAAGTGATATGTGTATAATTTCGAGATTGTTTCCAAATATTTTCCGGGAATCTTTCATAAGATCTCATAGAATAATCTGGTTGAAATTTCTACTTTCATATGTTTTATTTGGAATAAATACATAATATATGAGTATTTCCTTTGTGTAGCTTTTATCTGGGAAAAGTATCATGAATATGCAGAGATATACTTCTAAGTACGAGGCTATATATAAAACATTATCCCTGTTTCATTAAGTTTTATACTTTATCACCAGCTGATCTTATATTCATGCTTGACGAGACTTCATAGTTTCTTTATAGAGTAGCGATGAGAATTAGACCTTGAGAAAATGAAATAATTTCTCCAATTTTATTTTTTACAAATACTTATAAATCAAATTTGGTAAATAATTTTCCTTGTTCAGTCATATTTGAGAAGGTATCGTTTTCTTATCTCCATTCGATATTCATTTTGATCCAAGGTTCCACAATGGGTATTCCCATTGGTTTCACCATGTTTTAAAAAGATATTTATGGTTCAGAAAGTCTTAAATTTTTCTTGAAATTCCTGTAGGATATTTTCATTTCTCATTATGAGGTATTTATTGTTAATTACCAATCTTTTTATAATATTGAAGTTAACAACGAATAAAGAAATATAAAATTATGTGGCTTTCAAGATAAAGAGAGCTACAAATTCATTCTATCAATTTGAACACATGTTTCAGAATGAGTAACCTCAAAAGAAGAAAGAAAAGGATTTCTAGAATGTAAAAACTATACCTTAAAGAGAAATGAAATGAAATCTTCTTCGAGAAATAAAATTAGGCTACATATTCTGCAATATATCAAGGAATTTTTATGTAAATTTTTGATATCACAGGAATATGCTTCAGAATACTTATGATATTATATTAAATATTTGATTAGGTTATCAGAATTTTTTTTGGAAAAATGTTTTCCCTTAGAATTACTCGCATGGGACATGAAGGCTTTAAGTTAAGCTTTCATTTTTTCACTGTACTGAATACTTGAAGTGAGATATATAAAGGTTTTCTTATTGAGGAATAATATCTTTGTGTGAATGTAAGAAAATCTGTATATGATGGATTTTGATGATAAATGAAGATGCTATTATTAAGGAATTCCATGTTTTAAATTAAAGATTCTCTCCAAAATTTTGCTATTTAATTGAAGGAAAAAGATCTCAATGATGAAATCAACTCCATACGTTCTCTTTCCATTATTATAACTCACTTTAGTAAATTACCAAAGCTCCTCTTGAGAGTTTGATATTATGAAATAATGCTGATATATATTGAGTAGAAATTCACTTTTGTTTTTTCTTTAATACTCAATTAATATTTCTTGATCGAACTTGAATTAATTTTTACTGTATTATTGAATCCTGTTTCTCTTATTAGAGAACAAAATGTGATGGATATGTTTTCTGTTTTTAGAATAACCTCATTTTGATACAATAAATTAATTAAGGGTATCTGATGCATAAACCTTGCTTGTTATGTAATAAAATTAATTAAGGAATGAAATCTTCCACATAATTGAGGTTTCTTGCAAACAAAGGGCTAAGAGTATCATCTTATAAATTCAGTTTTTTAGCATATTTGAGATGGAGAAATGATATATTATCAAATATTTGTATCTGCATGAAGAGGTACAAGACAGAAATCAAAATCTTGAGTCTTTTTTTTATTCATTTGGACTTGAATATACATTAAAGTACATTTTTACTAATATAAAAGTTTGTTTATCATGTAGCTTTGAGCTCCTCACCTTTGAAACCTTTTACCAAACACTGATATAAAAAAATTGAATTTAAAATCAATGACTTACATATGTGGCTTGAGTTTCTTCCAAACATTCTATTTTTCAATCTAATTTCTATCCTATCATCCAATCTGTATCAAGCTTATCTCCCATTTCAATTTCCAAATGCAAAACCTTCTGTCAGGTGTAGCCATTTTGCTCATGATGATTGGTATAAATATCTAAGCTTTTATTAATTTGCTCAAAGTATTGTGAAACATTATTAAATATAATTTTGAATATTTATCATTTTTTTCAAGATTTTTTCCCTCTCTTTGAGGCCTTAAAGATACGTAATATCTCTTTTACATTTTTTGATTTGAAATTAAATTAAAAATTTGGCCTTTTATGGAAAAATTTACAGGTTCATTCAAAATCACAAAACGAGATTTGACTGATCAAATCTCAAAATTTTGTTTTTTGATTGAAGTTAGTTATTTTAGGAAGATATGAAAATAATTTCACTTTTGTGAAAGATTTGGGTACAAAGATTTCTTACCAAATGTGAACCCTTTTTTGGTCAGAAATTCAAATAGTACACATTTGTAAATAGATATTGGTGCCAGAAAATCTCACTATAGAGATTTTTTTACCTTTCCTTCTTAAAGTAAATATATTCATTTAAAATAGGATTTTTCTGTTTAATAAGTACACTCACATTTTATATTTGTTTCCTGAAATGTATCTCAGGATGGTTCATTTGCCATTTTTGGTGGAATTAATCTAAGCAAAGAAATTTAGAATCATTTTTGGAGTTCTTCCAGATTCTAATCATTATCAAAATCAAAAAAAATTATCCTGAGACAGAATACACAATTTCTTACAGGAGCATACCAAAAGATCAGGTGAATTCTCCAATTTCCCTTTCAATATTTTAGATCTTTAAGATAATTAGAAATAGGTTGTTTGTATAAAGGAATAATTTCTGTAATTAAAATTGAGATTAATATAGAATTAAAAATATCCTACAATAAATTCATATTATTGGGCAAATAAGACAATTTTTGATAGCCTCAAGCTTTGTTTTGCAGAATTAAAGAAGAATTTTATGCTGTTTGGAAATAATTTTGAAAGCATGAAATCCAATTACAAGAAAAAATTTGACCCTAGTTTAACAAAGAAGGGCTGGTTCTTGATACTTTCAGTAATTTCAAGTTACTTCTGGCTATTTATAATGAAATTTATCTTTGAAGATAAACCTACTACTATGCTACTACTAGAACTAGGATCCTCCTTCTCTTGTGTTGAAAATTCATTTATTAGGAGCTTTGTGCCAAATGTTGAAGATAAAATATTACTAACTGATTAACATAAATCTGGTATTCAACAAAGTCTCATTCATCCACTGGGAACATTTGAAACAAATGCTTTATAAGCCTAAATTGATGGTTGTTTTTAAGGTTTGAGTATGAAACAATAAGTAAAAATTAATAATATTTTACTTATTATACTTTGAATTTCCTAATAGAAATGAATAATATAATTCAAAATATTCATAGTAAGAAGGTATTATTATAATTATGACATAAAATACCTATAGTATTCAAAAAGAAGAAAATAATATAATATAACAAATATATTCATATTTAATAAATGAATATATTTATGGAAATTTATCATTGTTACCATCAAATAATAGATGGGTGACAAATTCTTATTTGATAATAAAAAGAAATTTATAACAATAATATTACTAATATTGAAGCTATAAATTAATGAAATATTATTTATATTAATAACAGAGAAAAATATTATGATAAGAGAAAATAGCCCAATTTCAACACTTAATATGATGATTTCATTTAATTTTATGCCTAATAATGTAAATACGACTGGTTTAAATTGTAGTTACAATATGAAATAGGGAGAAATACGATTTTTAATATTTTCATGTGTAATTAGACAATTTAAGATAATTTAACAAATAAGACCAAGACATTGATTTAATGACATGAAAACTAGTCATCACTACAAGATATGTCTTCAGTCTTTTATAATATAAAGGTTTTATATATAAATAATAAAGAATATTACCTTTGAATGATGTTTGATTAAATTTGATGCATCTGAGGGGGAAAGAGGAATAATGTGTCTTCTTATGGTAAATCTTCTTTCTTCTAGTAGATGGATACTAATGTTTTCAACTGTAATTGGTCAATATTATAAGGTTGGGTTATTATTATATTGTTATTAAACCTTTTCCTCTCAATATTATGCCATTTTTTAGAGTTATCACTGTATGTCTAATTTTCCCACATCATAAGCTTGTAATATGACTTGCTTTTGTGTATTAATTTAGGTTCCATCATACAATATCAAGATCCAGAAGTTTCAACTCTTATTCAAATGTTAAACTTAAAATAAGATTACAGTTAAATATCAAAATGATAATTTTTAAGGCTCAACTTTAATCTTTGATAATTTTTCAGTTTTTCATGAAACTTCAATTCAGAGGGTGAACATAAATAGATTAAAATGCTTTTAATAAGGGGCCAAGAGGTTTTTATTAAATAATCAAAACTCTATTTTGATTATTTTTCTTGTACCACATCTTTTGTGTAAAGTATTTCTGTTTGAGACTTTGAATAATGATTTCATAGGGTTATACCTTGAATATAATAATAAAAATTAAACAATTATTCACTTATGAGCCAGTAGAATTTACCCTTTTCAAGTTTGGACCACTTCTAACTTTTAGTGGTCAGCTGGCCTTGCTATTTTGAACAGGAATTTCCCCTTAGTATTCTTAACCTTTTTGTGACTTGCCAAGAAAAGTTTATATCTTCAATATTACAGTTATTTTGTGGTAACTTTAATTTTTGATAAAGTCTTTATCATGAGTATTTCAAAATTCATGTTCTAGAAACTATTAATATATGCACTGATTATAAAAGTGCATATATCCAGGTATCCCAGTAACTATTGGGTTTACAGATATGAAATACACGAGCTGTATATTTATTTATTGATGTGGAATACAATTTTGTAATTTATTTCAAATTTTTATTCATTGGCCTCTGAGATATTCAAGATTTTATGCATTTTTATGGTGTTTTTAATGATTTTAAAACAAGCTCTGTAGTATTTTTTGTGACATTTTTTGATATGTGGTCATATCTCAAAGGCTCACATTCCTTACCACAAAAAAAGCTTGTACCACAATCTTATATAGTTAATTAAGGTTTTATCCACTTTCCTACCTCTTCAATAGACCTTTTTAGTCTTGGAGCTCAATAATTCTTTAATTGTTTCTTCTATAGGACTTCTTTCATGTCTGAACCTTCTTGAAAATATTCAGAATTAGTCATATCTTTCTCAAGTAGCCATTAATCTTCTTAAGTTGGGTTCCTACACCCTACAAGGTATTCTCTCACCTTTTTCTTTCTTGTAATCCTTTTTTAACAACTTTCACAATTTTCTTTTCTTTTCCTTCTTCTAGAGGTAGAATTTCAAGTGGTGGTATATTTCGTAGGAGAAATATTTTCTTATCACTTTAACTGAATGTCTTCATTAAGCTTACTTAATGTTTTTGGGTGTTTGTTCATTAATTCTCCTGTTAGCTCTAGCTGCAAAGCATTAGGGCCATGTGGTGACTTTATAATAAAAGTTCTATCAAAGGAAAATTCTAATTTCTTTTGTTCCTTCATTTTATGAAGATTTAGTGTATCTGATAGGACCAAGTCTCTTATAATAAAATCAGGTAGCTTATGACTTATTTCCCCTCTTTCTTTTGCATACATCTATTGAAATGATGTCTTGCTTTGTCAAGAATTATCTTAAACCTTCTTTCTGTTGGGTGAATGTCAACTAAGTCCTTCTCAAGGGTGTCATGAGATAGTCTTGTGTTCCAACCTTTTTCCAAAATTGCAGGTGCTTTAAAAGTTAGTTAGTTAATTAATTTCTTATATTTCACCTTGAGAACTGGTATTAGAATACACCAATAATGGGTAAAACCATTAGATTATTTGAATTCTAGGTCATAAGCACAGAATATTCTGATCATTTCCTGTAGAGTTTGTATCATTCTTCCTGCTAGTACATTAGTCTGAGTGTAATAGGCTGTTGAGAATGATCATTTTATGCCAAGAAAACTTATTATATTTTTGAATAAGCCTGTATGGCTAATAGCTCAATTACATATCATTATGGCTTTATAAATAGCTGTGTCATCTTTATGACATGGTAAGACATAAGGGCTTTACTGTACCTATCTGCTAACACTAGGCATGCATTAAAACTCAAACCTCCTCCAGGGGGTAGAGCTGTTCCCCAATCCATATGCACTATTTCCCATGGGGAGTTCAGTTATTGCATTTGGATCATTATTCCAAATCTCTTGCCTGTGGCTCAATTTTCCATTTGGCATCTGTCACAAGCTGGGCAATATTTGAAAACAGCTTCTCTCCAATTTTTCCACCAAGAACAAGTATTCACTTTTTTCTAGTGTCCTGTATTCTGAGAGATTTCTAGAAACAACACTATCATGGAATTAATATAGTACAGTGTTTATTAAAAATTTATATTTTGTATTAATAAAAGATTTTTGTTTTTTTATATGAAAGGAAAATCCATCAAGGAGGTGGAATCTTCCTTCATCATAAGCATTTTCCCATAATTTATCCAGTTTTGAAGATAATGATGGGTATTTTCAGTCTTTCATCAAGAGTTAGAATAAAATATTGAAACTCTTATCCATCTTATAGCTTTCAATATATTGGCTAAAGATCTGTGCCAATGTCTGTAATATATCTTCTTTCTATATTATTTTCTTCCTGTGGTACCCATCCTGAATTTTCAGGTGTATTTTCTAGAGCCCATCTGCTAAGGCCATCTGGACTCTTTTGAATATTTACAGATTTTTTGACTAAAGTCATATTTACTCTATACTATTGGATAGAAATTTGCCATTTCAGCATATGTCTATCTGGTTTCTTCATTTGCAATAATGATTTTACAGTATCACAGTCTTTAGTTACATCAAAAACTGTTCCATCTAAGTAATGGTGTAATTTCTCCAGAGCGCATACTCAAAAGAGGGATTCCATTTGACTTGCTCCATACCGTTCTTCTTTTGGCTTAACTTTTCTGAAAATAAAGCAAATTGGTCCCTCAACAGGCTTATCATTGATAATTTGTGTTTGGTTTAGTGCAACACCTAATCCATTTACACAAGCATCAATTTACACCTTTAAAGATAATTTTCAATATGGAATTAAGAGGAAAGGGGAATTTGTGAGGGATTTTTTCAGTTTCTCATATGCTTTGACTCTTTCTTCAGTCATTTCATAGACCATCTGTTGATCACAGATATTATAAAAATATTTTGAAGTATTTTCAAACATATATTCTGTCTGTAATTTCCAGAAAATCCTAGGAATTACTTCATTTCTTTCTTATTTTGGGGCATTGGTTTCAGTAGTATGGCTGCTACTTTTTTTATCTATGCCCAAAATTGGTCCAGATGAAAATATGTCCTAGCGCTTTTAGCTCACTTTATTAAAAATGACATTTCTTTAAGGATAATTTCATATTTACCTTAAATATTTCTAATAAGAGTCTTTCAAGCCTTGTCAGGTGGTTTACCAGGTTTCTGAGAAAAACATTATTTCATTGATGCAGATGATTAGCCATCCCTCTCATAGTTCTTCAAGTAATATGGTATATATCATTCTTTGATCATGGGAAGAGCAATTTTTTATACCAAACAGAATTCTTAGGTATTCATATATGCCACGGTGGACTATTATCCTTAATGATTTGTTTTCATTTTCTGTTAAGAAATTTCGGTGAAAACCTTCAAGAGCATTCATGGCTGTAATAAACTTAGCTTTTGAAATTTGTGTTAGTTTTTCATGGATTTTAGGTATTGGATATCTGTCAGGGATGTTGTAGGTATTCAAAGCTCTAAATTCTCCTACCATCCTTGATTTACCATTTTGAAAGGTATAATAACAGGTGTAGTTACCTCTACCAGTTCATTGCGTCGTAATTTCCTTAAGACCCCTAGGTCCATTCATTCTTCGATGTATACCTCTAAGGCTTCTCTAGCTCTTAGTATTTCTGGATAAGCTGGTCCTCTTAACAGGGGTGGATAAGGTTTTTCAAGATTTAGAATAATATCTACCTCATGTCCAATGATAGCATGTAGTTGCTCTTCATCAGTTGCAAAGTCATTTTTTATTTATATAAGAGATTGATCAACTTTTTTTGATTTTTTCTGTAACCTCTTCATTTAATTATGCCTTCTTCAATTCTTCACTTATGGTTAAGTGCTTTTCTGGACTTGTTTCATCATTTTTATAACAGTAATTCTTTTCCTTATTACTTAAGAAGCTAAAGCTTTTTATTTCATTGTCTCCTATGGTAAAATAACTATCTTTTTGGCTTGAGATATCTATTCATTAAGTTTATAAGGAATCATTTCCAGATATGAAATGGTTCCTGGTACAATTTTCTATTAATACAAACTCCACCTAAATTTGTATCCATTGAGAAGCGTGTGGTGAAATTAGTGTTAAATAAATAATCTCAAGGGTTTCCATGATTTCACTTGCACTATTGAATTTCAACCTTTGAATTGGTATACATTGTCTTCACAATCTGGTCTAAGTGTTTTTAAATAGTTTTTTCTATCACAAGTGAAGTATACTCCTGTGTCCAGATTTATCTTTTCCTCTCAGTTGTTTATTAAAAAGATACTTACACTTGATTTTCTGGCTGTATAGCCCATTCCTTTTGCAGGTTTGGTTCTATGTAGCTTGTCATATTGTATATTTGGAAGGCATGTATTAGATGTTCCAATTTGTGGTAAATTTGAGCTTAAATCTAGTCCTTCATATATTAAATTAATTTTATTAATTTGGGCATAAACTATGTTTATTTAATCACTTTGAGAAGTTTCTGATTCTTCATTTTCTCTTTCAAAATCTGTTTCTTCTTCCTTGTCATTGTGGTCTTCTGTTTCCACAATTTCATTTATTTTTGCCTTCTTGAGAAAATTATTGGCTAATTGCCTATTACCACCACATTTATAGCATTCTCCTTGCTAATTAGTGCTTCTGGGTTTGAAATGTTCTTTTGGTTTATCTTTTTAATGTACATTTAAATTAATTCTTATACAATTTGGTTAGATGGTCCTCAAAATGATAGTAGTGTTCTAGATTGAATGTGAGAGAGTTGGATTTTTGTAAGATGTTTTTCAGAATCTTTCATATTTTCTTTAGAGCTTAAAAGAATGAATATATTTTTTATCCATATTTTTTATCTCCTGTTCGAAATACTTTTAGCTTGTTTTTGGGCCCAAACAAATTAGGGTTTGTGTGATATTTTCTATAATATGAATTATTTTATGTTTACCTCTTTAGTTGAAGTATAATATTGAAGATTAAATACTTAATAATTAGGAAGATATAGAGTACTGTTTTGAAGTATCCCTCCCAACACACTAAATCTTTGAATCCCAATCCTTTTAAGAAAAATCCTAAAGGAAGGTAGGTCAAAAAGGTAAAAATAAAGAATATAATGCATTAAAAAAGTCTTTTCATACTCAAAATACTCAAAAAAGGTGAAATTTACTTCAAAATAAACTATTTGAGATTCAACCAAAAGATTACAAAAAGGGTGGCTGCATATGCTTTTCATTAGATTTATTTTTCTCTCCACATTTTTGCTTTAAATAATCCTTTTTAAGATGGTTTTATTTTTGTTTGCTCTTGACTTTTTTACTTGAGGATATTAGAAATATGTAATATCCTGCTACTGTAGAAAATAAAAATCCATTTCTGATTTTTTTTGTTAATATTATCATTATTTTTCCTCATATTTATTACAAAACCTTTTTTCTAGTATGAATAAATTGAGATTTTTCATTCATTATTCACCCTGAGAAAATTGCTTACACCTGACAGCAGGTACTTTATTAGAAAATCGGCATGGGTGATAGGCTGAATACTGATTAGAATATAGGTTGGAAATGAAATTTAAAGATAGAACGTTTGGAATAAACTCAAGCTACATATGCAAGCCATCCAATTTTAGTTCAGTTTCTCGATGTGAGTGTTTGGTAACAATTATAAAATCTCAAGAGCTCAAAAATATATGATAAAAAAGTTTCGCATTAGGAAATATTTATTCTTCTTTTTATTTCAATTGAAATAATCAACAAAATCAAACTTAATCTTTTGATTTCTGTTTTATAGCTCTCCACACCCATGGAAATATTTCAAAATATACCCGTTCTCCATTTCAAATATGTCAAAATAATAAATTAACAAGCCAATAATACAATTTCCTTTTTTAAATAATCTTTTATCAGATAATATAGCTTATTAATAAATTAATTATCTGACATTTTCATCAGGAAGTTATACATCTATTACAATTTAATTGATGTTTTTTATCTTGAAAAAGGTTTTATAAATCTATAAACCCCATGTTTCCCCTCTTTTTTCTTATTTTAGCATCAGGATTCCAGAAACCAGAATATATTCCTTTAATCTGAATAAAAAAATATCACTTGAATATAGAAACATACTAAAATATGTCTTTTATCAAATACATATAGCCAGTATTTCAATATTTCTAACCCTTAAGTAAAACTTTGTCCACTTACATGAATGAGTAATAATAATGTCCAGATAGGTATGTGGCCTTCCTTCCAAAATTCAGGGGTTTATCTTCAAATACCAAGCCACAATTTGGGGATAACTCTTTTATCAAAAGATTGAAAACTATGTGTTATATAATCTGCACTTATCATAAAGATTTGAAGAATTTGGCTTTTTTTCATTCAAACAGTTAAAGTATTTCTCAATGAGGGAAGATTTATCTAGCGATCCAATTATTAAGTCCAGGAAAATAAAAAAAGGTTCTCTCACTAGCTTGATGTCCCATATGAAGAAAATGAAGAGAGAATATTTTGTCAAAAACTTCTCAGTTCCTCTTCAGTAAATGTTCTTCATCATCTATCAAACCAGCTACATTATATTCTTGTTATTTGTGAAAAGTACATTAAGCTTACTCCATCTCTTGAAGCTTAATTTAAATAAAGGATTATCTTAGTTGAATATAATTCCCTAAAACATCTTTTTATTTAATCTCTCTTTAAATTACATTACCTATTTTCTTCATTATTTTGAGGTTAATAATCTTGAAATATTTTTGTAACTTTAAGTATGAGCTCAAAGGTCTTTATATGCTGAAATCCACATTATGTATAGCTCTTAATGGGTTGTGAATTTCAATTATGTAAAAATAGCTTGAATAATTTGGAAATAACTCATAATGAGGTATATAAATAGTTTAAATTATAGAGGAGAAAGATTTGAGACTTTTTACACCATGAATATTCCTTAAGAATATGGTTGGAGATATGGAAATACCCATTGTGGATATAACTACACACCTTAATACAATATAAGTATCTAATACCCATGAGAAAAGGTTACCAGAATGAAGATAATTTATTAAAGAATATAGTTTACCCAGTTTCCTTTTCAATTATTTTTCAAACAGAAAAATTTAAATGATATGGAGTTTGATCGATTTCTATCTCTTAAAGCTGAGCTATAAAGCTATGATTTAGCTTCCTGAAGCTGAAGGGTATTATCAAATAGAAATCAAATATGAAGCTGAATAAATTGCAGATCATATTATATATATCAAGTTTTATTTATAATGATATTTCTTAATATCAATGAGACCTTTCAAAAGTATAATATACATAAAAATAATTTTGATATGTTTGGGATTCATTTTGAAAAAGAAAGATGAAAGTACTCATTGGGATTAAATTCTTTTAAAATATCTTATGGAAACTCTCTGGAAAGATTTTAGAAGTAAGCTTTACATTATGAAAATACTATTTTATACCAATATCAAGATAAATTCCCTTCATCATATAAACCATTTTCCAAACTTTTAGCTCTTCTTTTTAAACACCACCCTGAATATTTACCAAAATTTTTATCAAAATAATCTTTTAATTTAATAATACGTTCCTGTTAAAGTTTTTTTAGACCCAGAGTAATATTTTTCCTTATGGAATTAATTTTTGATTATTTCAAATGAAGAACTCCATTATTTAGTGGATTAAAAAATAGCTAAAGTTTTGGGTTTATTCTTTTTGGAAATAATAATACTAATGGAAACCCTTAAGTATTCAAAAATCAGTTTTCACTCTGTATCTTACCTTTATTTCACCAGAATCAATTAGGATGCAGTCTTTTCTCTTCCTTTGAGCTATATCCAAAGATTAATTTGAAAAAGAACTCAATTTTTTGATCCAATCTTTCTGGCTGCTTTTACTAAAATATTTTCTTTTAATTCCAATTCTCATTAAAAATTAAAATATCAAATTGTTTTACCATCAATGATCCCAAAAAATCTTACGTGAATAGCTTATATATCTTAGTAAAATCTTTCCAAATGTGTTCCATTAAAAGTAGTAAGAAACTCTTTGAAAAGGTTTTCTTCTTTTCAGAAATCCAAAGAAAAGAACAGATAAAATGAAGAAAAAAAATACAAATTCATCTAAAAAGCTAAGAAACAAGATATAAAACGTTTCCTGTTGACTTTATTGATTTTCTCTTTATAATAATTATCTCTTTTTTTTGATTTTTTCCTCAATTTGTATCTGAAAGGTAGAACAAAAAAATGCAATTATCCTAAATTTGAATAATAATCTCTTATTTTCTGATTATTTTCCTATTATTATATTATTATGAATTATTATTATCTTTTTTTTTCAATTGACGGATATCTCTATTTTTAGTGATTTTTATTTTATTTTATTTTAATTGTTTTATTTTTTCGAATACATTTACACTCTTCATATATTTTTACAGTATAGTACTACTGTACAGATTCTTTTACAGTAAAAGGCTATACAAAGCATTTCACTCAACCTCTTAGCAAAAAAACTTAATAAAAACCCCAAAAATATATACTTGGAGTTTATAAAATATTTGAAGATAAGAAGTAGAATTAATAATAAGATTATAGTGATTATCAAGTGGAAAAACTGTTTTCTTTACTGTATGAGAGTTCCGTTGAGCCCTACCATTTTATTTTGAAAAAAAGATCAAAATAAATCAATTGAAATTTATGCAAAACAAAAGGGTAACATTTTGTGATGATGTATTGTTTGAATGAAATTTTTGAAAAATCTAGATGTTTTTTTGAATTTTGAAAACAAAATTCTGTCAAAAGGACAAAGCCAAATCATGTAATAATCAAGATAAGGGGTTTACCCAGAATACCACTGTTCGACTTGTCTCAAGTGAGATAATCTGAAACTTCAATATCTCTTCAAAGTAGATAATGGTCAAGTTAATAATACATTTTATGGATTTGGGAATATTTGTTTTTCTATAAGGGACTTCAAATAAAGTAAAATAACTGTTCAAACTCGAACTTAGCTTTAAGAGAAAATTGATAAAAAATGAAACTTTGATAGAATGATAATCTTAATGGTACTTACTTGTCAATATCAAGTATTCAATACAATAAAAATGAAATAGCTTATACTTTATTAATCAAAATAAGAAATTATAAAAACAGAAAATTTTAAAATATTCTATTGCCTTTGAAGATAATGGAATAGCAACAAATATTTAAATTCTGCGTTCAACCTAGTTGAAAATATTAGTTCAGCCTCATAATTTTGTGGGTCCAAGCAGATTTCCAAATGGAACACCTGCTGTCAGGTGTAGTCTTTCTGCTCATGGTGATTTTGTCATAATTACAGTACTGGAAGCCATGCAGATCATGCTGGTGTAAATTTGTCAAAACGTTTTAAAAAATTTACAGCAGTATACTTGACAGAACTTGCTACTGTAATTTTCAACAAAAAGAATATGGGAAAAAAAAATCAAAGTTTAAAAACAAGATTGAAAAGTCACAATGATAATAAAAACCATTAAGATAAAATAATGACATAAAAAGAAACTCAAGAATAAAAAATGACAAAAAATAATAATCATAATAATGATATTGATATTGATTCCAATTATAAATATAAATGAGAAATTTAAAAGAATTGAAAGAATTATGATTTTTTACAAAAAAAACTACTACATCTAATAATGAAGCTTTTTTCCTATGTACTTTTAAATCAATATCTGCAAAAGAGAAGACTGTTCAAATTTTGCTTTTTTTTGCAAGTTAAAATACCTCATTCAAAATCACTATAAAGTCAACATTATATATGAATCAAGTGGAAAGGCTCACCAAATATAGCTATATTTTGTTAGGACCTTTCAATTCTGAAAATTTTAAGTTTTTTTTGTAATGATTTTCAATTATACGATTATAAGGCCATTAACCATGAGAGAATTAGCTACACATGACATCAGGTGTTGCATTTGTAATTTGACATTGAATATAGACTGGAGGAAAGTTGAACATAGGAAAAAAATTCAATTTCTAAATAGAAGTTTTGGAAGAAATTTAAGCCACATATTCTAGCCACAAATTCTGCATTAAGTTTGATCAATATCAGTGTTTGGTTCAGGTTGTCAAAGCTCAGAATTTAACAATACATTATAAACATACTAATTTTCATTCTCCCTTTGTTTTAATCTCATGTATTATCTTTTATAATTTAATTTACAAAGTCTTTGACATTTAGGGTCTTTTTTATGTAGTCTTACCTATATAATACATATTCCATATGAACTGACTTCCAATGTCACTAATGGGTACCCATAGAAGAGTAATTTTGAGATTGTAATCCATTGAGTTTGAATGAACTTTGTCATTAATGATAAAATGGCTTGTGTAATTTCTGAAAAGATATATCATTATACCCTACAATTGAAATTCTTTCTCTTATGAAATATTTAGTTTGTGAGAAATCATATGCCTCATTTTTTCTCTCTATTTATAGTGAGGCTATGATTGAAATTGAGAAAAATATGACAAGACTTAGGGGGTAGTGTCATTTTAAGTAGAGTCCCACACAAATTTATTATGTATTGAAACAATATCACCCCTATTTCAGAAAATAAAATTATTTGAAGGAGTTTTTTACACTTACAGCTAGATAATATAAATATTGATATTAAAAACAGGCTTTACTCTTACAATGGGCAAATTTTTAATTAGAACATTCAATGATGTAAGCTAAAAATTGTTGTGATCTGCATGAAGAAAATTAATTAATAATAGAATTTTCAATAGCAACAACGATCAAAAAAATAAGATTCTTCAATTTTTTTGGAAGTTCAATGTTTCTCTTTCTTGATACCAATTTAGCTCCACTTGGTATATTATTGTGGAGATATTATTTATTCTGATTTAACCATATTGATCTAGTGAATTCCTTGAATATGTGAAGAAACAAGATCATTAAAGTTATTATTTCAAGGGAAGAAGGGTAGGATCTGTATAAAGATATAAAATAAAGTTTAAATGATTAAAACCTTTGTGTCAAATTTCTGGAAAGTTAATCTTCATCTATCAATGTGACTAGCCATTCTTTTCAACAATTATCTGATTATTTCACAGAATTTTATGAAGATAGCTTTATAGCGAACTTATTAATCTGATTTTTTTGCTGTATTCTATAGGAGTTATCAATTTTAGGTTCATACTTCTTACTCTTGAATGTAGTTTTTTATTATGAAGATATATTGAAAGCTCTCCATGCACTTAAGAATTGAATATTGTATATTAACTTGATGGGTCGATAACATTAATTCTATTAAAATATCTTCTTTACGTTTTCATTAAGAAAAATTAAGAAAATCAGATTATGAGAACTATTTAGAATATAATTTTGCAATTTCTCTAAATTAAAATTTCCCTAAAGCTATAGGTAGGGGACCCTCTTACAGACTCTTATTAAGACTTTGATTTGAGCTCAATTAAAAACTCAAATAAAATAATTAATTAAGCTGTTTTGAAATGATGGTAAGATGATAAAAAGGAAAAATAGCTTGTATAAATATGTTCTTTTAACAAATTTGCTCCTCATAAGCTATTTGTAAAGTTTCTGACAGGTTTTAGAAGTTATAATTAGTTTGATGAATCTATACAGCCTAAAGGAATGATAAATTGTTAATGATCAGGGGTTCATAAAGCTTAGTTGAACATGCTATATATGCAGTTCTTCAAAGTATTTTTCTAAAGAATATGAGAATATTTCTTGTTTTTATTTTGTATTTATCTGTAATTGAAGCTTTAAAGTATTAATCAAAGTAAAATCTTGAAGAGGGAAGCTACAGAGATAAGCTGAAAAAATTTGGGAACTAAGCTTTAATTGGCACAAAAATCACTTCAGAGCCATTTCCAATTAAAATCAAAAAATGGTTCAAATCATGTTTCAAGTATTGAATTTTCATTATCAAAGGGTCCCCAAGGAATTTAATGAGCTTATAACACTTCTTATGGAAATTTTTGAACAGTGTCTTCTAAGAAGCTTTTAAGACCACAGAGACATTTTTTACAAAAAAAATGGATCAATTATTAAAGTAAATGATTAATCATGTGCTTTGATACATGGAGATATGATCAAAATTTGCAAGTTTTCTTTCTTTGAAAATTAAATAAGCTTCTCTTAAAAATTTAAGAATTAAAAATTATCATGAATCAAAATATTGACAATATTTGAGCAATATCACATGGAAATAAAGATTTTTGAGACTTTTTTGATAGAATCCTATTCTATATGGATAGATATTACTTAGATATTCAGTAAATTGGTCATTTCTTTTCAAAATAAAGAAAAAAATTCAACCTTTAATTTGTTTTATCAAAATCATATTGAGCTAAGATAATCCTATTGGTCTTTGTCACACTTTGTTTTAACATAAATATACCATAATTTGAAAGCATAATGTGCAAACAGAAACATTAAAACTTCAAAATATATGCCAAAATTCTTTTTTCCAAAAAATATTTTGAATAGAATGAGGAAGCTCACTCAAGAAAATAAGGGATAGAATAATTCATGAAAAATGTGCTTCACTTCTTTATATTACTAGGATCAAAATTTTGTTTTCTTTTTTAAGAAAATAAGTAGAAAAAACTTCCTTCCTGCTACTAAAGAGCCTTCTTTTTTGATGTTTTTTGTTTCATTCTGTGAGTTTTGTTATTAATTCTTATGGTGATATGTTATTTCTAGTACTTTGTTCCTTTTTGTTTTTGTATTTTTATTTAATTCTTCATAAGCTTCTTTTTTATGTTATTAATTGGCTTTAACTTAATTTTATGTTTCCTTTGTCAATGAAAATTACAGTAGTAGGCCTTGTAAGGCCTACTACTGTAAATTCATTGACAAATGTCAAATGTGCTACAGTGAAGGACCTGTAACAGCCACTACTGTAAATTTTTCAACAATCGTCAAAAATTCTGCAGTAGCAGGCATTACCAGGCCTGTACTGTAATCTCCTCTCTAAATTTCAGATTTCCACCATTGTCAAGGGATTTACTATAAAAGCACAGTACTTCTCTTTCAAACTAAGTGATAATACTCTAAAAAATAAATATTAAGGAATTTCCTCTTGAAAACAAACAGAAATTTTAGCCATGCGAATAAAAATTGATGAAATTTATTGATGAGCCAAATTGATCAGAAAATGAAGCAAATCAAAATAATGAATTGAGTCCAGAAATTTGAATCAATGAACAAGAAAAAAAAATATATTGTAAATAATTCTATTGAAAGGTCTTTGAAAGCACTCATCTGTCACTTTTGAAGGTACAGAAGCTTATCCATTTAAAATGCAAAAATATCTACAATAAAGTTTATTCAGAGAAGGATTCAGTGGAGAAAAGCTGAATCTGATATTTGGACTCCATTTTTTGCAGAATAATTCAGAAATTATATCTTGATCAAGTAATTATTATTAGAAAATCAATAAAGGTATACGCTTTATTCATTTTTAAGACTGGATTGGACTTCTTTTTTCCATCCAAATGATAGAACTCTCTAAATTGAAAATAGATTTGTGAATTCAATTTTTTTCATAAAGAAAATTCTTTTGATAATTAAATTATAAATAGGAAATATTTCCATATGATATAATATATATTGATATATTCAATTAAAAGAGGAAAGGAAATCTTGTGAGTTCTGTAATAGTCCAGTGGCTTAGAATAACTTGGAGTAATAACAAACATTGAAATCCTGTGTCTAACCTAATTCACACTAAGGTTCTAAGTTTATTCTAGGATGGGTCCAAGCTAATTTCCAAATGCAACACCTGCTTTCAGGTGTAGCCATTTTTCTCATGGTGATTGGATGCTATAAAAACAGGGTTTTTCAGTATAAAGGGCTTGAATATATATGAGTCTTATTTGTGTTTAAAATATAGCTCCAAGCTTGAAGCTTCAATAAATCTGAGATTGTGATTCATATTACCAAAAAATCTGGGATTATCTTTTTAAAATCTCAAAGTTAAATTAGAATAATAATCAATTAAACTGTATGCAGTATAATTGAAAAAAGAGAATAAAGGATTTTAAACCTTTTCATCTTGTTTTTTAAATTCACTCAGCCAACCATTTACAATGAAGCTTACTTTAACAATACACATTGATATTTTTTCAATCATATGAGTCCTTGGGAGTCTATAAATTCCACAATAAAAACCAAAAATCAGAGCTTAGAAAATTATTTACATAGCTACACCAGAGATCCTGCAAGAGATTACCTCTATAGACTATCAAGGATTCACTTAAATTGGTCTTACGTCATAAATAACCTCATGAAACACTACTAGACCCAATTACCCAATCCTCACAAAAGATTTTGATATTTTAAGCACATTATCTTGATCTGAAAATATATAAGAGAAGCTTAGAAAGAAAAATCACCTGGCTAGTAGATAAAAAAACTGAAAGGCCCAGGTCATCTGATAGAATTTTAAGGAATATTAGTAAGAAAATGTGCCTCAAGGACTTTAAAGGAGGATAATCTTAATGATACAATCCAAGACAGTCCCTCAAGAGGTTATCATAAAGCTCTGAAATATGATTGGAAAATTTCTTAACAAATGCTAGTATTAAATCTGTCTGGAACTGCCACACTAGCATAAATAGCCCAGGTCTGTGAGGTCTTGAACTAGGCCATAAGACTGGGGGTTAGCTACAGCAAAGAGAGAAGTTTTAAATGTAGTAAAACTAAACTTCCCAAAATATGTGAATAGAAGGACTCTCTCCCCACATTACTTTATGAAGTTCATTTTCTATCAATTGGATTTCATTGATGTTTTTCCATGTTCAATAAGCTTCACATGGTTTCTACCTGGTAGTGAAGTCAATTAAGCCATGTATTAAACATTATTCTGGTACTATATTTCTCTATTTTAAAAAAGTTTAAAAACTAAAGCAATAGCAGCTCTCCTGTCAATTTGTTGTATCTAAGACCATATAACACTTGGGTTATTCAATTCAACACTTCCCGTACGTTCAGAGCTAAACTTAAAGCAGTTATGAAGTACCAAATAAATATGTTTCCTTTGTTGGTGAGCGACCTCATAGCAGTGTTTTCTAACTTTCTAATTATCTTGGACCAAAACTGATGTTTTAAAAGATATTTTCATTATATGAAGATTTATTTAACTCAATAATTATTGTATTGAAATCTTGAGAAATGGAATTATCTTCCATATTAATGTCAAATTCATATCCATTCGAAACAAAAATACACAAAAATATATATATAATATATAAAAAATATATAAAAATATACAAAAATACACAAAAATATACAAATATATACAAAAATTTACAAAAAATTACAAAAATATACAAAAATATACAAGAATATACAAAAATATACAAAAATATACAAAAATATACAAAAATATACAAAAATATACAAAAATATACAAAAATATACAAAAATATACAAAAATATACAAAAATATACAAAAATATACAAAAATATACAAAAATATACAAAAATATACAAAAATATACAAAAATATACAAAAATATACAAAAATATACAAAAATATACAAAAATATACAAAAATATACAAAAATATACAAAAATATACAAAAATATACAAAAATATACAAAAATATACAAAAATATACAAAAATATACAAAAATATACAAAAATATACAGAAATATACAAAAATATACAAAAATATACAAAAATATACAAAAATATACAAAAATATACAAAAATATACAGAAATATACAAAAATATACAAAAATATACAAAAATATACAAAAATATACAAAAATATACAAAAATATACAAAAATATACAAAAATATACAAAAATATACAAAAATATACAGAAATATACATAAATATACAAAAATATACAAAAATATACAAAAATATACAAAAATATACAAAAAATATACAAAAATATACAAAAATATACAAAAATATACAAAAATATACAAAAATATACAAAAATATACAAAAATATACAAAAATATACAAAAATATACAGAAATATACAGAAATATGCAGAAATAAACAAAAGAATATAAATTGATTAAGAATAATTCAGTTCAAAAAATAACATAAAATGAGAAAGATAATTCCTATATTCTAGAACATATACATATTTTTATTACCAGACAGAGAATTATTTATATCAACCAATTTGAATTTTATAGCCAGTAACTTGAATCACATGGAGACGGAGAGTGGTGTCTCCATACAAATTCTTTATTCTGTAGGCATTTTTGCAATTGAATAGTTTTTTCATTATCTCTAGCTTCTTAAAATATGCCAACACGCAATACATACATAATTAGTGGTACCTTTTGAATGTGTCTTTCCCGCAAAACTACAATATAATAGGCCAAAAAATGAAAAAAATTGGAACACATATTACCTTAATTATAAGAAAACCATTTCTTCTTTATCTGAGAACAAAGACTTTGGTATTTTGTATACAAAAATATACAGAAATAAATAAAAGAATATAAATTGATTCAGAATAACTCAGTTCAAAAAAATAACATAAAATGAGAAATATAATTCCTATCTTCCAGAACAGATACATATTTTTATTACCACACAGAGAATTATTTATATCAACCAATTCAAATTTTATAGCCAGTAAATTGAATCACATGGAGACGGAGAGTGGTGTTTCCATACAAATTCTTTATTCCATAGGCATTTTCAAAATTGAATAGTTTTTTCATTATCTCTAGCTTCTTAAAATATGCCAACACCTGATACATACATAATTAGTGGTACCTTTTGAATGTGTCTTTCCTGAAGAACTACAATATAATAGGCCAAAAAATGAAAATAATTTGGAACACATAATACTTTAATTATAAGAAAGTCATTTCTTCTTTCTCTGAGAACAAAGACTTTGGTATTTTGTTATCATTTTACTTGATTTTTTTCAAAAATGTTTGTCAAGAAATCGGAAAATTATAGTTTAAGTCTTCTTCATACCAACAAGAGTGTATCTTAATAATTCTTTCTCCAGGAGATAACTTTTTTAAATTATTTTAATTTTGAAGCAGAATATGACAAAAGCTTTCCTCATAATAAATATTGAAGGTTATATTTTAAAGATGAAAACTTGCTTGAAGATATTTGTTGGAAAAATATTCAAATATGAGAAACTCATTGCACAGGTCTTTTATTTAAGGTTAATATTTCATTATTATTTCCTGAAACCTATTTCTCTTTTCTCTAAATAG
Organism: Austropuccinia psidii; assembly: GCA_023105745.1. NCBI lineage: Eukaryota > Fungi > Basidiomycota > Pucciniomycetes > Pucciniales > Sphaerophragmiaceae > Austropuccinia > Austropuccinia psidii. Next base: position 15,093,604 of record JALGQZ010000017.1, read on the forward strand.
TATCACAGCTTTCATGTTTTGAATAAAAAAAGCCTTAGATAATTCATTTGAAGAAAATATTCTTTTGATGACCCTTATTTTCTAAAATAATAGCTTAAAAGATCCATTTTTTAAATATAACTTTCAATTTATCTTATCTGAAAAAATATTTTGATTTTATTGTTGATTTTTTCTTTCTTATTTTCAAATATAAAGGCTATAGTAATTTATTTATATATAACTCATATGCATGAATTTTCCCTCCGAAAATTGATAACTTCTTTCTATTTCAGAAGTGATTCATTTTATTATTCTTCCATTCATTTTCACTCAAAGGATCTCTTGATTAAGTCATGAGAATAGTAAGTCTAAAAATATTATAATTTTCAATTCCAAAATGAATTAAATCAGCTATACAATATATCCTCTTATAATTTCTAAAAATGTTATTAATTTAGAACTTCTGTATTTAATATATGAAAAAAAGAGATTTTTAGGTATTCTAACAGAGCTTTAAGCCAGTTTTTGTGAGCCTTGAGGTATATCTTACATACCCAAATGGGCCACAATTAATATTAAAATAAATTCTTAACTATTCATAACACATAAGTCCTACATATATCCAAAACTTATCATTTTTCATTTTAGAAAAGATGAATACCTTTTCTTGGGTAAGTAAATCCATGGATTTAAGGCCAGATTGGGATTCTACACATACGTTCACCTAGGGTAGCTCCATAGAGTGAATAAGCTTAAATTGACTCTATGGGGTGGTGATATGGAAAATACTTCAATACCACATAAAATAATTTTGAAAATTGCTGTTTCTCTCAATTTCACACCAAGATAATGGGAATGTGAGAGCTACCACATTAAATATACACTAAGATTAGTTTCATGAATGTTTGTGGCACTGAAAAAAAGTATTCATACATAAAGCTTCGGTACAACAATAGTGGATATCAGTCTTTAAGCCTGAATTACTGTTTTTGACATCAAAAAAGCTTAGGGGGACAAAAGACATCAAAGAGAGCCAGGCTACCCAGCTTCTGAGGCCTCAGAGGTGTAGACAGCTCCATGGCTGATAATGGTCCAATTTGTAGACTAAAACCTTTTGGTAACTTGGCTACCAAGTTAAAGTCCCATTCAATAATAAGAAAATAACAAATAATGTGCCATTTTGACATGACAAGGAGGTAATGAAATACTGTGACTCCTGTAAACATGTAAATTCTCAATGATTTTCCTTTTATAAAACCTTAAAAGAGTACTAAGCCATTTTTGGCCTAGTATCAATGTCCTTACCTCATGGAAACCAGCCAAAACTGTTCTATTTGCAATTCTATGTAGAAAAAAGGTAAAAACTTCAAATGTTCAATCAAAATACAATTTTTAATTAATCCTTCCAAAGCTCTTAGGACCAACTCAGAAAGGGATAATCCATAGAAAACAAAAACAATTATGACTTCATAATTTGAATTGAAAGTTTTACTCAAAGCAATTTTTGATGAAAGCACATGAAGCACTGAGTCTTCAAAAATTCACAGAAAATACAATCTGTGGTGAAATTTCCAATCAAATTGATACCTTTGAGAAATTAATTATTATTTTAATATAAAAGAATATTTTCATCTGTTACTCCTTTAATTCTCAACCATAAATATGTTGTTAGGAATGTAAAATGACTTGATTAAGTAATTATGATAATCTTACATGAAAATAAATGATTTAATGCATCATAAAAAGTGTATTAATGGTTTCTCACTCAATGGATCTTATTTTTTTCCATGGCATTCCTCTGTGAAATGTTATTGACTTAAAAGAGGCCTCCTCTTGCTGTTTTTTCCAAATAATCTTCTTTTCAAATTATATCTTTAGTTCCAACAATTCAGTATTTATTAATCCTTTCCTTAAGTGTTTTAATTCTTTCAGAATCAATTAGAAAGATGTGAGCTCATAGAAATATATTATTTAAAATAGTATATAACTATCATATTGTTTTATTACTGTTATAATACCATTTTTATTCCTTAAATCCACACTTCATCCATCAAATCACTCTTCCAATTCATTAAAAGTTATTATTGGAGTATTAGTGAGTCTTTTTATTTAATTCTTGAAGTTTTTCTCTAGAAATAGTTAAAAATCTTCATTATAATTATTCTTCAAAAATACAATTATATATTAAAATAATTTGATCATTTTAATAAAGAAGTTTTATTATTAAATACTTCTTTTAATTGAGTCTTGTAGACAATTACTTCTTACTGCTATAATCACTAGTAGTTTATAACAAGTAGAAGAAATAATTAATTAATTATTTATTTAATTGTGGTTATGATCAGTTTATTCATCATATTTCATAAGAACAGTTGTGATACTGTTAATTAATATTAATATTATCAAGCATTGCATAGAAACATCTTAAATCTGGGGTACTGGGCATGTTTTTTGAACCTTGTACCCTCAATGAATATATATTTATAAGCTCTAAGATATATTGATTTCATTTTTTGTCTTTCAATTCAAAATTGTAAATTATATTTCTTTTTTGAAATTGTCTTATAAATCTTTTTCATTGAGGAATCTGATTTAATTTTATATTTTTTTACACCTGGCTTTTAACATCCAAAATCTTATAAAATTCTTCTTTTAGTTACTCTGAATTAAATTTTTATTTTTTTTAAAAAAAAGATAATTGTTTTAATATATATATAAAGAATAATCAACTCATAAAAAAATCTCAAATAATATTTTAAAAAGTATAAAAAATATTTTTTCTTTTATCAATTTTTCTCTAGTGTCTTGAATCAAGTACATTGAAGCCTGTAATTGGCTCAGTAAAAGATAAATCACCAGTCCAGAATCTTCATAAGAATATGTGAAGAAATTATTGAATTTAAAATTGCTAAATGAGGCACTTTATTTGATGCAGAGTTATCCAAAAAACCACCAAAAGATGTGTTCTATTTGTTTTTATTCTTTATTTTCTGTTAACTTGATGTGAAAAAGGTGCATTCCAGAAATGGAAGCAACTATTCAGTCCAACCAGATGGATATTGAAAAGGAATAGGGGGGACCAGGGACAGGCCTGGCAGGCCTTCCTCAAGAAAGACACATTTGGCGGATGCCAGAGCTGCCCCCATTCCCCAAGGTCTGTACCAACAAACTTTGCAATTGGTTCTGAGCCTGAACCGATTCAAGGTAATTTTCAGGGGTTGAAACACTTCAAAGTGGCAGACATAGAAATATATCAGTCCCGGTACAAAACCTGGTACAGAGAAGCCAAGGAAGAGGAGTTGGAAATATTCCCAAGCCTTTTGAAGGGGGCTATGAACTCCTACTTACACATCAAGAGGTTTCTGGGTCAGGAGAAGACCATAGAGCCTGTCTTTCAGAGACAAGGTCAAAAAGATAAAGAATTGGTTGGAGAAGCAAACTCTTATATCCATAGACCAAAAGAAGGAGTTTAAAATGAACCCAGCTTTGGAGAAAGAAGGACCAGTAGTGTTGACCAGCTCCATAACAGTCCAAATACAATCCCAATGAACCTCAGAAAAAAAATCAAGGTCCCAAGAACAATCAAGGAAACAGAAAAGGCAAAGCAAATTGGCACAAAACTTACCCACAAGGGTACAGGATTCCCAAGTTGGAACCTTCAGCCATGGACAGTGTGCTCAATATGGCCAGAACCCTTATGGAGCTCACAGGAGAGGATGAACAGGGCCTTCAAACATAAATAATAGATGAAGTTAGATATATTCAGTCTATTATAGATGTAAAATTTAATAAATTTGATACAGAATTAAAGAAATTAACATCAAAAATCAATTACTTAAGAAACAAAGACAGAATGTTCACTGAATGGTGCAAAGTAACAAATGCCAGACTTGAGTCAACTTCTATTACATGTGACAGAATTGAGAGAAAATTTCAAGTACAGAATAATGAATTGTAGAATCACATTGAGGACAAACTTAAAACCCTGAAAGCACATGTTTTGAAAAAATGATAATGCAAACACTTTTGCAACACATTTACAAAGAAGTGAAAATAAAAGACAAAATATAAAGAATGAAATAATTGCACTAGTAACGCAAAGTCACATATCCCCAAAAATATCACACCTTTGACTGAACAAAAACTCTCTGTGAAAGAAATTCTGACCCCTTTTCTAGCAGAAAATTTAATCTCTGCAAGAGATATTCCCAAACTAAAAGAATGGGAAGCCTTCTCTTGTGAAAGTGAATAGAATCATATTTAGTTCATTAGAACAATTGATATATTTCAGGAAGATTTTCATATAAATAATGAATTAATAGTGGGCAAATTACACTCCTGGTTTACCAGAACTGCAAAGAAATGATATTACAAGATGAGACAAGAATATGAGAAACATGATTGGTTTTGGTGGAAATAGTAAATAATCACCAGATGGGCCAACAATCCATGGAAATTTTAAATGGAAAATGCCTTTGAAAATTCCATTTTCAACCCTGAAAAAAATAAACCTCTTACTGTGGGAGCACTTCACATTTAGCCAACACCTTTATGAAGAAGACTAAATTCAATTAATTTCAAGTCATTTAGAATGTTCAGTGTTTTGAAGAGAAAGGAGAATTTGACCAGTATTCTGAAATCTCTTATGATACACCAGCAGAGGACTATCCAATTGAAAACAGTACAGGTTTCTTGGAAGTTACTGAAGTCCTTGCTCACTTGCCACAATATAGTGAGGATTTATACAGCCTTATTAATATCCAGAAAGCCAAAATGTGTAAGACTAAGCCTGCTAGAGGCAAAGGTTACATTTCTGGAGTATCTTGTATCACATTGATCCTTATGGATGATGTTGAGGCTAAAGTCAATTTGGACAAAGGAGCATTTTGCACTTGTGTGGGCAGATACTACCTCCAAGTCATACTCCCTGAGTTGAAAACCATCTATTACCAATTGAATGTGTAAAGGTTAGTGGTACAAGTAATAATATGTACCATTTGGGCATATTGGACACCAACCTTGTATTTCTACACCCTGTAGGAAGTGTGAGAATGAAGACAGAAATAGTAGTAATGAACAATTACAAATCTCAGAATATCATTCTTGGAAATGATTACTTTAATATTTATGGTATTGAAATAAATAACCATAAAGACAGATATCTTACAATTGTAGAAAACAAAAGATAAAAATTTTCTTTTTACAACATACCCAAACAAATATCAGCATTATCTCCAAATAGAGATGCATATAAGGAGGTATTTGTCAAAAATCAACTTGGTGAAGCACAAATTAATCCAGAATTACCATTAAAAAGAGGTAAGAGATTATTGATTTGTTATACACATATAAGAAGTCATTTGAATCAGATAATGAACCATTAGGCACTATTAGAGGGCATTAAGTTGATATTAATCCTAATATTGATAGACCATACCCCCCAGTACTTAGAAGATCAGCTTACCAAGCAGGCCCCAGAGCTAGAGAAGCCTTGGAAAAACATATCCAACAGTCAATACAACTTGGTGTACTAATAAAAGTAGGCTATGATGAGGAAGTTTAAATTAAAACTCCTGTCATTATTTATTTTATTAATGATAAATCAAGGACGGTTGGAGATGTTAAAGCTGTGAATACCTACACAGTTCCAGACAGTTATCCAATTCCTAAAATCTAAGAAGCCTTGACCCAATTATCCAAAGCCAAGTACATAGCTTCAATAGATGCATTGAAGGGCTTTCATCAAAGAATTTTGATACCCAAAGCCAAGAAATTACTTAAAGTTATTACCCACTGTGGTATTTCTTAGTATCTTAGAATTCCATTTGGTACTAACAATGCTCATCATATTATTAAAGAATGATGAATAACATCTTCCCCAAAAAATTATCTGAATTATTGCTCATTATTTCTATTGATGATATAATTATATCTTCAGACTCATGGTATTTGCACCTTGAAAGACTTGCAAGAGTACTGTGGAACCCCTTCTAGTGTGGGATTGGATAAGGCAGTCCTTGAGGGGTAAATCACAGGTAAACAGTTTTGAATTTATGAGATAATCCTGTAACAATGGTTTCTAATGGTGTTTTAGCTTCCCCTCTGAATATACTAAAAAATCTCCCTACAGAGCTCAAAAATCAAATTTTAAGATTGTGGCTTAACATCTAGAGAAAAATTTTCAGCATTCTCTATCAAACCTAATCCATAATCAAATTAGTAACTCATAAGCTAAAACAATTTCAAATATGATCTTTGAGCAATAATATAAAATGATATAAGAGTAATACTTCAATATTGTAAGAGGTTGATTTAATATAATAGTACTAATATATAGAATGAGGGTAAGCTCAATTTGATGTTATATCTTTTATAATACTTGATGGTTTTAGAGGGTGATTGTTAATATAGTGTGACAATAAGTCCTTTTATAGCTAAATGGTAAGGTTTCATTTAATATAAAATGGATATTTGTTAATTATATGAGTGGTATATTATAATATAAGTGTAAGTTTTTATATAATAATATATATTTGTAAGGGGTTTTTTTAATATAAAGATATAATATGAATATTTTTTCCTTTATAATATAAAGCTTATGGGGATAAACTAAATAATATGAGAATTATTGATATTATTATAGCTATAAGACTAATAATTTAAAAATAGGGTGGATTAATAATATGATGTAGACCTTCTGTTGGCTACTATTAATTAAAAATCACTATGAATTAAGCTTATAATTCTATAATTATTTAAATAAAACAAGATTACCCTACTAGTAAGTAATGAATGAGCTATTCTCCTTATTGGTATATAATTCTCATTTAATAATAATACTAGATTTACCTACTAGTGAGGGGTGAATAATTATTCCCCTTCTTGGTATATAATTAATTTAATTCATGGGGAGAGGAGGAGAAAATGTGAGAGAGACCTCTTTTTATGTTGTGAGAAGTACCCATGGGCTCTCCATGTAAAGCTTCATTCTTTTCCTTCAAATAATTTTGCTGGTGTAGATTTTTGTAACAAAAGTCAGAAGACTTATCTGTCACACTGCATTAGTAAGCTTGCAAATCCTTGAGGAAGTAATTCTTGTGAGTAATATTGAGAATGGTAGCATATGATTGAGATATTTTCACCATTTTTTTGGCCAAATTTAAGATTGAAATGTTTTTACTTGGTGGGGATTCTGATAAATTTATCAGATGATTTCTCCTTTACACTGATTTAGTCATCTTTCACAGCCTTGAGAAATTAATGCTTGTGAGTAAAGGATGAAGATTGTGTCATGTGAATAAGCCATTGCATAATTTGCTTGTAAGATTTTTTTAGTTCCAGATGATCCTGTTGTGTAATGTGGGGATATATCCTCAAGTTTTAATCTTTGATTACTATAATTTCCCTGTAATTTGAAGTTTAGTGTGTTTTCCTTGCATGCAGCTGGATGAAATTTATTTTAGTTCAAATGGATAATCCTGTGGCTGTGTCATGTACAGATTTCATGCATGTGGATTGAATAACCTTATTTGGGTGCCTGTAGTGTTATTTAATTTCAATTTTTAAGTGGAGTTTCCATTAATTTAAGTGCTATTTGATACTTTCAGGTGATTCTTGTGTTGCATAAACATTATTTTTGATGATTTTATTCCTATTAAAATAATCTTCCTGGTGTATTTAGGGGGGATATACTGCTACACTGTTACTTTTTACATGTAATTTTGTGTTTCTGTATGCTTTAAGCTTCTATTGCTGACTCTGTAGGGCTTATATGTAAGTTTTCTTGTATAACTCCATAAGATTAGATTCTTCTATTTTTCATTTAATTATAGAAGTATGTTGGTTATCTCTATGCTGAATGATAGCCCTTCTTTGCCCAATACTATTTATTTTATTATCCTAATTATGTGATTGTGAGGATTCCTTTCGCTTGTTAAGCTTTTAAATTGGCCATATGAATCTTGATTTTTTTTTAACTTTTCATCTTCAAAAATTTCTTTAAACTGAGCAAAAAAGGTATTGAATACCACAGTACTTGACAAAGATTCAGGAGTGAATATGAAGATTTAACTCAAGAAATGCAATCTTGGCTTTGAGTAACTTAAAGCATTGGGACATATTGTTTCTGCTTGCAGCTTGGGTATTGATTAAAAGAAAGTAGCAGAAGTTTTACTTAAGCCAATATCCCAGAATAAAAAAGAAATAATGTTCTGGTATACCTGTACCGGTTTAGATTAATGGAAAAACTAAGAAGGAATATTTTTCAATTTTCCTTAGGTCTTTCCCAATATATTAGAGTATTCATTTCCTTTTAAAATAAATTATAAGGAGAACTAACACCATTAAAACCCAATAAATATGCTTTGTTAATAAATGAACTTGATAATTATGATTTTACAGCCCAATGCACCGCCCAGAAGAAGTTAACCTTCAAGGGATTTGTTGACCTAAAAAAATCCTTTTCTATATATTTTCATTTCTTAATATAGTTTTTACTTAAATTTTCATTAAATATTGTGAGTAGTAAAAAATAAACAAATATATACTACAGCAAAGAAGGTCTTGATTACAATGAGGATGCATGTAATTAAATTTCAGGGCAGAGTTGTAGCATAATAAGGGTCATAAATATTAATTGAAAGTTCATTTATATATCAAAAAGGTAGAATGGGGTATTTAGATGAAAATTAGTCTTTCTATTAATTTTGAAAAGGAAATGAATATTAAATTTAGAGCGCTAAATCTAGGAAAAGTGTTCAATTCAGACTTGGGATATCATTGAAAAAATAAAAGTACAGGTTTATTTTATTCCCTGATTCCTTTGAGGAATTCTATCATAAAAGAAAAGATTTTAACACATTTAAAAAACTAGTGATAATTTTATGGTCATGAAAAGGTGGCCATTGTGATTTTCAAAGGAAAAAATTCAATATTTAGAATGTAGAAAGGGTAAAATGGTGTGAAAGGTGAAATAAAATAGGCTAGGGAGAAGAGATTAGATAGTAGAACTATCACAGTAGTATTACAGAAGGTTCAAAGCAGAACTACAGAAGTTTCACAAGGTTATACTGTAATAAAGCCACAGCTACAGGACACCTACTTACAGAGAAAGACAGGATAATACAGGAAAATTATAGTACAGTAGTCATGGAGAGAAGGATTCCAGGGTTCTCAATTGATTGCATAATTAATTACATAATCAATGGGAATTAAACTAGGATTACTAATCATGTAGATAAGAATTCCAGAAGATTTAATTGAATACATAATCAATGACATAATAAATGACATCAACAACAGGAATGAAACTAGGATTACTAATCATGGAAATAAGGATCCCAGTAAACTCAATTGATTACATAATCAATGGCATCAATTCCCCACAATTTTCCCACAATCTCAAGAGCCCAATCAAAAATACAGGTCACTTGGAAAAAAAGCACACACCTCTAAATTTAATTACCACCAAACTTTAATTTCACACATCATGTGATTCAAAACCCAAAACTGGAGACCTGAAAGATTCTAAGTCACCTTTTTTTGAAACTCCCATGGAGGCCCCAAAAACTATCAATAGAGGTCCCATCCCCCTCAATTCTTTTTTCCTCATGGCGTAGACAGAAGCTCATCTCAAAAACATAACTTATTGATTTTTTTCTGAGGGAAATCCCCTCTATCCATCCACATTATCCTAATTTTTTGGGAATACTCAGTAGCTAAGCTCAGAAGTATAGTTATTCCATCCCCATTCCTAAGTTTTGCTCAGTAGCTAAGCTCACTAGCAGCTTCTGAGTGATTAATAGTTAATATTAGTTAACATTTGGTCTACTTTTATTCATAAACTCATCTCATTGACTATCTCTATCCCCTTATTGCTCAGTAGCTAAGCTCAGAAGCACTGTCTGAGTCTTTTTTATAATTAATAGTAGATAACGTCTGGTATAAATTTATTTATAAATGAAACTCATTGACTATCCCATTAATATTATTATTCCATTCCCAACTTTCTCAGTAGCTAAGCTCAGTAGCACTGTCTGGGTGGTTTATAGATAATAGTAGTTAACAGTTGGTCTACATTATTTCATAAATCCATCTCATTTACAAAGCTCTTTACTCAGTATCCAAGCTCAGTAGTGAATTGAGCAATAGTAGTGTCTGTTATCCCAAGTTATCATCATAAAATTATTAAACCATCAAAAAAAGTAGTAGGAGTGTTTTTTATTACTAGTTATCATAGTATAAACAGTGTTATCATCAAAATTGAGAATTCCTAAGGGCGTTGCTGTTCTAATTAAAGGAAGTAAAAAGTCTTTTCCCCAGTTTTATATCTTTTCTTATTTGCTTTAAGGCTTACTAAAACATTGTTTTCAGATCAAACAAAGTCTGATAGAGTCTGTTGATTATACTTTTCTGACAAGCCACCATCAAATAAAATAAATTGATTATTAGCTCAAGTCAAGATAATTCAGAATTATTAGGAAGGGGAGTCTATATTATTATAGCACGAAATCAGAGAAAGGGTTACAAGCTTGAACAGAAATTGAAAACTGTTTTCTTATTATTTCCCCTTCCAGGTACTGCCTCATTTTATCCCACACAAGAGGAGTTCCCACAATTTCTTTTCTTGAATTTTCCAATTATTACTGGCAACACTTGAAAGATTTTGCAATTCTAGCTAAGTCACTCTATAGAATCTGTGATCAACATACAGTATTTGAGATTTCACAAGAAATAATTAAAGCTTATGAGAAGATAAGGAAAGCTTTTACAGAAGCACCTTTACTCCTTATGCCAGACTGAAATATACCTTCTAAATTTTGGATTGATGCGTGTGGAGATGGACTAGGGTCAGCCCTAAATCAAGTGCAAATTATTGATGACAAACCCACAGAAGGAAAATTTTGTTATATCTTAAGACAAATCAAACCGACATAAGCCAAATATGGTGCAAGCCAAATGAAATGCTTATTTTCGTATGAGCACTTGGGAAATTACACTATTATCTTGATTAAAGTTGTTTTGAGGTTATAGCTGACTTTAATGCAGTAAAATAAATTCTGAAAATGAAAACACCCAACAGACACATTTTGAGGTGGCAAATAGCCATTAAAAAATATAGAGGAAACATGGCTAAAGTTCATAAATCAGGGAATATACATAAGAATGCTTATGGACTTGGCAGGTGGGAATTAGCAAATACTCCTGATAACCCAGCTTATGTGCATTTAGAAGAAGAACCACAGATTCCAATTGAAGGAATTAAAATAACTGATGTTGGGACCAAATTCTTTGAAGAAGTCAGAGAGTCTTATGAACAGGACAGGAATCTCCCTATCTGGACATCCTTTCTGGACAAAGACCTCAAGGAAACAGCTTTATTTAATTGCCTGTATGTAATATGAAAAATTCCTATTCTGAAGGCATATTTCACTTTTTTTGATGGCATAATCTACCACAGAACCAAAACTTCTTGTGTAATGACATTATGCAGTAGATTTCTTATTCATACTATTCTTCATGAATGTCATTATAGCATCTATTCTGGACACCTGTCAGAGGAAAGAACCCTTTAAAAATTCCAAAAATGTTCATGGTGGTCATCTTGGAGGAAAGAAACTATGGAATATTGCCATACGTGTGACAGATTCCAGAAATAGAACAGAAGTACAGGCAAGAAATTTGGATATATGATCCATATTCAAGAGCCAAAATCCCCTTTGGAATTTTTTCACATGGTTTGGGTCACAGCACTTCCTCCAAGTGGTGGCAAAAGACATAATGCTTGTTTAGTCATTGTATATAGATACAGAAAAACTCCCATATTCTTACCATTTCATCAATATGGAACTGCTATGGATACAGATCTTCTTCTATGGAATAGAGTTATCTCTCATACAGGGTCATTTATGAATATTATAAGTGACAGAAACCCCAACTTCAAATTTGCAATTTGGACCAAACGTCATAGATTGTTTGGGACCAAGTTATCATTTCCTACAGAATCTAACCCTCAAGCTGATGGGCTGGCAGATAGAGTGAGTCAAAATTTAGAGGACATGATAAGTAGATTCTATTCCTATGGATTCAAATTCAAAGACTCAGATGGCTTTACCCATGACTGGCTCACTCTGATAGTTGCATTAGAACCTGCATATAAGACATCAGTTCATTCTTCTAATGGTCATACTCCTGCTATTTTAGAAAAGAGATGTAATAAAAGACTCTGAGAAGACACATTTAGGAAAGACTTAATTGACATCAATCCTACAGCTTCCAGCTTCAAAATTATGCTTTATAGAGTAAAAAACATGGAAAACAAGAAATGGATGATGCTTTTGACTATTCAAAACAGACATGGGATAAAAGTCATCAAGTACCATACTTCAAGGTGGGGGACTTACTTCTAGTTTCAACTTTGAATTTTAATGATATCAAATGCCCAAATAAACTCAAAGACTCTTATGTAGGACCTTTTGTTATTGTGGCCTTACATAAAACCAATGCAGTTCAAGTGGAATTGAGTTGTGAATTGAAAATTAAACACCCCACCCTCCAAGTCAGCTTGATAAAAATTTATCAACCAGCTTACAAAACATTTTTCCTTTAAGGAACCCAACTCCTTTATCTATACTACCAGTGGAACAGAATTAAGACAAAAATATAAACAAAGTCATTAGATAAAGGATAATTATGAGTAAAAATCAAATAGAATAGCTTTTCAGATATAGGAATCCAGTACATGAAAATGAATGGCTGACAGAATCAGATATGCCTGACTCAGATAAATTTTTGGGAAGATTTAGGCATGAAAGAAGGCCAGAAGCCTTAATATTCCTATGAATGTGCTTTAAATTATTTGATCTGAGCAATATAGAGAGGTTGTAGAGTGAACATTAACCCTGTGATCCTTAGAGGTATTTTCATATACCCAAAAGACCATAAATAACAAAATAAGATACAAACATAAATAAAATGAAATTATTTATATTATCAAAATAAAAATTAACATATAAATACAAATTTATATACAAGAAGAAAGAATTTAATTATAATTTAAAATAAAAATTACATTAAATTTTGAAGTTATGAAAATGCATTTTTACTGGAAAAAATTAAGTAAAAATGAATATTTAATAAAACTAATTAAATTATAAGATTTTTGGTGAAAAGTTACATAAAATATATTATAACTTTTTATCCAATAAATAAACATAATAAAATTATCTCATTATTGGATTCCTCATAAAAAATAAGGTAGGGTCACCGCTGGGTAAAATTTCTGTAACTCAACTCTAAATAACGTTAAATCAAGTTTTTAGTATTTTCTGTACAAAATTTGACAATCCTCAAAACCTGTCACAACCACGAGTTTTGGCCCTCCTCCTTGATGGCTGCGGCAATCCAACCTGGAGCCCAGATGGGGCCAATTGGTCATGTCATGTCCTTTATGGCCAATTGGCCCCCTTGGGTGTTTTATGGTTTTTACGCCATAGCCCCTCTCAACTATCATTTATGGCCTCAGGCCATATCCTGCCATCATTGGCCTTCTTGGCCAATTTCCACCTCACCAACCCCCAGGCCTTCATCTTTTATTTTGGGCCTGGGGGGTCCTTTTATCTTCCAGGGGGTTCTGGACCCCCTAGCCATCATCATTGGCCTCTGGCCAACCCCTTTCATTATGGGGGTTTTGGCCTAAATGGCCTTTTTGGGCCATTTAGGCCCCCTACGGCTTCTACGGTCCGTAGGCCAATTAGGCCCCTTTTGGCCTAATCCAATGATGCCAAAAGGGGCCAGCCACCTAGGCCCACCTGAGCCAATTTTCGGCCATGATTTCCTTGGACCCAAAAATGACCAAATCCCTCTTGGACACCCGTTTGGCCATAAATCCTGTAGGACCCAATTTTGGCCATGGACCACCAGAGGCCACCAGATCAGCTCAGCAAAGCCTTTCCCTCAACTTAAGGGGAATTCTTTCCTTTCCTTCATGCACTCCGTACTCAAGATTGCAGGTGTGGTGCATATATGGTATTATATACCATTATGCACCATTTTTAATCAGAAATCCAATGGTGATGTTTTCAGGACCTAATTCCACCTTTCCATTTCCAGGTCCATAATTCCAATGCCCATTTCGAAGGAGGACTTTTCAGCTCATCAGTCTGGCAATCCATGGCGGCAATTCAGAAGATCATTCAAGGATCCCAACCACCTGTATCTGCAGGAGTTGGGTTGGTACAATTCATTCAGGATTATTCTAAGGTCAATTCTCAAGAGGTATTACATCATTTAAATCAGTTGTCAAGACATCAAGTATTCAATACTCCTTGGACAGCCCAATTCATCCGTACAGGCCTTATTCAATCAACCTGTATGGCCTTGGCCCAATTGGGCCATTTCTTATTCCACTGTGTGAATTCCATCACACAGTTCAAATTTCAAGATGGCCAGAACTGTATTTCCCAATTTGGACAATACAGTCATTGATCCACCTTCCAGGATCAATCTTTCAGCTTTTCACATATACCGGCCACCTTTCATCACCTGGGGACTTTTTCCCCAGTTAATTAATATATTGGATTTATTTTTATCCTTATTTTCTTTTACATTATTCAAGTTAATACTGATAATCTTAAGTCAGTCATTAGCACCTTCTTCTCTTTCTTTCTTTGCCTGTCAGTGGATATTGGTGGTCATATCCTTTACTAATTCCATTGTTCTTTCTGGCAGGTTGAAATAGTGAATTGAGGATTCACTTGGTTGGCTTCATTCTTCTTATTCTTTGTTATCTTTGGCATATTTGTCCTCTCTCTATTTCCTGCTTAAGAAATATATTCCATAGTATTTCTTATCATCTTTTGGAGCCCTCCAAGTGAGTTCTTGATTCCTGAGTGCCAGGCCCTCTTGCTTCCATAAGAGCCCCTGTGACAAAACCTTAATTTAACTCACATCACATGTGGTGTTAACCATCAAAATTTGTGTTAAAATTGAGGTTTTTTGTGTAATTTAGAAGTTATGAGGAATTGAAGTATTTTCAATTGCAATGTCAAAATGTGTGCATGTATTACATAAGTGAGCTGTAGTTTACATATGAGGTATCAATTATTACAGTTGTGTGCTGTAAAAACTCAATTGAATTGCATGTGTAAATTACAAGTGTATTACATGATGATGAATTAAACAAAAACTAAATTGAAAAGATTAATTCTGGGAGAAAAGGAACTCTAGCTCTAAGGGGGATCCAAACCCCCAAATTCCTTTCTCACTGGCGTGGGGTGTCCAAATTCATGCAAAGGTTCATCAATTTTGGCCTGGAATTGAGTCACAGGGTCTGTGACTCAATTGATGATGAGGTTTTAATACCAACTAGGGCAGTTTTAACCATTGCCAAGAGGGTAAAACTACCCTTGAGTTAAAACAATCTTAGTAAAAAACATCTTAGCTGGTTTCTAAGTCTCTTACACACATTCTGACGTGTTTTGAAGGCTCTATACCAGGTATTACTATAGTAATGGCTTATTCAAGGGTCTGAAATGGCTAAAGCCAACCCTTTTTGGTCTAAACCAGGGTTCATTGGTGCCATAATTGGATTTTCTGTTGTCAGAGTGTTTTCCACGACTGACAAGAGTAAATTCTACTTTTGGAGTAAGAAAATGGATGGCTATAAAAGAATGTCTTCTTTGCCCCACTTTTCTCTTCATGTTAGAATCTATTCCTTTTATAATTATCTTAAACACTGTTAAACCAATCAATAAAATATTCCAACGACCTTTTTCATATAATTTTAAACCTTTTAACCACATGAAAAAATTATTATAATCATTTTTTGTAACTCTTATAATCATTTTTACCCCTTGAACCACCCCATAAGTTAATTAAAGCATCTTTCATCACTGTTAGCTTTGTCACTTTGTTTCAAAATTGACTCTGGTCAGTTTTAGTAATTCCCTCTCTTTAAATATCTTTTCAAAGACTTTTTTCTTAATTAATTTCTTGCAGTTCTTTGCTCAATTAATTCCACTTGAAATTTCTTTTGTAGCCTTAAATATCTCTTGTAGAGTATTTTTGGATAACTTTTTATTGTTGGTAAAACAATAGATCTTTATAACATTATTGTTTTATACTTATAAATTTAAAAAAAATAAAATTGGCATGTTGTCTCTTAAGAATACTATTTCATACTATTTTTAATCATTTTTTACCTTATACAAATTTTGAGGACAGGAAAAGTACTTGATTTTTAATCAAAGTTTCATATCCACACCTTACATTTGGGGGCCCAGCCATGATATTTTACCTGTGAGATAGTTTTTTACTTTTTTTAAATCTTTTTTTATATTTAAAAGTTTCAAAAACATCTAAAAAAACTTATAATTCAAAAAATCCATAAAAAATAATTTTTTTCCTATTATAAGTGAGGCTTTATTTTTCATTTCTCTTTTGAAAAAAATTCTTTTTACTTAATCAATTGACTTTTTCATTAATTTTAGTGTCCGAAAATGTGGTAAGAAATGAAAGTATTGAAACAGCCTCAACAGTAACAAGAATTATTCCTGCAAGTACTGTGAATTCTGACCATAATAGTACAATTATTATAGCTCAGAATAATCAACCAGAACCAATTTCTTCTGAACTAATGAGCTTGGATATAAGTAATACCCTTCAGAAGGCAAAGAATTTGGCCAATGGTAAGTTTTTTGATGTAAAATCACTATTTTAAGCTTCTTAATCATAAAATATGCCTTTCACCAGATCAGGAACCAACTATAACCCCTCAAGCAGATCCCAAAAAGGTCATAGACGTGATTATGGCAGAAGCCAATCAGTTACAGAAGGACATGGGTCAGCCAATGATTTCCAAATTAATACATCATGTCATTCTGAAGCTGATAATACTGTTTTACCTTCAAACAGAGCTGAAACCACCACAAGAAGCCTCAGTGGACATATACAAAGCCAGACAGAAGGCCTACAACAATGCATTGCAGCACAAAGAGTACCAGATCCTTGCAGATCTGTGAAAAAATTGCATTTGTTCTTACTTGACTGTGAGAAAATTCCTGGGCCATCCCAACACTTGAAAGTTACGCAATGGATGGCATCCATTGATTGAAAAGAAGAACATGATGCTTTTAACAGAAGAATGGAGGAAAAACAACCCTCCACCACCCAAGCAAGTGCCAAAAACAGCCCCAGTAGCCAGCAGCAGCAATTCCAACATGAAAAAGCAGCCACAAGCTCAGAATAAGGGCAAAGGCAAGGCACCAGCCACAAAGCCTTACAGCCAGGGTTACAGAATCCCAAAGATTGAGCAGGATGCCATGGAAAATGTATTCCGGATGGCCAGAACAATGATGGAATTACAGAAAAGGGACAAAGCTAGATTGAAGTATCACAAATGATTTCTGACATTTTTTATGCTATCCCTGAGTTGTATGAAGCTATAAATGATGTAAAAAGTCATGTTTCTGATAAAAATTCATCCATTTGTAACAATCTTAAAACAAAAAACTCAAGTCTGAGCCAAATAAATGTGACACTTGTGTACTTTGAGAAAGTTTTAAGAGCTATTAAAGCTTCTAATAATGACAATTATTTTGGCAATAATATAAATGAACAATATGCCATTATCAAATAATTAACAGACAAATATTCTAAATTCAATATTGATGACATAATTGCAACAAGAATTAAACAAGTCATAAATATTATCAAGACAGATAACAAGAAGTTCCTTGATGACATTTCAAATTCATTTACTGAAGTAAAGACATATATGATTGCCTTGAAAAAGTGTTTTGATGCTTCACAAGAAGAAGTATCAAAATTAACAATGAAATTGAATCAACTCATGCTGATAATACAAAAAAAACAGAGTTAGGGCAAGAAGTGACACATAAATAATACATGTATAAGATTGAAGTAATAAATTTAATACAAGCCTTCCAACATGAATACAGGAATTCCCAAATGTGTAGCAACAGTAAAATGAATGATATTGAACAAATACTGAACACCTTACCAAGAATTTCTACACCTCTGAATCTAAATGAGGGTACAGTAATTTCCAATTCACAAGTATTGGATGTTGAAAATTTACAGTTAAAAAATGAATTTTCCACTTCTTTTCATGACTTAGAACAATCAATGGGCCAAGCACCTTTAAAAGAAGTACCAAAACTCAAAGAATGTCTTCACTTCAGTGGTGAAGGAGAATATGAAAATATGGAATTCATCCAAGGTATTGACATGATTAAAGAAGATTTTGAATTACCAGACAGATTGTTAAAAGAAAGATTTAACACCTTGTTTACCAGATCAGCCCACAGATGGTATATCAAATTAAGACAATCACATGGATACCAAAGTTGGACTTGGTGGAAAACCCAAATTATCAAAAAATGGGACAATGATGCTTGGAGGTTTAAAGTAGAAACATCCCTTGAATCTTCCAAATTTAATTCTTATCAAGAAAAAGCTTTACCATGGTTTTTCCAACAAAAGGACATATTAACAGCATTGTATCCTGACATGTCAGAATTTATGATCCACAGAAAAATTCTGAGACAATGTGGAGGTGACTTAGAGCATGCTGTCAAAAGCAGGACTACTGAACAATCTTCAGCAAAAGATATTAATTAATATATTAGAAGAAGTAACCACCAGAACCACAATTGTTTCTAGTAGGGTGAATCTCAAAACAAGGTTTAATACACCTTGGAAAGATTCTGTGGACAAAAATCCCAAGGAAAATTCTAACAATTTAAAGTATAAATCTGCAGATATAATCAGAAAGTGCCATATTTTCCAAAGCACCACCCACTTATCCAATATATGTCCAGAAAGGGGGAAATGAATGAAATTGACATTGAAAAAGAACCTGATGTTGAAAACAATTATAATATAATAGAAGAAAATTCATATGATAAGTCATCAATATTTTCTGAATCTTCAAAAGATATAGAAAATATCAATGCCACCTTTGACATCATGGAATCTTATTTCCACTTGCCACAATTAAGCAATGGTCAACTTGATTTGTCAAAAATTTAATATGCACAACTTGTGAAGACCAAACCAAACAGGGGAAAAGCTTATACAGCTGGTAACTCCTGTATAACAGAAGTGGTAATTGACAACAAACCCACTAAGCTTTTACTTGACCCAGAAGCCTTCTGCTCTTGTTTTGGCAAATCCTTTCCTAAACCTTGTGTACCAAATTTTGAAGACCAATTTTTGCCAATTGATGGCATAAAATTCAATAGTGCAAGTAATCCAATGAAAGAATTGGGAATTTTTGAGACCATTGTCATATTTCCACATATTAATGAAAATTTAAGAATCACTGTGGAATTTGTTGCTATGGAAAATTGCTCTAGTGCCCATTTTATATTGGGAAATGACTATTTGATCATGTGTGGCATAAACTTACATAACAACAAGGACAGATACTTTACTATTGGAGACAATAAGCATCAAAAACTTGTGTTTTTACCATTTGAAAGACAAGTTAAAGTAAGCAAAATAGCACCAGTCAAGTTGGAGTTAGAGAAATCCAATCTGAACAGTTAAATGAAGCTGAAATAAGCCTTCATCTGACTGATAAACAGGAAAATGAACTCTCTTCCCTTTTATATGACCACAGAGAAGAATTTTTATCAGACAAAGAACTTCTTGGGGCAATTATTGGTCATGATGTTTACATCATTCTTAATCTTGAGAGACCTTATTGAACACTCCTAAGAAGACCTGCATATCCAGAAAGTCCCGAATCAAGAGAAGCTCTGGAAATTCATATTAAAGAACTTTTAGACCTTGGTGTAATAAGAAAGGTTTTCCATAATGAGGAAGTAGAAATAACAACACCAGTCATAGTGGCATGGCATAATGGATAATCTAGAATGGTTGGGTACTTTAGAGCTCTGAACACATACACTGTTCCAGACAGATACCCAATACCAAAAATCCAAATTGCCCTTATCCAGATATCGCAAGCAGTGTATATAGCCACTATGGATGCCCTTAAAGGATTTCATCAGAATGTGGTGACACCAAGGGAAAGAAAATACTTTAAAATTATTGTTCATTGTGGAGTATATGAATATTTGAGGATTCCTTTTTGTATCAAGAATGAACCTTCACACTTCCAAAGAATGATTAATGAAATATTCCCTGAAGACCTTTCAAAAGGATGTTTAATAATTTACATTGATTACATTATTGTCTGTTCCAAGACTTGAGAAGAACATATATACAGATTGTCCAGAGTTTTGAAAAAAAACCAATCTGAAAACATGAAAAGTTCTTTGAGTAAATGCCATTTTGGATTTAAACAACTTGAAGCACTGGGACATGTAGCATCTGGTATTTCCCTTGTAATTGACAAGAACAAGGTTGCAGAAGTATTTCTGAAACCCATTCCTCAGAAAAAAAATGAAATTCAGTCATTTTTGGGGTTTTCAGGATATTACAGGAAACAAATTAAAGATTTTGCATCCATAGAAAGACCTCTTTACAAATTATGTGACAAAGACACAGTATTTGAAATGACTGTTGACAGAGTCAAAGACTTTGAATCTTTGAGACAAGCCTTGACCACTGCTCCACTCTTACTGATGCCAGACTTCAAACTGCTCTTTAAACTGTCTATTGATTCATCAGGGGATGGGCTGGGTGCTGAAATTTATAAAGTCCAGATTATAGATTATAAACCTGTGGAAGGACCCATGTGTTTCATATCCAGTAAAATCAAACCAACTGAAGCCAGATATGGAGAAAGACAAATGGAGTGTTTATGCCTTTTCTGGGCCTTGGAAAACATAAATTACTTCCTGGGGGGATGTTTTTTTGAATTGATAACAGATTGTACCTCTGTTAAGTCACTTTTAAACATGAAGACACCTAAAATACATATGCTCAGATGGCAAATAGCTATACAAGAGTATAGGGGCAATATGAGTATTGCTCACAAAGATGGGAGGATTAATAAAAATGCAGATGGACTGAGCAGATTTCCACTACCAAAGAATATTGATAATCCTGCTTATTTTCCAGAAGAAGATTCCCCACAGATCTCCATAGAAGGAATCAGTGTTAAAGACCTGAAAACCACTTTCTTTGAAGAGGTAAGAAACAGTTATACTCAGGATAGGAATTGTAGCATTTTATTCCAATAACTTACTAAGGACTGTCAAGACAATTCTTTGATACATGCCTTAGATGAGATATGGAAAAAATCATATGATGAAGGAAGATTCAACTTACTGGATGGTATAATTTACCACATAACTGAGCATACATGTGTCATGGCAGTTGTGGACAGGTCCTTGATCAATCTTGTACTTCAAGAATGCCATGACAGCCCTTTCTCAGGACATCTGTCTGAAGACAGAACAAGAGAAAAATTAAAGACCTGCATATGGTGGCCAATGTGGCAGAAAGATGTTGAAGAGTATTGGAAAACCTGTTACAGATGTCAAAAAGCTAATAAATACACTGGCAAAAGACTTGGAAACATGATCATGATCCAAGAGCCCAGCAGACCTTGGGAAATTGTCCATATGGATTGGGTAACTGGCCTGCCACCAGGGGGTGATAGAAGCTATAATGCTTGCCTAGTGATTGTTGACAGATTTAGTAAGACTCAAATCTTTCTACCATGTCACAAGGATGATATATCCATGGATATAGCTCTTCTGATATGGAATAGAGTAGGATCATGGACTGGAATATTGACAAACATCATTAGTGACAGAGGTCCCAAATTTACCTCAGCACTATGGACAAATCTTCACCAACTATTTGGGACAAAATTTTCCTTCTCTACAGCCTACCACCCACAAAACAATGCTCTGGCTGAAAGGATGATCCAAACCTTGGAAGACATGGTAAGAAGATTTTGTACATATGGCGTTGAATTTAAAGATTGTGATGGATTTACCCATGATTGGTGTACTCTTTTACTGGCACTGAAATTGGCATATAAGACATCCGTTCATGCCAGTACAAATCAAACTCCTGCTATTCTAGAAAAAGGATGGAATCCCAAATTACCTCAAGATTTGGTTGAGATACATCCTACAGCTGCTAGCTTCAAAGGAATGTTAGACAAAGCTAGAAAGCATGCAGTGAGGTTCATGGAAGACCCTTTTGCATATGCTAAGGACAAATGGGACATATCACATGCCACTCCAGATTTCAAAGTGGGGGATTTAGTACTTGTATCCACCACTAACTTCATTAACCTCAAAGGAGGTAAAAATCTCAAATACTCCTTTGCAGGACCTTTTGTTATTAAGGCCCTCCATGGAGAAAATGCTGTTGAAGTAAAATTATCTGAAGAACTTAGAAATAAACATCCTACATTTCAAGTCAGCTTGATAAAGCCATATAAATATAATGATACTGAAAGATTTCCCTTGAGGAATAAAGTTCCCCAAGTTATACCTCCTATCAAATCATCTGGTATTAAGAAAATTACCAAAGTTCTCAAAGAAAGAAAGTTGAGAACCAATAAAGGAAGGGAATACCTTGTTAGGTACAGTGACCCAACTTTTGAAGATGAATGGTTAGCAGAAAAGGACATACCGTAAGCTACTAAACTTCTCAGAAGTTTCAGAAACACTAGAAATAACAATATTACAAAGTAATATTCTTTTTTTAGGGGGAGGGAATGTGAGCCTTCAAGGTATTTTCATATATGCAAAAGACCACAAATAACAGAATAAGGTAAAAATATAAATAAAATGAAATTATTCACATTATCAAAATGAAAATTAAAATATATAAACAAAAATAAAAACTTTTATTATAATTTAAAATAAAAATTACATCAAATTTTATAATTATGAAAATGCATTCTTACTTGAAAAAATCAAGTATGAATGAATTTTTAATAAAATTAATGAAATTAAAATATTTTTGGTAGAAATTTACATAAAAAATATTATAGATTTCATCCAGTAAATAAAAATAAGAAAATTATCTCATCATTGGATTTCTCATAAAAAATAAGGTGGGGTCACCTCTGGGTAAAATTTCTGTAACTCAACTCTAAATAACCTTAAGTTAAGCTTTTAGTATTTTCTGTACAAAAGCTTAAGATCCTCAAAACCTTAAATTACTTCACATCACATGTGGTGTTAACCATCAAATTTTGTTTTAAAATTGAGGTGTTGTGTGTAGTTTAGAAGTTATGAGGAATTAAAGTATTTTCACTTGAAATGTCAAAATGTGTGTGTATTACATAAGTGAACTGTAATTTACATATGAGGTATCAATTATTACAGTTGTGTGCTGTAAAAACTCAATTGAATTGCATGTGTAAATTACAAGTGTATTACATGATGATGAATTAAACAAAAAATAAATTGAAAAGATTAATTCTGGGAGAAAAGGAACTCTAGCTCTAAGGGGGATCCAAACCCCCAAAATCCTTTCTCACTGGTGTGGGGTGTCCAAATTCATGCAAAGGTTCATCAATTTTGGCCTGGAATTGAGTCACAGGGTCTGTGACTCAATTGATGATGAGGTTTTAATACCAACTAGGGCAGTTTTAACTGTTGCCAAGAGGGTAAAACTACCCTTGAGTTAAAACAATATTAGTAAAAAACATTTTAGCTGGTTTCTAAGTCTCTTACACACATTCTTACGTGTTTTGAAGGCTCTATACCAGGAATTACTATAGTAATGGCTTATTCAAGGGTCTAAAATGGCTAAAACCAACCCTTTTTGGTCTAAACCAGGGTTTAAATGATGCCATAATTGAATTTTCTGTTGTCAGAGTGTTTTTCATTACTGACAAGAGTAAACTTTACTTTTATAGTAAGAAAATTGATGGACTTAAAATAATGTCTTCTTTGCCCCACTTTTCTCTTCATGTTAGAATCTTTTCCTTTTATAATTAGTTTAAACACTGTTAAAACAATAAATAAAATATTCCAACCACCTTTTTCATATCATTTTGAACACTTTAACCACATTAAAAAATCATTATTATCATTCTTTTTAATTCCTATAATCATTTTTACCCCTTGAACCACCCCATAAGTGAATTAAAGCATCTTTCATCACTGTTAGCTTTGTCACTTTGTTTCCAAATTCACTCTGGTCACTTTTGGGTGTATTTTCTTTTTAAATATATTTTTAAAGACTTTTATCTTTAATTAATTTCTTGCAGTTTTTTTCTCAATTAATTCCAATTGAAATTGCTCTTGAAGAAATTTCTTTTGTAGCCTTAAATATCTCTTGTAGAGTATTTTTGGATAAATTTTTATTGTTGGTAAAAAATAAATCTTTATAATATTATTATTTTATACTTATAAGCTTAAAAACAATAAAACTGGCATGTTTCCTCTTAAAAATACCATTTCATACTATTTTTAATCATTTTTTACCTTATACAAATTTTGAGGACAGGAAAAGTACTTGATATTTAATCAAAGTTTCATATCCACACCTTACAAACCCCCCTTGGGGCCTTTTTCTTCTTGATATCATTAATAAAATTTAGGTAAATTTCATTTTTTGGTGGGAGGGAATGTGAGCCTTGAGGTATATTTACATACCAAAGTTAGCCACACCTAGTACTAACATAAATTCTGAACTATGCATAACACATAGGTGATTCATATATCCAAAATTTATCATTTTCATTTAAGAAAAGATGAATACCTTTTTTGTGAGTAATTAAAACCATTGATTTAAGGCCAGATTTGGATTTTACACAAAATTTCACCTAGGGTGGCTCCACAGATTGAAGAATCTTAAATTAACTCCATATGGTGGTAATGTCAAAAATGCATCAATATAAAATCATTGATACAACATGAAAGAATTGTGAAAATTTTTGTTTTTCTCAATTTCATGCCAAAATAATGGGAATATGAGAAATCCCATGTTTCATATGCACTAAGATTAGTGTTATTCATGTTTTTAGTACACCCATAGTGGATATCAGTCTTGAAGCCTGAATTAATATTTTTTATGTAAAATTAGCTAAGCGGGACAAAAGACATCACAGAGAGCCAGGGTACCCAACTTCTGAGGCCTCAGAGGAGTGGAAATCTCTAAAGCTTGGATCCATGGCTGATAATGGCCCAATTCATATACTAAAACCTTTTGAGAACTTGGTTATCAAGTTAATGTCCCATTAAATCATAGAAAATAACAAATTAGCTGCTATTTTGACATGACAAGGAGGTAATAAGCTACTGTGACTCCTCTAACCATGTCAATTATTAATTATTTTCCATTGATAAAAGCTTAAAAAATAAATTAAACCCCTTTTGGACTATTATGAATGCCCTTGCCCCATGGAAACCAGCTACAACTGTGCTATTTGCAGTTCTATGTAGAAATAAGGTACAAACTTCAAAAATCCATTAAAAATACAATTCTTGATGAATCCTTATGAAATCTTCAGCGACAATGGAGAAAAGGATACTCCATATAAAACCTAAAAAAATTATGACTTCATAATTCAAATTGAAATTCTTACTTATAGTCCATTTCTGATGATTCCACATGAAACACTGAACCTTCAAAAATTCACAGGAAATACAATCTGTGATGAAATTTCCAATAAATTTGATAGATTTGAGAAATTGATGATTATTTTGAAATAAAAGAAGATTTTCAGCTTTTACTCCTTTATTTCTTAACCAGATAATGGGTTGGTAGTCATCCAAAATGACCTAATTAAGTAATTATGATAATCTCATGTAAAAATAAATGATGTAACCCATTATCCAAAAAACAATTAATATTTTCTCACTCACTTTTTTTCATTTTTTTCCATTGAATGCTTCTGTCAGCTGTTATTGACTTAAAATAGTCCCCCTTTTGCTGTTTTTTCCAAATAATCTTATTATCCAATTATATCTTTGTACCAACAAGTAAGTATTGGTTAATCCTTTACTTAATTGTTTTAATTCTTTCAGAATCAACCACAGAGACATCAAATCATATAAGTATACTATTTGAAATAGTATTAAACTGTCCTATTGTTTTACTACTTTTATAATACCATTTTGATCCTTTAAATCCACAATTAAGCCGTTAAATAACTCTGCCAATTCTTTACAAGGTATTATTTGATTATTAGTGAGTGTTTTTATTTTATTCTTAGAGATTTCTCTAGTAATATTTTTATTCAAGAATTATTGTTTTAATTCCTCTTGAAAAAGATAATTATATATTAAAATAATCTTATTATTAAATAGGTCTTGTAATTGTTTCTTGTAGAAAACTACTGCTTACTGTTATAATCACTATTAGTGTATGGAAAGTAAAAGAAATTATTAAGTAATTAATTATTTAGTTGTGGTTATAATAAGCGTATTTATCATATCTCATAAGAACAGTCATAGTACTATTTATTAATAGTAATATTATCAACAGTTTCGTAGACACATATTACAATTCTTTTATAGATAAGATTCAATATTGTGCTAATACAATTAAGAACCTTTTCCTTATATATATTCTTTCTTTTAAAATCAGGTTCAAATGTTACATGGTTAGCTGAGTAAATCATTCAAAGAAGACTTTTTTACCACCAAAACTATGTGTTCCAGATTCATTAATATGAAAATTTTAAAAAGATACTGGGTATGGATTTATATAAATGATAGGCCCCAAAAATATAATTGTGATTTAGAAAATGGCTGGATTTAATTTGGAATCTTGTATACTTTCTCATAAAAATATCTTTTTCTTCACAGATTGAATACATATTAAAGCCACATAAATGGATCTTTATAGGTAAAAAAGGGGTAATCTCTTACATGGAATAAATCAATTAATAAAACCTTTTCAAAGTATTTCCTTCATAAGAAAAATTCTTTTCTTAAACTGGAGTATTTAATTTTAAGGAGTAATCAACTTCTTATTTAATACATGGAAAAACTTCCTTTTCAATTTAAATCCATTAAACTGTGTTAATCACAGCACATACTTTTTAAGGTCCACAAAATCTTAGAAATCTATTAATTATTTTTTTGTTTTCATTTAAGGATAATCTTTTGGCAAGTAGTAGAATTATTTTTTTTGGAAAAAGGAACCAAATCCTTAGGTCATACATTTTTCAATGAGATGATAAAATTGTTAAATTGGAGCTCTTAGGCTAAACTTTTTATAGCTGTATTTTGATCCAGTTGTGCATTTTCAAAATGATAGATAATTTTGAGAAAATATTTTAAAGAAAAATTCGAAAAATATAACTAATATTTTGATTTTACTTACTATATGTTTGTAAGTGAGATGTTGGCATAATCTAAAAAAATAAATACAATTTAGGAGGTTGTTTTATCTCCAGTATGAAATTCACAATGTCTAATTGATACATGAAAATATTTCTCACTGAAATCATTATTTCAAAAATTCAAAACAAAAATACTTCATTGAACAGCATCAAAGGTGATTTTTGAAAGTAAATATCCATATTAGAGATGCAGACCCTAAGAACAACATAAAAAGTGATTAAATAAAAGTCTTTTCTGAAGGGATCTTGAAAGAAAATATAATTTTCCTTAAGTACCAAATTTCTCTACATGCACTTTATGATATTAGAGTGTTGATATACTTCAAGTAGATTTCTAAAGAAAAGATAGATATTTATTATGAGTTTCTCATTAATAGACCGTTTTAATAAAACATACCTTTTTTTTTCAAGAATATGAATTCAAAATTTATGAGAAAAAACTTGTATTTTCAACCTCAAGGGCTCCATAGTGGTAGAAAATGAATGAATCTACTCCAAAAGGACACCATGAAAAAATTATCTAAGATCCAATATTCCAGAAATACCAAACCTTCAGCTTATTGGTTAAATAATTCAGGAAAGATAATTTCATCTTAACTACTACTACATGGAAAACATTGAAAATTATTCACTAATAGACTGGGTTTGTAACAGAAGCACCTCAAATTTTGCAGATATATTTAATTCTTTGATAGACTAACTCGGGGTAAAAAGAGTTTGCTTAAAGAAAACTGTTATCTATATTACTTATTCACATCTGTGATAATGCAATTCTTTGTTTTTTCATCTTATTGAGCCTTTTTGATCTATGCTTAGAAATTAGAATCTGATCAGAGATGGTTTATTCTCTTTAATTAATCTCTATCCATGCCTTTTTAAATCAAAGTGATTCTTGTGTTAATTATGAGATCATTTTTTTGCAGTAAATAATAAGATGGAGAGAACAAAATCAAATTAACCTAAAGCTTTAAGCTGGGGTGAAGCTCAATGGTGTTCAATTTACGAAGCTTTCTATTTATTTGTATAGTGAGAAAGACTTTCAAGCGTTCCTAGATCCCTAATATTACCAAAAATATTTAGGAAAATATAAGTATTCGTAACAATTATTAAATTTATTAACTATAGGGATCACTTTTTAATGAATCTATCATTCATCAAATCTGTTAAAGATTTTATGGAGTTAATTTGATAGATCGTAGATGAAAGAATCAATATTCATTCAGCTTTCAAGTATATCATTACAGTTTCTGAAGAAATAGAAAATAGAAAACTTTATAATTAATTTAATATTTTGAAGAAACTTAGACTCAAAGTCCTCTATTAACCAATGGAACTTGTCTTTTGATTAAATTCAAATATTTTTCCTCTACTTGATCCTATTATATTGTCATATAGAAATACCAAAGGCATATTCATAAGATCATGTAAAAATAATGACCCTTAAATTGTCCAATAATTTAGACTTACAAAAAATATATCTGATCATCATTACAACCAAAATAAGGCACTAATAAAAATTTTAAATACAAATAACTCAATTAAATACTGGCTGAATATCCATTCAAAGAAAATAGACAAATTTATTCAATAATTTATCTGGTTCAATTTTATCAATTTTTCCACAATATATAAGCTTTCATAATGTCTTCTGTGAAAACAAAGAGAAGAAACCACATTTAATAAAAAATCATTTAATTTCTAAATCTAGAGAGAGCTCAAACCTTCTTCAAAGCATGAATGAAACTTTTGAAAAAATACTCATTGAAAATGGAATGCATCAGAAACCATCAAGCTTATTTAGAATGATTTGATGGATTCTTATGATATATTTTCATTCCCTGATGAGCTAGAAAGGTTTTTTAATGGTTTGTTTCAAAATAAATGAGAAATTATTGATGGAAACTCTTGTTGAATTTTCTTTTTTCAAGGAATTAAACTGGGATTTAAATCAAGAAACCCTACCAGATTTTCTTGAGTGTGAAAGAAATTTGGATATCGATCATCCGCTTTATACCTTCTTTATTTGAGCTAAATAAACTTGTTCAGTTTTAAGCCTGATTGCTTCTTTTCTTATCCAAAGATTTTGTGACAAGATGCATGTACTCAGGCATCCAAAGTGTCTGAAATAGACATGCACTATTGGTTAGAGCTTGGCACCGCAGCCCATGAGGTTCTTAACAAATAAATCTTGGCTTCCACCCTTTCATATGAATTGATACAGGTTCTGCTATATACTGTATATCATGTTGGCAAAATGCAAATTAATTTTTAAGTACCTCATCCAAGTTTCTATTTTTTTGTTAGATTGACTTAATTCTATTTATCAGTATTATTCAATCAGGTTCTGAGAATGAAAAACTGAAAAGAGTAATTCAAAACACCAGGCTCAAAATTTAGTTCACAGAAATTCTTATACATAACTTTGGGTAGAAGTTTCCTGTTAGCTCTACCGTGAGTTTTAAATTCCTTTCAAAGAATTTTTCTGCTCTTGAAAATTAAAATCACTACCTAATTCAACTTTCCAGGAATATCTTGATGTTTTTCCACTGTTCCAAAACTAACCATTGTTCTGAATTTTCACTTTCATTCCTGATTTGCTTTAGCATCAATGTTGGAATCAATTCATTTTTTTGGCTTGCAATGTTTGAATGGAAAGGAAAGTGCTCAGATTATATTACTTCATTCTTTCTTTTTCAAGTATCATTTTTTTGTTCTTATTTGAAACACATTTACACTTCTTTCCTGGTCAAAAGCTATAACCCTACTTCTTTACCATCAAAAATATTTATGACTTTTTATCAAGCTAAAGTTCGATTACTACACAAAATAATAAAGGGAATCATGTTTTATCAACTAATTTGTGTATTTTTTAACTCATTTTAACTGAATTAATAATTTTTTGATTGGTTTACTAATTATTTTAAATCAATTTTTTCAGAGTAGTGGGCCCAGTACTTTAGACAATTTATATATCAAATTTATATCTTTCATTTTTTTGGTACTCACCTCTTGTGCATGTTAGTTTATTTTTGATATTGTGAATACTTACTTTTTGAATTTAAATTCTCATTTTCATTTTACCTTGAAAAAATTTTACAGTTTTCCACAATGAGAAAAGCCATCATGGACTTAATTGTAATTTCAATCATATATTAATTGAACCAGATACCAGAAAATTTTGTACAGACCACTTTCTTGGAATTACTAGAAATATGAATTTTATTTTTGGATTATAAACAACTGATATCCACCAATCTTTTCAGCATATATTATATCTTTGATAACACAGACACTTAAAATATTTGAGCCTTAGAGGTATTTTCATATATTGAAAAGACCACAAAAGAGCAAAGTAAATTATAATTAAAAATATAAATTTTCTTTTTTAAATATAAAAAAAATGATATTTTTAGTGAAAATTTAATAATAAATTTACATGAAAATTTCAAAAATGTAAAAATATCTTTTTACTTGAAACAATGAAGTAAAAATAAATTTTTAGCAAAAATATTCAAAATAAAACATTTTTTGAAAAATTAAATAAAAAAGAATTATAGCTTTTTTCCAATAAATAAAAATCAGAAAATCATTTCATCATTGGATTCCTCATAAAAAATCAGGTGGGGTCACCTCTGAGTGAAAATTCTGTAACTCAATCTGAATAAGTTTAAATTAAGTTGATAGTATTTTCTGTATGAATGTCTGAAAATCTTCAAAACCCTGATTTAATTCACACTAAATGTGGTGTTGACCATCAATGTTTTTGTTAAAATTGAGGTGTGGTGTGTAGATAAGAAGTTATTGGGAATTGAAGCATTTTCAATTAAAATGTCAAAA
The DNA here is from genome assembly GCA_023105745.1 of Austropuccinia psidii. Classification (NCBI taxonomy): domain Eukaryota; kingdom Fungi; phylum Basidiomycota; class Pucciniomycetes; order Pucciniales; family Sphaerophragmiaceae; genus Austropuccinia; species Austropuccinia psidii. The sequence continues at coordinate 15,124,679 of JALGQZ010000017.1, forward strand.
TGTGTGCATGTATTACCTAACTGAACTAATATTAACATATTTGGAATTAATAATGACAGTTGTGTACTGTAATCTTTTAATAGAATTACATGTTTAAACATTAAGTATAGTACAGTTCCCTGCCAATTATATGAAAACAAAAAAATTCAGGCAGGGTGCTGAATTTTCTTTTTGCTGTGCAGTTGGTATCTCACACTCATGGGGTATTTTTCTTAAGTCATATGAAAAAAAATTAGTTTTTTTTTGTAGCTACGATTAATTAATAACTTATTATTAAATAAAAGAAATTTTAGTAAAGAAAAATACAATTTAAAAAAACAATTGAAAGTTGAAATAAAACCTCAATTACATGTAAATGAAATAACAAGTTAAAAAAATACAATCACAAGTAAAAAAAACCTGTTGAAGAAAAAACTTTTAGATTTAAAAAAATGATAAGCCCATTTTTGAAAACAGATTTGTCTTGAAAATGAGATGGCCAAAAGAAAAAAATCACTACATCAAACAGATGATAAAAACTAGATTATTGTTGATGAAACATGATGCTTAGTCATCAAATTGGTGAGCAAAGAAACTGTAAGAGAATTGCATGGCAGGTAGATTTGAATTGATTGTAGTTGAATTGGAAATTCCTTGATTGGTAATACCATAGGGAGTGGAAGGGTGACTGAGATTTTGATTGACCTGGGTTGAGTTTGTGTGTTTCAGTTTCTGAATACAAGCTAAAATTCAACTATTTTTTGGGTTCTTATTAAGAAGGAAGGCTTGTTTAAACCTTGGTGATAATGGAAAAATAATTGTGTTTTTGTGAATTTGGGGTAATGAAAGGTAGAGGATTGAGTGAAAGCAAAAGTGGAAAAGCCAAGTTGAGAAAGAAAATGAGTTAAAGAAATTTGAAAAAGACTGAAAAAAATTGCAAGGATGGTTTAAAAAGACTAAGTTCAATAAGGAACCTGGACTTCGTACAAATGAGAGGCAATGGCTGCAACACATTCTTGCAGCAGGTGCATCTATATGGTTTCCCTGCCTATTTCTGCATACTTTGGGAAGGGAACTATAATTTATGAGGAATTAAAAAAAACAAATTGGAAATATTAATTTTGAGGGGAAAGTAATTATGGCTCCAAGGGTTCCAGATTCCCCCCAAATTCCTTGCTGACAGGCATGGGATGTCAAAATCCATGCAAAAGTTAATCACTTTTATGATGAGGTTTGGATACCAACCATGGTGGCTTTGACTGTTTCCAAAAGGGTAAAAGCACCCTTAAGTTAAGACAAGCTTAATAAAAAACATTTTAGCTGGTTTTGAGGTCTCTTACACACATTCTGACATGTTTTGAGGCTATAAACCAACTATTACTATAGCAATGGCTTGTTTAAGGGACTAAAATGGCTAGAACCAGGGTTAAATGATGCCATAATTTGGTTTTTTTTTGTCATTGCTTTTCTCACTTCTTATTAAAGTAAATTTTGCTTTTGTAGTAAGAGAATTGGTGGCTATAAAATAATATCTACTTTGCCCTGCTTTTCTCTTCATGTTAGAATTTTTCCTTTTATAATTAGTTTAAGCACTGTTAAACCAATCAATAAAAAAGATACAACCCCCTCTTTTCAATTATTCTAAACCTATTAATCATTTCAAAAAAAAACATAATCACTGTTTGTAACTCTTATAATCAGTTTTACCCTTGAACCACCCCAAAAGGGAATTTAAGCATCTTTCATCATTGTTAACTTGGTCACTTTGTTTTCAAATTCACTCCAGTCACTTTTGGGCATTTTTTCTCTTTTATATTAATTTTAGGTACTCTGTTCTCATATTTATTTCCTGAAGTTCTTTGCTCAATTGATATCAATGAAAATTGCTTTTGGAGAAATTTCTTTTGTAGCCTTCAATATCTCTTGTGGAGTATTTTTTGGATAAATCTTTATTGTTGGTAAAGAAATAAATCTTCATATTATCCTTTTTTTTAATACTAACAAAGTTAAAATCAATAATTTTGGCATTTTTTTCTCTTAAACCTATGAAAATTACTATTTTGCTTAATTTTACCTTAAACAAATATTTGAGGATAAGAGAATTATTTGATTTTCAATCAAAGCTTAATATCCACACCTTACAAAAAAGTTGTTATTTTTCATATTATGGGCTCACAATGGATTCAAAGATCTACAAAAGTGAATGATTTCATCAATTAAAACATTGAATATCTTTCTAACATTCAAGAAAAGTATTTCAAACAAGCTGTAACAAGAGAATCTGAAGGATTTTAATTATGCTATAATGATATGAAATATCATAAGGTTTTTTAAAATAAAGGCTATCATAAGCATATTCTAGTTTTGAATAAACTAGAATTGTTTCTTGAAATACTTTGCTTGGTCAGGAAAATAACATCCATTGGTTGACTTTCAAAATAATTTGATATCAGTGAAGGCTCTGAGGTGCATTGTTCATGAACCATGATTGATATCATCAACTCTATTTATTATTAATACATAATATGTCCATAAGATTCATTTTATTCACATACTTGATAGCTCAGGAAGGGATTTAGGGCAGTGTGGGATTTATTTATGATATAATGTTACCAGTTTTTGATGGAGAAATACATCTAATTAGAAAGGCAAAGTATTCTTCATATGCACAAATTTTGTGAAATTGTGAAAAAAACATCATCTGTTTCATTGATTTTTAACCTGAATCATGTTAAGATTCAATTATTTTAGAAGGGATAGGTAGTCACATCAACAGAAAAAACTATTTGATATGTGTAAGTATTCATTTCAACCTCTATATTTAGTTTGTTTCATTATTTTATTCAATTTAGATAAATCATTCTGATCTTTGGCTACTATACAATTGCCAATTTGGCATTTCCACTGTGCTACATGCTGATTCCCAACTTCAAGGCACTTGAGAAAACAAACACATCAATAAAGAGTTTGATAATTGAACTTCAAACTCATGTTTTTACAATTAACATACAATTGGTGTTCTCAAAGTATAGTGTGCATTTTTTATAAGGATGCATCTGCAGCTGTATGAGCACAAACACCAAAAGTAATATAATATTGGGATAATGAAATGTGTTTCACACAAAATTCCCACTAATTAAAATACCAATTCACACCTCCAGAAGTTTGTATTTATCATTAACTGCAACCCATCAAATGATTTTTCATTTCAATTTGTGATGGAGGTGTTCACCATGACTACCACACTGTAATATTTTATATTTGAAATCATTAATAAGCTTATGTGAGTTTTCTCTATTCTGGGTAATATTTTAATGATTGGGAGTTCAAAATTGAACATCTAAATATCTGAAAATTTGTAACTCAATACAAGACATTATGGTACAAAAAATCAAAAGACAAAATTGAAAAATTTGAATTGAAATACAATTTTAATCATTTTCATCTTTTAAAAACTAAATTCAACATCCATTCCATTTCATTACAACTGGTCCTCTTTGGGACTAGTTGTGTATTTAAGGGCTGCTAAAAAGAAAAAAAATTCTGAGTTGAGAAATTCTTCCTCTTAACAAGTGTTAGTATTTTTCATCTGAATTTCCTCATCCAACTCTTTGAAGTGAGTATGTTCATTTCTGTTTATTTCTAAAACTTTCAATTTTTCTTTCCTTTAATCTTGCTCTCTTACCAACAACATTTTCCTTTTTTATTTCTCCCTTGAAAAAAACTCTTTTATTTTTATCTTTTTGACATAATAATCATGCTTGACTTTCTTCCTGATAATAACTATATTTCATGTGTTGCAACATTTGGCTTTCCTTGAATCCCTTTTTTCAAAAATCTCCAGAGATTTCTTATATTTGACATTGATTTATATTTATGGTTGACTATTGGTAGAGCCCCTTTAGGTGTTTTTTCCTAGGTCTTCACCAAAAAAAACTGTGGGATCTAAAAAATTCATCTTTTGGTCAATGTGGACTACCTCTTGCAAATTATTATTATCACTAAATAACTCATTATTTCCATCATCAAGGTCCTGTTCGCTGTGTTTTTCTTTGAATTATTTATTTTTATACCTTTTTAATATTATCTTTTAAATTTATGACTCATATATTCAATTTCTTTCCCAACATATCATCCATGTGCCTATAACATGGGCATTTATTTTTTTAGTTTCTCTTCTAGTGTTAATGCAAGTTAATTCTTAGTTCCCACCCCAATAGTTTTCTCATGAAAGAATACTATCACATACTTGTGTTTTGATTTCTGACATCGCTGTTTCAGCTTCTTTGAATTAAAGAGTAAAATTAGCTTTTTATGATCTAAATTCAAAAACTTTTCAAAAAAGCCAAATTCTTGAAGTTGAGTATTTTTATTTGTACAACATCCCTGCATATTTTTTTGCTATGACCAAATAAATTATTATAATTTTGTTCCTGTTCTAAATAGTCAAATGTATCTTCAAAGTCAGAATCACTGAAAAGTGTATTATTATCACTTTGCATCAATCTCTCAGATTTGACTTTCTTCTTAAGAAAAAAAAAATATACTTCATTGGTTTTTGCACTATTCCTCTTAGTTGTTACTTTACTATTCTCTAAGTTTTGGCCCATGCCAACTTGCTGCAAGCTTCTGTCGTTCAGTTAATCTTTCCCACTTGTGATGACTGAACTGAGTGATTTTTGATGGTATGTACCAATTCCTTGAATGAGATGGATTTGATGAACCAATGCAGGATGTGATAGTGGTGAAATATAATGATTATGATTAAATGGGTGAGACATTTTGTCTCAATTTTTTTTTTTAAAAAAAAAGAAAGTCATAATTTTGCTGGAGATTTTTCATGCGTAAACAAGCACAAATTGCACCACTAGATAAACAAAAAAATTACATCCATGAGTAAAGAATTGTACATGTAAGATTTGGGTCACATGGATGAACTAAAAGCACATCCAAAAATACAGGGTCTGTATTAACTTAAAACCTGATGAGTAGAGCCACCAGCCACCTCTAATGGCTGCTGGTGACTTTGCCCATGAACTCACGGAAAGTATTTTGGGAAATGGTGCATGAGCAAGAATGACCCATCAGTATCAGAATACAAAATTGGGTATTTTGAGTCCCCTTATTGTTAATTAGACTATTTTTCATAAATTGATTACTGATCCATTGATTAAACCACTGATTGATTTCTGTGTTATCAAAGCATTTACCAAGCAGTTTGTAAATTATCGATTAAAAATTAACCAATTAGCCAGATATTCAGCTAATAAATACTCCATTAGTGATCATCTGCGCGGCATTGATTCAGCAATTAGTTAACAATTAAGCGTTCAACAAATAAAACTCGTTAACCAACCATCTACTTCCAATTGATGACCAGTTGGTTAGTTTAATATTCATAAACATTGAAGAATTTGATGCTTAATTGGACAGCCGAGATAAACGCAATGCTCAAAAAGATCAGAAGATGGGTAGGAAGTTTTTAAAGCGTTGTTTCCTCAGCTGTTATATTTCAACCTGCATTTAGTAAGTTCTTGATAAAACGAACAATTGAAACTGTATGTAATTCTGGTTTGCATTTCTTCAATCTTATATTACTTGAAAGGTTTATTATTTAATCTAAGGTTTCTACATTTTTTGAACGTGATTGTGTGTTGTTTTTTAGACTGTTCTTTCCTTTCAGCCATGTTTTGCAGAAAATGGTTGTCAAAGCAAATGAAGGGTATTTCTATCAAATAACAAAATCTATTGTTTTGAAAGCTAAAAACCTTTGCCCCAAGTAAGCTTGTTGGAGTTAATTTGCTTTTTCGTTTTATTTTCCCTTTAACATACTCTATTCAGATTTAATTTTAATTTTATCTTTCTAACGTTTCTACTGACTCAGATTTCTTCCTTGACCAGCTCTTAATTTGTCCCAAAGTTGCTTAAGGAGACACCCCTTGAGCAATTTGGACGAAAGAATAAAAAGAAGATTGGTAAATGTAAATGAATTGGTTAAAAAAATCAAGGTTACAATAGCAACTACGTATCGGTTCCTTCGGCATGTAGAGCTGGTCCTTCCCTCTGTCGCACAGGTTCTAAAAACAATGCATCACAAAAGAAGTCAACTAGGTATACGTGATGTACAAGGGGAACAGACATTAATTACCAAAGTAAGGATGCATCATTGCTTCCTGGGCGGTTAGCCGGTCTTGATGATCATACTGAAGAAGCTTGTCAAGAAAGTCTTTTTTTTTATAAAAGATGATGAAAAGACGATGCAAAAGCATCTTAATCAGCTTGCTGAGCCAAACAACATCAACAATAACCATGCTAACGAACCAATGGCTTCATTTGAAATAAATCTTTGACTGATAGAAAGTAAAATCAAAAGACGATCGATTAGGTGGTTTGAGAGTGTATTGCACATTGACGCACGTACTTGTCAGTGGTCAAGAATCTACTCCATGGTTTACGTTGGTACCTTCCCAAAATATCGTCATATTGGGCATCCAATTCAATGTCATACTTTTCCAAATAAGCGTATAGCTCATCAGTGCCAAGAACCTTGGTGATTTTCACCAATTGATCGTAATTGTCATGTCCATGAAAGAAGGGTTCTTTCCTAAAGATCTGATTCAAACTGGAGTTCAATCAGTAATTCATGATAATTTCATGTATTTCAATGCTTTCTTTGTTCAGTTGATATGCATGACAAAAAGCATTATAATGTAACCACCGACCATTGATGCAAACATACAGCCTAAACTCCACATATCCAGGCTATAGTCATATTCTTGAAAATCCACAAGCAATTCAGGCCCTTTGAAATATCTTGATGCTACTCGAACGTTATATTCGGTATTGGGGTGATAAAATTCTGCGAGACCCCAATCAATCAGCCGCAGCTGACGTCGCTCATGATCAATCATTACGTTGTGTGGCTTAACATCTCTAATGAGTAGGAAAAGCAGCTTTTCATTTATTGTACAGAGACGATAGAGGTTGCAAAGTAAACGACAAACCTATGCATTATCCCTCGTGAATGGGCAAAGTCGAGTGCTTTGAGAAGCTCAGAAATGTAAAATCGAACATCATAGTCGCTAAACTTTGGATAAAGTACTTTGAAGTCTGTGTTGTTTATGTATTCAGTAATGATTGAAGGCGTCTTTGACTGCATAGGTCGTCGGAGTGAGCATAAGCCGGGGTTGTTTTCTGTTTAATTTGATTAATAGATAGTTCAAGTCGAAATGCCATTTACCTGAGGATCGCGCACAACATCAAGCAAAGTGATGACATTAGGTCCACCGGCCAAGTTTTGCAGAATTTTAATTTCACGTTTAATTTTTTTCTTCTTCACAGGTTTTAGGACCTAAATTAGAAATGTTAAATAGATGGGAGCAAAATAAATATAAGATATATGGTGGAGATAACCGATGGCTAGCCATGACCAAAAGATAAAGGTAGAAAACCAATCGTCGGTAGTACTTTAATGATACACTTGTCATCATTGGCAATGTTAACGCCTTCAAACACTTCGGAATATTTTCCCCTGCCGACTTTTTTGACTATTTCATAATTGTCCTGAACCCCCCAAGAGACTGAAAGACCATCTAGATTAAGAATCAGTAGTAAAAAAAAATTGAAAACCAATCAGATGGCTGCATTGGTTCCAGCATGATTTTATTTTGTAAAATAAGATCAAAAAGATAAATTTTCAAGATTGATAGTACCATAATCCCACCAAGAACGACCAAAGGTCTCGTTGACATTTACATAAACTCGAGCCTGCGACCTGCCGACAGCCATGGAATCGAGTGGATAAGATTGAACTGAGGAGTGCAAAATGATGAATAAAACTCAATCTAAGGCTGTTTCTGAGTTTTTGAAAACTTGCGGTGAAATCAATAGATGGGTAGATAATGATGATGATGATATCGCCAATCTTCCTTGGGTTAAGTAGAAATTCTGGCGACAAAAACCTACAAGTTGAGCGTAGTCTGCTGATAAGGGTCACTCTCACCAACAATTTACTGAAGCATTCTTATTGAACCCCTCAAAAATCCATGACAAATTATTTTTTGAACAAATTACAAATTTTAAAGTGTATTAACGCTCAATTGGAATAATCATTTCAATCAAAATCATAAGAATAAACAAACTACTAGTACTAATTGAGAAAAAGCTTTCAATTGAAAGATTTATAATTTGAGATAACTAACGGCCCAAAGATAGGATAGGTTCTAAAAGCTAAAAGAAGACACAGTATTGATATGATTATTTGTCTTGGAGAAGGTTGATGATAAATATGCATCTCATCAAGCTTGTCATGAAAATAAATTTAATTCTTTTATTGAGCTGTGGAAGGATGCAAAATATATACAGCATCAACTAATTTGAAGTGAAATAATTCCAAGATAAAAATTGACTTCTTTTGAAATGATCCAAAAGCAGGATTCCATGTTGATATCAGAGCACTACATGAAACCAACTCTTAACAACTTGGAGGCTTTGTTAATTTAAACAGACTCATTTTATAAGAACAATATAGTTACTTTTCTAGGCTTATCTTACCATGACTTCAAAACAAGAATGCAGAAATGACTTTGGGATCTTAATATAAGTTGGCATGTAGAAAACAGGCAGTCAAAGAGCCACACAGATTAAAAATAACCCTTATAGAGAATTAAGAGGAAGTTTTGAGAATGGGTCAGGGAGTTTTCCATTCAAAGGGAAACTTTGCTTTTGCAATGGTATAATTCATCTTGGAATGAAACAGAATTTGGCAAAGCTTGATCTATGTCCATCAAAATAATTTATGAAATCCGGAGGGGACGCCACATCTCATGTGGGTTGTCAAGTTTTGGAAATTTTTTCACAAAGTAGAACCCTTTGCAAAAGAGGAAGAGTAGTACCTTGAAAGGCTTTAACTATAATTATTATATCAAGTGTCACAGAAACCATATTCAAAGGGAATTCTGATTTAGTGGTACCATTTCAGTAAGCAATACAGCTAAATGCAAATTCATTGAGCTCAATCTCTCTTCCTTGACTCATGGCAACATTGAGACTACCCTCCAAGAGGGTATCTGGATCTGTGGGCCTTTGGGGTATGTTATGCAAACCTGGAAAGAACACAGTGAACTAAAAATTATGTTCTATCAGCTTCATTTGAGAAACTGATCAAATTAACCTGAAATCCTTTAAAACTAGGCTTATCAATATAGAAAAAGATCTTCTCAATGAAAATGTAAGGCAGTTATTTATCAAGTCTTGTATAAATGGTTCCAAAAAACCAAGCCATGAAGCTAAAAATGAATTTTTGATTTCTACATATTTGAGTTTTTCTAATGCTGTTCATATGAATCATTTATTTTGTTATAATTATTAAAAACACTTTGGGATGCACAAATCCTCTTTTGATATTAAAAACTTGTTCAAGAACTTTTTTCTTTTTTGTTCTATAGTAGGTATTGAGGTGCATCTAAGAAGGAACCATTGATGGGCTCCATTTTCAAACATATTATTTGAAACTCATAGAAAGGAAAAAACTTAAATTTTTCAGGAACCTTCCTTCCAAAATTCTATTTGTATTTCTCTAGGTATCTTGGCTTGTAATGATTATTTTTTGATAACATATACATCTTAATTGAGTGGAAAATGAGCTAGACAAGGTTGAAAAAATTGATTATGGTTCGCCAACTCCAGATCAATTCTCTTTGAGAACTAAATTATTTTCTTCAATACTGCTTCTTTGATGGATAGATAGCTGTATTGTACATGCTGATTATTCAATCATTTGGAAATCTGAGCTGAAAGGAACGGAAGAATAGTACAAACTTATCACTGCGAAAACCATTGGTCAAATAATAATTGGAACCAAAAATTCATTCATAGACAAAACCCCCAACATTAATTGATGAAGGGAGATCTTGAAGGACTCACCTTCTTAAAACTGAGACATTTCCTTATACATATAGCTACCCCGTACCAAGATCTTCACATAAGGACTCATCATTCCATTGGGGGGTTGCTTCTTCTCAGTACACTTTTCACTAATTTTATTTATTTTATTTTAGTTTTTATTCCACTGTTCTAAGAATTATTTTGACATAAGCTTATTTTTTTCAGCTAGCTTAAGAAATTCTTAAGCATATATTATTGCACTGGATGGGCCATTATTAAAATTGCATATTTTCTTAGAAAAAGAAGAAAAAACAAAATATGATGAGGGAGAGAGGAAGAGGATTTGGCGGGAAAATCTACAAGATTATTGATGAGATATTTCTTTAAAACTATGTCAATTCCCAAATTTACAAATCTCAGAATATAATGAACTAACTTACTGAGAAAAAAATTGAGAGCCAAGATTCCTGGCTTTCATGCTTTCTTTTCTAAGAAAAAAGTGTGGCTTGATGAGCAGCCGAACAATATGTATCCGCATATTAATATACCTTAAATGATTTTCATTTGATATAATCAAATTAGAATTGATATAGAAATAAAATTTAATCAAACAGCTGTCTCATAGCAAATATTTTCAATTATTATCTGTTGAGAATTTTCTTGAAACATATTAAAAGTGAAAAATATCATAAATTTGTCTATAAATTTTCATATGATAAATGAAATAAACCTAATAAAAACAGTATAAATATTTTATTACTCACTTAGAAACCCTTGGATCACCTCTTAGTACAATCTTTTCAGATCAAGTATCTTCATTTAAAAATTGGTAATGATTCCTTTTTGCCAAAATTTCTGAACAATAATCAAGCTGGGATTATATATCATAACAACTTGTTGGCCATTATTTTGATATGTTGAAAATGAGTTCTTCTATAAAGTTACAGCGCTATTCAGATTTCTTGAAATATATTGTACTTTAGTGGGTTTGTGTTACATAGTAAAGCTTTTATTTAGATTTTTTTGAGTTTTATTGGGACATTAATTTAGGATCATCTGTCTAATAATATGGTATAAGAATAAATTATCTGATTATACTACAATCAAGTATATTTCAACAAAAACATGGAGAAATATTTTCATTTGGGTCACAAAGTAATGATATATCTAGCTTTAAACCTATATAATGCAAAAAAATATTTGTTTTAAAAAGCCCAAATTATATTCACAAAAAATCATAATTCTCCATCCAATTAGTAATGTAGTGGTATGATAAAAGTGGGATTGATGAATTAAAGATAATTGGAAATATGATTTTCAAAGGGGGGAATTATTGCTGAAAAGGTACCAGATTCCTAGAAAAATCATTTATTCTGTTTTTCTAAAATGAAAGCCCATTCCAAAATTGATTTCAATAATACCTAGAATATCTTCTGAAATCTTTTACATCACCTCTTATACAATTTTTATAAAAACTTGGATGGTTGCCCTAGTTTACAGGAACAAAAACTAATTCTCAGTAATTATAGGTCGAATTAAAAATATTAAAAAGGAGTTGATAATTACATTTTTGATTGCAAAAAATAAGTATATTTTTCTGATTAAGATAATCATTAGCTCCTAGAGTGATTCCCAAAAAATAAATTCATACAAAATTTGGGGAGATGAAAGGATGTCTTTTTGTTTTTAAGATTTCTTTGAATTTGAATTCTTCCTTTTATAATTAGCTTTAATAACCATTCAACAAATCAATAAGATATTCAAACCACCCTCAGTATATAACTCCATGAAAATTTGATACAGGTAAATTTTATTTTAACCACCCTTTATCAAAATTTGATAATTAATCATTAAGTTTGAGCTACCCCAAAGTAGTTTGAAGTAGTTCTTTTTCACTAAGATCACATTTAATCTGAATCTATTTGTAATTGATATCCTTTTCAATTATTCCATATTGATAGGTTTTCTCAGCTGTTTTAATTATTGATAATTAAAGACGTAAAAATGAATATATTTGGAGGTATGAAAATGAAATATCTCCATAAATAGTCTGTAGAGTTCTTATAGACCTTAGTTTGTAAACAATAAACATTAATTTTTTTTATTAATTGCTACTATTAAAGCTCAAGTTAGCTGACAAAAATTTTCAAAAGCTTAAAATTACTCAATAAATTTGGTTGTAATTACATTTATTAATTTGATATGGTAGAGGAAAGTTACTTGACCTTTAATAAGAACTTAATATCAGTTCCCGGAATCATAGCTTTAAATAAAAAAAGGAAGCTTTTAAGCCATGAGAAAAAAGACATATTTTTTCACTTCAAGATCAATGGAACTATTCAGAAGGAATTTTTAATAATCCTCTGACATTATTTAATAAAAATATAAAAGTTTAATGCAAAGCTTTTAAAAACATATTCATTGCAAATAATTTTATATATAAAAAAACTTTATGTATATTATTAGATACTTCAAAATTCAGTACATAAGATATTTTGAGGAATGTATATGAAGCTTTTACATAAAATGAATTAATTATCCTGTATTCAAAAGTTTCATAAGATAAGATGACTTGAAGATAGTAGTTTTGAGACTTAAAGAGAAAAAACAATATTCTAAGGATTTATCTCTTACTAAAAATAAAGATTTATCCAACAATACTCTGAATGGATGATTTTTTTTGGATCAATCATAAATTAAGCTAAAGAAACTAATATAATAAGAGAGTATTACAAAAGGATCTCAAGGATAAATAACACAGAAAAAGGACTGGAGTAACAAAGATTATAGTGAAGGAAGATGCTTTAATTAAGTTTTGGGGTGGCTGAAAAATTTGAATAATTAATAGTGGTAAAAACAGAAATTATGATAATTTTTTAACACATTTAATTTTTTTTGGTTTTTTTTTTGGAATATTTTATTCATTTTTTAAAGATAATTGAGCTAATTATTAAGCTAAGAAGATTTCAAAATTAAAATCAAATAGGGGAAAAAGAAGCAATTTTTTAAAGCCTCAAATTTATTTCTCAAAAAGTGAGAATTTTTCCAGTCTTTGTGAGAAATGTATTTCAGAAAACCAAAATTCTTATGGCATTATTGAATGCTATTTTAAACCAAAAATGGTTGGTTTTAGCCATTTTAGCCCTATAAACCAGCCATTAATATAGTAATTATTGGTTTTGAGTCTTAAAGAAATATTGGTATGCTTAGAAAGAAGTTTGAAATCATTTAAAGCTTCTTTGGTGAAGTTTCTTTTAGATTTAGGGTATTTGGACCCACTTAGCAATAGCTAAAGATTATCTTGTTTGTATCAAAACTAAATCATCAATTGAGTCACTGTAAGGTTTGTCTATTAAACTCCTGATAATAGTAACAAATATCAAGAGTACTATGACTGTCCTCATTAGAAAATATAATATAATAAAATATTATAGCTATAAATTAATATAATCATTGAAATTATTATGTAAAAAAAGCAGAATGAATTATTATTCAATGACTTAATGATAAAAAATTAATAATAATTATAATATATTAAAACTATTATATTAAAATTATAGTCACTGAAAGCTATAATAATGAGAAATATAGAAGCTCTTAATGAGACAGTTATATGTATAAAGTAATAATATCTAACCACTTATAAATAGGATGCAGATTATTTATAAAATAAATTATCACACACACTGTGCATAGATACTTATTATAGAGAAATTCCATATAAAAAGACTAATACTAGATAAGAAAAGATATATAAATTCAGAGGGAACTTAGTTATAATATTTACTTAATAAAATAGGTCAATAAACAACAGTGATAATATTAAATAATGTTTATAAGTTAGAAAACACACCAAAAATAACTATTTTGAAAAAATGAAATAATATCTAAGGGTTTTAGAGGGATTTGTGGATTTGAAAGGTATTCACAAAAATTATTTTATAAGATAAAGTCAATTATTGGTGATTACAACAATATACTCTAAATCATATTATTTCAATTAATAAAGAATGAAATCACTTACAAATTACTTTGATAATATAAGACTTTATATGGAATAAAATATTACCTGTAAAAAATGGCTGATTGATTGAATGATAATTGTGATGGACAAACACAGTGATGTAAAGGCTTCTTTTATACCTTCAGAGAAAATCTCATGATAAAACAATGGATATAGAGGGAGTGCTCAGATAAAAACTGAAAAACCATGCTTAAAAATAAGGTTTTTAACTTAAGATAACTTATTTATTACTTTAATTTAAAGTAACCAGTTTAATTATTAACTCAAAGTAACTTTATTCCTTTTTTGGGTTTATTATTTTAAGTTATTTATATTAAAGGTTTTCACATGAAAGAATTAAAAATGATGCTTCAACTTAAGATCTCTTAAGCTGGATTTTCAATTAATTTTTATAGAAATATTCATTTTATTCAAGAATAATTAAAAGAGCTACATCAAAGGCTAATTAAAAACAATTATGTTGGAAAAAGATACCTATAATCTAATTTTTACACATATAACATTGGGTTGTAAGCTGTGTAAATGTTTCAAGAAAATCCAATAAGAATTGAATTTTTAATGAATTTTGGAGTTATTGCTATTTCTTCACCTAAAATAGCAATACACACTAAACCTTAACTTTGAATAAGGTTTTGATACTTATGACTTTAAAATCTATCCTTGTAAAGTTTGTAAAACCTTTATTGGAAGTCTGAATATGGGGATTTACCCTTTGGAAGCTTGTAATTTCTGTCCAAATACAAATAACCCAGTTTAAACTTTGATACTCAATCAAAGTCTAATTTTAAATTTCACTTAAGTTTGAAAATCTTCCAATACATTTGTAGAACCTTATTTGGGCTCTTGCAGACTCCTAATGCTGGGTACCTTGTCTCCATTTGACCTTTTTCCTTTTTCCCACCTTCTGGCATGAATTTTTGCCCTTTTATTTATTTAGGATGCTGGTAAACCCATGTAAGCTTTTAGTAAAAACACGTATGCCCTTACGTGTTTTTACTAAAAATGTTAATGCCACAAATGACATTAACAATGCCATTAATTCCATTGTTAATGGCCTTGAAAATAGCATGAATGGCCTTAACAATGGAATTAATGGCATTGCTAAGGTCGTTTGTGGCCTTAACAATGGCATTGATGGAATTAAAAATGCCATTTATAGCATTAATAATTCCCTTTATTGCATTGATAATGCCATTTATTGAATTGTAAATTCCCTCTATTGCATTGATAATTCCATCAATAACCTTCAAAATGCCATTAATGGCCTTCAAAATGCCATAAATAGCCATATTTTATTTAAAAACCACCCCTTATGTTTTTTTACCATACAATTATGTGTTTTTACCAATTAATGGAAAAAACACGTAAGGGCTTACGTGTTTTTACTAAAAGCTTACATGGGTTTACCAACACCCTTTATTTAAAGCCATGAAATTGCCTCAAACAAATTTAAATTGAACCCATACAGGCTTTACAGCTTGCATGGCAAATTCTTATCCAATGTATTAAATATACACAACACCTTAATTTTGGCAAAATTTTTGAAGATTTACATAAACCTTATGCAACTTTGGATTTAAGCTTAAATTCAACAATTAAAAACTTTTTCCAAAAATCCTTAAATTTTACAATTGTGCTGTGAGTATCTTAAATCTTCTAACAACACTAGAAATAGTGAGTTTTGGGTATAACACCTTATGGGTCTAGCCTAGGTTATTTTTGGTGTATAATTTAAAAATGGCATAATATCTCTAGCTTTGTTTATCAAAAATAAAGTTGTTCTTAATTTGTGTTAATTTTTGTTAATTTTTGTTAATTTTTTGTTTTAATTTCATTTCATAAGTCTGGTTATGGCTAAATGAAATGTATATAAAGTTATTTGTGGCCTTATGGATATTTCATACTTAATTCACTGGCTCAAATTACCTACCACAAAAATAATTGTACAACAATTTTCCATTGAGCAATCTAACCACAATTGAATTGGGGGGTACAATACACTATCCAAATGCTCTAAGTATACCTTTAAAGTATGTAAAGAGCACAATTCTGACTTTTATTGAGGAAATGGTCCTCTATCATGTCTGAATCTTCTGAAAAACCTTTAAGAATCTGGTATTTTACTTTCTGAAAGCCATTCATCTTCATGTTGTGGGTTTCTGTATTTGACTAAGTATTCTCATTCATTTTCCCCCTAATTCTTCTTTCTTCAAAAACTTTCAGTAACTTCTTCTCTTCAATTTAATTAAGTGATGGTAATTATAAGTGTTCTTAGTTTCTCAAAAGTAATCAATAGTTATAACTTGAATTATAATGCTTTACAAGACTAAAAGGGAAACCTGGATGTTTCTTTTCCAACTCTCCTTTCAGTTATACTTTTACTGCATTTTTTCCATGAAGGTCTTTAATAATAAAGGGTCCTTCAAAAGAATATTTTTATTTCTTTCAACCTTTAATGTTATTAAAGTCAAAGGCTGAAGCTAATATTAAGTATCCTACTTTGAATTCTGGGGTTTTATGAATTTTATCCCATTTCTGTTTAGAGTATTCAAAAGCATCAGTAATTCTTTGACTTTGATGATGATTCTTTATCAAACAGAGATTTAAAGCTTGATGAAGTTGCATGAATATCCACTAAGTCTTTCTTTAAAGTATCAACTGGAGATTTGGGGTTACATCCTTTTTTCTAACATTTCAGGAGTCTTTCCTGTTGAATCATGGATAGAAGTTATGAAGGCTAATTCCAATGCTTTTATGAGTTTTAACCAATCATGTGTAAAGCCATAAGAATACTTAAGCTCAAAGCTATAACCACAAAATCTTCTGATCAGTTCCTCAAGGGTTTGAATCATTCTTTCTTCCAATCTATCAGCTTGTGGATGGTAAGTGGCTGAGAATGATAATTTTGTACCCAAAATTGCATGTAAGTTTGTCCATAATGCTGATTTGAATTTTGAGTCTCTATCACTAAGGATATTTCTAAAGAGACCATTATGTGATATAATTCTATTGAATATTAAAAGAGCTGTATCCATAGCTGTGTCATTATTATGACATGGGAAAAATATTTGAGTTTTTCTGTACCTGTCCACAATAAAAAGACATTTATTGTAGAATTTCTCACCACCAGGTGACAAGGAAGTCAACCAATCCATATGAACCGCTTACCATGGGGAACTTGGCTCTTGGATATGAGTTATCAAGCCAAATCCTTTACCAGAAACTTTATTGGCCTTTTGACACCTGTCACAACTATGACAGTGCTCAATGACATATTTTCTCCAAGATGGCCACAAAGCACATGTCTTAATTATTTCCTTTGTTCTGTCTTCAGAGAGATGTATAGGGTGAATTTTTTTCATGGAACCCTAGTAATATTGTGTTAATTGACATCCTACTACATAAGACCATTACACATGTGTATTTAGATCTGTGATGCATGATACCATCAAATAGATGGAACCTTCCATTATCATATGATGTTCTCAATATATCATCCAAATAATTAGCTAAAAAAGTATCTTTCAAATATTTATCAAGAAGAGAAGTAAGAATATGACATCTCTTATCTTGCTTGTAGCTTCTTATAGCTTATTCAAAGAATTATGTCCCCATATGTGCGATGTTAATTCCTTCAATTGGAATTTGAGGTTCTGACTTTTCAGGAACATGGGCAGAATTTTTAGGTGTATTAGTCAATTCCCATATACCAAAGCAATAAGAATTCTTATAAATATTTACAGATTTATGTAATATGGTAATATTGCCTCTATACTCCTGTATATCAATCTGCCATCTTAAAATGTGTCTGTTTGTAGTTTTCATGTTAAGAACTGATTTAATGGCATTAAAATCAGTAATCACCTAGAAAAACTGCCATCAAGATAATAATGAAGTTTTTTGTAAAGCCCATACAAGGAAAAGGCACTCCATTTGGCTTGCTCAATATATAGCCTCAGTAGGGCTTATTTGTCTTTAGATAAAACAAACTGGACTTTCATAAGGATTGTTATTGACAATTTGAACTTGATTAAGAGCTGCATCTAAACCTTCACTGCATGCATCAATATATAGCTTGAAAGGAAGTTTCCAGTCTGGCATCAATAATAATGGATCATTGGTTAAGGCATGTTTTATATCTTCATATGCCTGAGTCCTTTCTTGTTCCAGTTCAAAGAAAGTTTGTTGATCACAAACTCTGTACAATTATCTGGCATGGATTGCAAAATATTTGAGGTGTTTCCTGAAATAACTGGGAAGCCCTAACAAAGACATCATTTCTTTCTTTTTCTGGGAAGTTTTTTTCTGTAAGACTTCAGCCACTTTGTTTTTCTCAACACCAAGGCTTAGTCCTGAAGCTACATGTCCCAGAGCCTTTAGCTCATTAAACCCAAACTAAATTTCTTAAGAGATATTTTCATTTTCACTTGAAGAATTTTCTTAAGTACTAATGAAAGTCTCTCTAAATTCAATTTCCAGGTTTCCAAAAAGATGATAATTTCATCAATATATATGATTAGCCATTCCTCTGATAGTTCATGTGGGGAAAATGGTATTCATAATTCTTTAATAATGAGAGGGTGCATTATTAGTTCAAAAAGGGATCCTCAAATAGTTATAAATACCACACTGAGCAATTATCCTCAATGATTTCCTAGCATGAGGTGTCAAAAAATATGATGGAAAACTTTAAGTGCATCCATAGAAGTAATAAATATTTCTTTGGATAATCGAGTCAAAGTCTGATGGATTCTAGAAATTGGATACCTGTATGGAATGGTATAGGTATTCAATTCTCTAAAATCACCAACCATCCTTCATTTATCATTATGCCAAGTAGTGCTTACAGGGGTTGGGACTTCTACTTACTCATTATATCCAATTTTTCTGAGAACTCCCAGTTTCATTTGTTCATCAATATGAGATTCTAATGCTTTGCTAGCTCTAGGGCTAGCTGGGTAAGATTTTCTTATTAATGGTGAAGGATAAGGTATTTTAACATTGAGAATAATTCCCACTTCATGGACTTCAATAGCCCCTAGTGGTTGTGAGCCTTAGAGGTATTTTCATATACCCAAAAGACCACAAATAATAAAACAAGATACAATTCTAAATAAAATAAATTTATTTATATTATCAAAACAAAAATTTAAAGAAAAATATAAGCTTATACACAAAAATGGAATTTCAATTATAATTTAAAAATAAAGTTAAATTGAAATTTAAAATTGTGAAAACACATTTTTACTTGAAAAAATTAAGAAAAATTAATTTTTAGCAAAATTACTCAAATGAAGATTATTATAACTTTTTATCAAATAAATAAACTTAGGAAAATTGGTTCACCATTGGATTCCTCATAAAAAGTAAGGTGGGGTCACCTCTGGGTAAAATTTCTGTAACTCAACTCTAAATAAGCTTAAATTAAGTTTTGAGTATTTTCTCTATAAAAATTGAAAATACTCAAAACCATAATTCAATTTATACCACAGGTGGTTTTAACCACCAATTCTTGTGTTAAAGTTGAGGTTTGGTGTGTAGTTTAGAAGTTATGAGGAATCAAAGTATTTTCAATTGAAATGTCAAAATGTGAACATGTATTACATAAGTGAACTGTAATTTACATATGAGGTATCAAATATTACAGTTGTGTAACTGTAAAGCTCAATTGAATTGCATGTGTAAATTACAAGTATATTACATGATGAGAAATTAAAGAAAAAATAAATTGGAAAGATTAATTTTGGAGGGGGAAAAGGAATCTTGGCTTCAAGGGAGCCAGACCCCCAATTTTCTTTCTGGAAGGTGTGAGATGTAAAAATAAACACAAAATCTCATCAATTTTGGCCTGGAATTGTGTCACAGGGTCTGTGACTCAATTGATGATGAGGTTTTGATACCAACCAGGGCAGTTTTAACTGTTGCCAAGAAGGTAAAACTACCATTAAGATAAAACAATAATAGTAAAAACAGCTTTAACCGGTTTTGATGTCTCTTAAACACATTCTGACGTGTTTTGAAGGCTTAAAACCGGGTATTACTATAGCAATGGGTGATTTAAGGGTCCAAAATGGCTAAAACCAGCCCCTTTTTAGTCTAAACCAGGGTTCAATGATGCCATAATGGGCTTTTTTGTTGTCAGAGTGATTCTCACAGCCAAAAGAAGTAAATTTTACTTTTGGAGTAAGAATATTGGTGGCTAAAAGAATTTCTTCTTTGCCCCACTTTTCTCTTCATGTTAGATTCTTTTCCTTTTATAATTAGTTTGAACAATGTTAAACCAATCAATGAAAGATTCTAACCAACCTTTTCTTGTCATTTTAAGCCTTTCAATCACGTAGAAAAATCATCATAATCATTTTTTGTAACTCTTATAATCATTTTTACCCTTGAATCACCCCATAAGTGAATTGAAGCATCTTTCATCACTATCAACTTTGTAACTTTGATTCCAAATTCACTCTGGTCACTTTTGGGGATGTTTTCTCTTTAATAATATTTTTAATAACTTTGTTCTTATATTAATTTCCTGCAGTTCTTTGCTCAATTAATTCCAATTGAAATTGCTCTTGAAGAAATTTCTTTTTTAGCTTTAAATATATCTTGTAGAGTATTCTTGGGATAAATTTTTTATTGTTGGTGAAACAATAAAATAGTTATAATATTATTTTTTTATACCTCCAAATTTAAAAACAATAAAATTGGTGTGTTTTCTCTAAAAAACTTATTTCATACTATTTTTAATCAACATTTACCTTATACAAATTTTTGAGGACAGGAAAAGTACTTGATTTTTAATCAATGTTTCATGCCCACACCTTACATTTTTTTATTATGAGAAGAAAAAGTTTTTCTATATTGAAATAGAATCAACATAAGGTATTATTTCATTTCTGATGTTAGCTCAGTACTGATTTGTGCTTCAATAAGCTGATAATTCACAAATCTGCTATCATATACATTTGTAACTTGTCTGTTGAAATTTATTTCTCCTTTCTCTATAGGAAAGGCAAATTTTTGTCTCTCATTGTCCCCTATAAAAAATATCTCTCCTTATGATTATTAATTTCAACACCACAGATATTGAGATAATCCTTACCAAGTATTAAATGCTGTGAAGTACAATTGTTCATACCAGCAAATTCAAATTTAAGTCTAATGCCTCCTTCAAGATGCCAAAATATCATTTCTTCTTCAAGAATTCCAAAAGGGTGCATATCCTGGCTAGCACTTCTGAATTTTGTACCTTCAATTGGAATTAATTTTCCCTTCCAATTGGTATAAATTTTATCAAGATAACTTTTACCAACACAAGTACAAAAGGCACCTGAGTCAAAATGTATCTTGAATTCTTTGTTGTTCATCACAATATTAGTGATAAACGATTACCCAGATGTATAACCTTTACTTCTGTAAGGTTTGTATTTTTGCATTTTTGCATCATTTACATGTATGACACCCATGTATTCATCACTATATTGTGGTAAATGGATATGGACTTCTGTGACTTCAAAGGAAACATTAACCATTTATATACTAAGCTCTTCTGGCAGCTCTTCTTTTTCAGAAGGCTCAGAATGACTTTCATGTACAGTTACTTCATTTTTTTCTTTGGTGTCTTGAATTTCATCCAGTTCAATCTCATTAATTCCTGTATTTTTAGGACAGGAATTGGTTAAATGAGATTTACTTCCAGATTTATGAAATTTTGGAGGAGCTCTTTCTTCTGGCTTCTTGGCTTTGTATTTTGAAATTGGTTTTCCATTAGTCTTATTATCTATTGGAGGTTTATACCAATCTCTACCAATTTTTGTTCTGGTAGTGATGGCTTTCATGGCATTGATCTAATATTCTCTAGAGCAAGGATCAATAGATCTGCTTCTTATAGCATTCTCAAGGTAACCACCAAATTTTATTAATATCCTTTCATGTACCATTGTCTCAGAAATATCAGGATAAAGGGCAGTTAATATGCCCTTTTGCTTAAGAAACCAGGAAATGGGCCTATTGCTCTCAATGTCAAAAATGGCTTCTTCAAACGAATTTTCTATACTAAATAATCAATATTCATTATCACATTTGGAAATAATATGTTCTTTCCACCAAGGCCAGGAGTGTATACCATGGTCTTGTCTCATCTTATAGTACCATTTTTAGCTGTCTTTGTAAATAATAAGCATAATCTGGCACTTATTTATTAATCTGGTATGTTAAAGTATTCTTCAAACATAACAATTGTTTTGATAAATTCCATATTATTATATTTTCCTTCACCACTGAAGGTAGGACATTCCTCTAATCTTTTAATGTCTTTATAGCTAAAGGCAGTTTCCACCTATGCATTACTTGAAATTGTATGAGGATTTAAATCATTATTATTCAAGTTAAACCCATTTCCATCTAGAATTAATGTAGAATGTCTTTTTGACTCAGTTTTTTGGAGTTATATTGTTAATACTTGATTGAATATCTTCTTTAAATTAAAGTTTTGCTTTATCACTTTTTTCCAATTGTACTTGGAAAAGAGCTGCATCACAACCAGTTAAACCTTTATTTGTAATTATTTTCATTGTTTAGTAATAAGGGAAATTGAGTTATAATATGGGTGCTCCAGAAAATTGACTTTTGACTTCATTATTTCACAAATATGCTTCAAAGACAACGTATTTTACTTATTAAAACTTTCCAGCCCCATAATGGTCTTTTGTTATTCTTTGACTTTTAAAGTTCCTCTATCCACCTTTTGTTGGATATATTCAAAATTGTGAAACTTTGGTGAAATTTCATTATGACAAGCTTAAAAGAAGTATAAAAGATTTGAAAAATATAGTTCTTTTGGAAGGATTGATCCATTATTTTATTCTCCTTGTTTTTAAATTTTATCAAAGTCCTTGCAATATTGGACACATTGTCCATGGCTGTCCTTTCTTTGTGTGGAATTCTGTAATTCTGAGGATAAAGTTTTTTCCATTTGGACTTGCCCATTTCCATTGACTTTTTCTTTCCCTTCTTTCTGTTCTTTGGGTCATGCTTTCCTGTACTTGGTGCTTGTGGAGGCATGAGGAAATTTCAAAGGGTTTTTGTCCTTCTTTTTGGCCAACTCTTTCTTCTGATCCCCGGATAAAATTCTTTGGTTTTTTAACCAATATTTATCTTTTGGACCTGTCCCTTGCAAGAAATTGGTGTCCAGTTTTTCAGCAGTTATTGTGTCTTTCTGCACATAAGAGCTCATTCAATTGAAGGTAGGAGTTTATTGTCCCTATTCACAATCTGGGAAAAAGTTCCTACTCCTGCTTCTTTGCTGCAATAAACCAGTTCCTGTATCAAGACAGGTATATCTCTACTGCTTCCTGTTGGAAGCTGTTCAGATCCAATAACAGGAATGTCAGTTACGTCAGATTCTGGACTCTCAATAAGAGTGTCAAAGTTTCCAGATAACCTTTGGAAACTTGTGGATGTTTTGGCATCCTCAATTTGTGCCTCTCCTCTGGGCCAACGATCTTGTCCTTTGTATTCATGACTTGAATTTTCTGGTCCAAATCCATTTGATTGTACAGAGTAGTTTATTCCACTTCTAGTAGAAGTCATTTAACATCAATTGAAAGCAAATTTGACTAATAATTGGATTAAATTCACCTGCTGGACATGTAAAGGGTCCTTTTGTAAGTGAATTTCTTGGTCTTGAGCTGGTTTGAATTTCAACACTTGAGTCTGGGATTGAAGAGTCAGAAGGACCTTTTTTGATAGATTAAACTAGAATCAAAATAAAATTTAAGTTTTTTATTGAAATAAATAATAATAATAAGAACTTAATTGTGTCAAAAATAAAGAAAATTGTCCAAAGAGTGAGAAAATGTTTGTTAAGTAAAGATTTTATAATTTTATATTTTTTTATTAAATTTTGTTAAAGAGATGCAAATTATTAAA
Source organism: Austropuccinia psidii (assembly GCA_023105745.1). NCBI lineage: Eukaryota > Fungi > Basidiomycota > Pucciniomycetes > Pucciniales > Sphaerophragmiaceae > Austropuccinia > Austropuccinia psidii. The sequence continues at coordinate 15,148,494 of JALGQZ010000017.1, forward strand.
TTAATAATTCTATTAATAAAAATTTTTTTATTATCCATTTTATACTATAATAACTCTGTGAGCCTGTGAGGTATATATGACATACCCATAAGGCCACAAATAACTTTATATACAGCTGATTTAGTCTTGAACAGACTTTTCAGTTGAAATTAAAGTGAAAAATAACAAAAAATAAGTATAAAATTTGTTTGGATAAAAAGATTTATAATTATTATGTCATTTTTGGATTCTACACCAACAATAACCTAGGGTACACCCATAGGGTGTTATACCCAAAAATGCTTATTTCTTAGGTTATTGGAAGATTTAAGAATCTCACAGTACTAATGTAAATTTTTAACATTTTTTTAAAAATTGTTAAATTTAAGCTTAAATAAGCTTAAATTTAAAGTTGCATAAGGTTTATGCAAACTTACCAAAATTTTAGTTAAAATTGAGGTGTTGTGTATATTTATTGAATTGGCTAAGGATTTTTCATACAGAATGTAAATCCTGCGTGAGCTCAATTCAAAAGTGTTTAAGGCCATAGTATGGCTTTAAATAAAGAAAAGGGCAAAATCCATGCAAAAAGGTGGGACAAAGGAAAAAGACCAAACAGAGCTGGGGTACCCAGCTTTTTGGATCTGCAAGGATTCAATTAAGGTTGCCCACCTGTATTGGAGTATTTTCAACCTTATTTAAACTTCAAGATTAGACTTTGATCCGACCTTAAAGTTTGAACTGGTTTTATCCCAATTTGGACAGGAATTTCAAGCTGCCAAAGGGTAAATCCCAATATGCAAGCTTGAAATTAACGTTTTGAGATCTGTAAAAGCTTAATTAAGCATAAAAAATTTAAAACAGGTGAAGTTCTGTAATATATAAAATATTATTATTCAAGTATTTCTTAAATATTTTATTTTTTATAAATCTTAAATTGAAGAATTGAAATCATAGAAATTATATTATTGTTGTAATCACCAATAATATATTTTATTTTATAAAATTATTGTCTTAAAATATCTTTTAAAATCTACAAATTCCTCTTAAAAACTTTTTAACTCATATTTTTATTATGAAACGTTGTTTTATATTTTAAAATATTGATTTTTGGCGTGTTTTCAACTTATAATAATCGTTTAATATAATAACTGTTGTGTTTGACTTGTTGTATTAATTATATATTATAAGTAAGTTTTTCTCTAAAATTCTATAATTTGTTCATCTATTATTAGTTTTTTTATATAGAATTTCTTATAAGAATTATATCTGCAAAGTGTGTGAACCTTTGAGATATGACCACATACCCAAAAAGGTCACAAGAAATATTTAAAAAAATTATACATCAAAAATAATTACCTTAAAACTACAAAAATACCATGAATTGGCATAAAACTTGGTTTAACTTGAAGACCAATGACCAAAAATGTAAAATAAACTATACCATTGGATTCCCCATGGTAAAATACACATATACCATTTTTATGGCATATCTGTAAAGTCAATATTTAATGCGTTATAAGTAATAATACCTTATAAAAAACACAAATCCTTATTTATTTCAAAGACCAATGGAACAACATGTGATATAAATGGTACCATTTGATTCTCCATAAAGCTCAACATATAAAACAATTAAGAAGCTAAGCTCCAAAGTCAATACCTAAGGAATTAAGCTGAATATATGCACTTTTTTGGTCAACGCATATATTCAAGGATTTTAGCTAATATCTTATGAAATATGCATGATAGAGTAATGAACCAAAAATAAAGTCATCACATAATTACTGTAGGAATACAGAAATGAAGTTTATTTCACAAGCTATAATTAAGGTTAAACCTTGTAAGGGATTATTGACTAAAATCAACAGAGCTGTTGACCACTTTGTTGTGAAAGTATACAGTTGGATTCTACTAGTACATTTGTGAAGAATTATGTATTATTTATTATAATATTCAAGGTATAACCCCTTGAAATTATGGTTTGAAGTTTAAAATATTAAATTTCGACAGAAAAGATGAGTTACAAGAAAAATCATCAAAAATAGAGTTTTGATGATGTAATAAAATACTCTTGGAAGCATAATACGGTTATGCCAAGTTATTAGAATTCACTCTATGAATTGCTTTAGTGTGTAAACCTTGAAAGTTATTAAGGATCAAAGTTTGAGCTTAATTTGATCATGGATGATCACTCACTGTAACTTTAAATTAAGTTTAACAGTCATATGAGTGAGAAAATTGGTGAATACTGTTAGCTTATGATTAAAACTAATAAAATACACGAAATTTGGGGTTCTGCCAAGCCTTGAAATCATCAAACTTAGAGTTATAGTGATAACTCTAAATAATGGCCTAATAATGAGATAATAAGGTTTAATCATGATATAATCATCACCAAGCCTTAAAATATTGATCAATTCCAGTGCATGTCTACTAGAAGCCTGTTGGACTCTAGGAGGGAGGTATTTACTATAAATAGAGCTCTTTTTACTCTGTTTTCCCCTCAGACACTTACAAAACATTAAATCATTAAATAAAAAGGTAAATTCTTTATTTTTTATATATAAAGCTTTTATATTATTAAAGACCAAAGATCATCTTATAGTAATCTTCATATTTGACGTTATTATTACAATTATTTAATTGTTTTGTTTAAATTTCTCTCAAAAACCTCAATTCCATGTAAAACCAGAAAAATTTGTAATTTCTCTTAAAATTTATTGTAACTACAATTTAAATAAGTTGAATTTACATTTCTAGGCGTAAATTTACTCAAAATTATTATATTAAGCATTAAAAGTAGGTTATTTCTCTTATTATAATAATTTTTCTCTATTTTTACTTTTTAATAATTCCATAATTGATATAAATAGTATTTATATTAATTTATAACTTCAATATTGGTAATATTATTGTTATTAATTGTGTTTTATTAATAAAAACAATTTTTTTACGCCTTTATTATTTGTTTTTATCAATAATAAAGTGCTTTTTAATATATTAATTATTTTTTATAATATAAATTATATTATTATATTTATTAAATAATATAATTAATTTACGCCATAATTATAATAATTCTTTATTATTATAATTATTTTTTATCTTATTTAATTTATTTATAACGACACTCATAGTACAATAAGTGAAATATTAGTAATTTTTACTTATTGTTTTATAGTCAAACCTTACATTTGGGGGCCTGGCCGTGATATTTCCTCTAAAAGACCTTTAAAAAGCTTCTAATTGGGCTTATCCAATAATAAATTATAATTATAATCATAAAATTATATAATAATTTTATATTTATTGATTTTAAAAGCTATTGAGGCATTTGGAAAGCAATTGCACTGTCTTACATGTGGTTTTTCACATCCTTAGACTTGCAAAAATTTTCTTTGAGTGAATCTAGTGATTAAAAAAGATATTTTATAAATTAAAGATAATTTTATAAAAGAATCATATTCATTTTATTTTATTCTTTAAAAATAAATACATAAGAAATAATAAAAATATTAAAAACCAATAAAAAAGTTATTTTATTCATTTTAATTTCATTTCTTTAATTATTTTCACTTTTTAAAAAAAGATATAAAAGCAATTTTTACGTGGAAAATTGCCATATCTTACCAAAAATAACACTTTTATATAAAATACTTATATTTATTTTTCTTTTTTAGTGTTTGAAGACAATCCAACAGAGGACAACCAAACCACTGTTGAAAGATTGGTGGAAGAAACTTGCCAAAGTTCTCCAACACAAATAATCACTAAGAAAAAGAAAGCCAAGAAATTGGACTTTCCAGGACCCATTATTCAGGACTCTGAAGGTGAGTACCTCATTTATAAATTGCCATAAGAAGAATTCCTGTTCTGAAATCTTCTTATTTCTTATTTTTCTTAAAATATGACTACCAGAAGAGGCTCCCAATACTCCATCCAATCAGATGGAGCTGGACTCAGAGATAGAATTTATTCCTCAAAAGGGAAAAGGAAGGGCAATATCCCCAGTGGAACAGAATCCACACAAGGAAGTGCCTTATCCCAAAGGCAAGTCCCAGAAATGCCCATGATATCTGAACCAGAATTGGAACTAAGTATGAGTGACTCAAACAGGTACAAATCACATTCAGAGGGCTCAAATAGACATTTACATGAGCCAGTACAAACAGTACTACATGGTGTACAAGGACAAAGATTGGGAAATGCTGCCCCAAATACACCAAGGAGTGATGAACTCCTTGCACATCCTGAAAAAGTTCTTCAAAGAGGAGGAAATGGTGAGATACTCCAATGGATGGAATCCACTATCATCCAAACCTCAAATCAAAAAGATCAAGGAGTACCATGCCAAAAAGAAGGAGGCAACAAAGGAAGAAGCCCCAGTAGCTTCTACCAGCAAGCCCCAATCCAACCCACTTCCCCAAGAAGGGAAGAAGAACAAGAAAAAGAATTGGAGAAAACCATATTCCCCAAGCTACAGGATCCCCAAAATCCAAAAAGATGCCATTGACAATGTATTCAACATGGCCAGAACTTTGATGGAATTCAAAGACAAAGAGGAGCAAAGAATGAGAAAACCCCATTTCCTAAAGAAATGACCTTGTCTCCTGATGTTGTAAATACTTTAACAGAGATTAAGAATAGTATTTTACCTCTTAAAGACATTAAAAATAGTTTATTATCTTTCCAAGAAATAAATAATAGCTTATCATCTTTAACAAAACTTTTTATACAAAATAGAAAAGAAATTGATAAGATAAAATTTATGATTGAAAATAATAAACCAAAAGTATTAATTGATAATACTCAGAAATTAATACAAGGACAACAAGAGTTGTACAAATATATAAGTGATATCAAAGAAAAGATTTTGAAAATCAATTATGATGTGAGTATTGATAATCTTACAGAAAAATTAAACAAATTGAGAATTTCTGTAGAAATATTTGAAGAAAAGACTTCATCACACCAAAAATTACTTTTGGACCATGTGGAAAAGAGTGATGAAGCAAGAATGCATCTGAAAGATGACATTCAAAGTGAAATAAGCCTTATTACTGAAAAAATGAATAAAATTAATGAGGCTAACTCAAATATGCCAAAGTTATCTACACAATTTTCTCACATAAGAAGCCCTGTTAAACCAAAAGAGGAATTAACAAACCCATTCATAACAGACTTGAGTTACCAAGACAATAACCAAGTCTTGATGAAGGAAGCACCTCAATTAAAATAATGGCCAACATTCACAGGAGAGGGTGAATATGACCACATGTCATTTATCAAAACAATTGACATGCTACAAGAAGATTATGCCATACCAGATGAATTAATCACTGAAAGATTACATTAATTATTTGAAAAATATGCAAAAAGATGGTATTATGGCATAAGACAAACAAATGGCAAAAATGCCTGGTCTTGGTGGAAACAAGAAATAATCACCAAATTGGCTAATGATGCCTGGAGGTACAAGATAGAAAATGCATTTGAAAATTCTTTCTTTGACCTAGACAAAGACAAACCTTTAACTTGGTTCTTAAAACAAGTTGAAAGACTCAATGCATTGTACCCAGAAATGTCACAGAAAATGGTGCACATGAAAATACTTAAGAAATGTGGAGGAGAGCTAGAACATGCCCTAAGAAGCAGGTGTATAGAACCATGCTCCACAGAAGAGTATATCAATGCACTATAAGACATAGTGACAAGAGGAAAAATTGGCAGAACTTGGAAGAAATTGGACATTAAAAGTCCAAATAAACCATTTATCAAAAAAGATAAATCAAAAGAAGCTTTCAATCCCAATACATCCAACAATAATGAGCAAAGAAAATTCCATAAATGTGGAGTTATTGGACATGTAGCCAATAATTGCCTCAAAAAGGAAAAGATTAATGAAATTGTGGAAACAGAAAGCCACAATGACAAAGAGGAGGAATCTGACTCTGAAAAAGAAACAGAAGAGTCATAAAGTTCTGAAAGTGATGAAATTAATATAATTAATGCACAAATTAATAATATTGATATATTTTATGAAGTACTGGATGTTAACCCAAACTTACTACAAGTTGGGACATCTGACACAAACCTGACAAATATACAAGATGCCAAAATGTACAGAACCAAACCTGCAAAAGGACTGGGATATACAGCTGGAAAATCAAGTATAAGTATTGTTATGGTTGATAACCAAGAAGGAAAAGTGAACTTGGATACAGGAGAATATTGCACCTGTGTTGGTAAAAGTTATTTAGAAACCATTGTCCCAGGCTGGCAAGAAAAACTTATGCTAATACAAGGTGTCAAATTTAGTAGTGCAAGTTAGAGCATGAAGCCCCTTGGAATAATTGATCTAACACTAATTTTTCCTCACCCTTCACAATGTGTCAGAATTAAAGTAGAGTTTGTAGTAAGGGACAACTGTAGTAGTAATCACTTCATACTTGGAAATGACTACTTATCAATTTATGGTATAGATATTTCTAACCAAAAAGACAGATATTTTACCATAGGAGATAACAAAAGACAAAAGTTTGGCTTCTTAAATAACAAAAAACAAATCACAGTTATTAAGAATGAGGAGAAAAGTCCATAAAAGGACGTTTTTATATCTGAACAACTGAAAGAGGCAGAATTCAATCAATAATTAACAGAAAAAATGAAAGAAAAATTGATTGACCTCTTATTTAAGTACAAAAATGCCTTTGCAACTGACAAGGAGCCACTAGGTGCCATAATTGGGCATGAGGTGGATATAATTCTTAATGTGGAAAAGCCTTACCCAACTTTACTAAGGAGACCAGCTTACCCAGCTAGTCCAAGGGCTAGAGAAGCCCTGGAGGTACACATTAAAGAATTAATGGACCTTGGTGTATTGAGAAAGGTAGGACATAATGAACAGGTAGAGGTCACTACACCTGTCATTATAACTTGGCATAATGGAAAGTCAATGATGGTAGGAGACTTCAGAGCCCTGAACACCTATACCATTCCAGACAGATATCCAATACCCAGAATCCATGAGACATTGACACAATTGTCACAAGCTAAGTTCATTACAGCCATGGATGCCTTAAAGGGTTTTCATCAAAATGTCTTAACAGACAATGCCAAGAAACTACTAAGGATAATAGTCCACTGTGGGATTTTTGAATACTTAAGAATGCCATTTGGCATAAAAAATGCACCTTCCCATTATCAAAGGATGATGAACACCATATTTCCTGAAGAATTATCAGAAGGATGGTTAATCATCTATATTGATGATATTATAGTTTGCTCAGAAACTTGGGAAAATCACCTCACAAGACTAGAAAGGGTACTACAAAAAATAGTGCAAGTGAATATGAAAATTTCCTTGAAAAAGTGTCATTTTGCATATAGTGACCTAAAAGCACTAGGACATGTTGTATCTGGACTTAGTCTAGGCATAGACAAAAATAAAGTAGCAGCAGTACTACTTAAGCCAATGCCTCAAGCCAAAAAAGAAATGCAATCATTTCTAGGATTTGCTGGATACTATAGACAGCATATAAAGGACTTTGAAAAAATTGCTAAATCCTTGTATAAGCTATGTGACCAACAAACAGTCTATGAAATGACAGAAGAAAGAGTCAAGGCATATGAGGAATTAAAAAATTCCTTGACAAATGCCCCATTTCTTCTAATTCCAGATTGGAAACTACCCTTCAAACTGTACATTGATGCTTGTGGAGAAGGAATAGGTGCTGCACTACACCAGACACAAATCAGCAATGATAAACCAGTAGAAGGACCAATCTGTTTTATTTCAAGACAAATAAAGCCAACAGAAGCAAGATATTGAGCAAGCCAAATGGAATGCCTCTGCTTATTGTGGGCTTTAGAAAAATTAAATTATTACTTGGATGCAACAGTATTTGATGTGATTACAGACTGTAATGCTGTAAAATCTCTATTAAATATGAAAACTCCAAATAGACATATGCTGAGATGGCAAATTGCTATCCAAGAATACAGAGGAAATATGACTGTTGTTCATAAATCTGGCAATATTCATAAAAACGCAGATCGTCTTAGCAGATGGGCTCTAGCAAATACCCCTGACAATCCAGCATGGGTACCACAGGAAGAGCACCACATAGAAGGAATATGTGGTACAGACATTGGCACAGAATTCTTTAACCAAGTTAAAGAAAGCTATAAGATAGACAAGAATTGCCATATCTTAAGCCAACTTCTAATGAAAGACTGCAAAGACTCATCACTTCAATTAAAATTAGATTAAACATGGAAAAAGGCATATGATGAAGGAAGATTCCACCTCCTTGATGGAATCCTTTACCATAGAACAAAACACACATGTGTTATGGCCTTAACAGATAGAACCCTCATAAACACTATTTTACATGAGTGTCATGATAGTGTTGCAGCTGGACATCTTTCAGAAGACAGGAAACTAGAAAGAGTGAAAACCTGCTCTTGGTGGCCAAATTGGAAGAAATATGTTTCAGAATACTGCCAAACCTGTGACAGATGTCAAAAAGCTAACAGAGCCACAGGAAAAAAATTTGGAATGATGATCCAAATCCAAGAACCAAAATCCCCTTGGGAAATAGTTCATATGGATTGGGTAACAGCATTACCTCCAGGAGGAGACAGAAGCTATAATGCATGCCTAGTATTGGTAGTATTGGTTGACAGGTATATCAAAACTCCCATGTTCCTACCATGTCACAAAGATGACACAGCTATGGACACAGCCATAATGATATGGAATAAAGTTATTAGCCATACAGGCTTATTCCAAAATATTATAAGTGACAGAGACCCAAAGTTCACTTCAGCATTGTGGACAAATCTCCATAACTTGTTTGGAACAAAATTATCATTCTCAACAGCTTACCATCCTCAAACTGATGGCTTAGCAGAAAGAATGATACAGACCTTGGAGGACATGATCAGAAGATTCTGTGCTTATGGACTAGAATTCAAAGATTCTGATGGTCTTAGCCATGATTGGTGTACACTAATACCATCTCTTGAACTGGCATATAAAACATCAATCCATTCTTCCACTGGCAAAACACCAGCAATTCTAGAAAAAGGTTGGAATCCAAGACTTCCTTATAATACCCTCAAAAAGGACTTAGTGGATATACATCCAACAGAAAGCAGCTTTAAGATAATGCTTGACAAAGCAAGACATCATGCAAACAGATGTATGCAAGATTCTTTCAAATATGCAAAGGAAAGATGGGATAAAATTCTTAAACCACCTGACTTCAAAATAGGAGACTTGTTCCTAGTATCAACCCTTAACTTCAATAACATAAAACGTCCAAAGAAATTGAAAGATTCTCTTTCAGGACCCTTTATGATAAAAACACTTCATGGACCCAATGCTGTGCAATTGGAACTTACAGGTGAATTAATGAACAAACACCCAACTTTCCCTGTAAGTCTGATAAAACCTTACAGCTCAAGTGACAAGGAGTTACTTCCACTAAGAAATAAACCCCCACTTGTAATTCCCCCCTTGGAAGAAGGAGAAGAAAATAAAATTGTAAAATTCCTTAAAGAAAGAAGGACAATAAGCAAAAAAGGAAGAGAGTACCTTGTAAGGTATAGAAATTCAACTCAAGAAGATGAATGGCTACTTAAAAAAGATATAACAAATGCTGATAAACTACTAAGGATGTTCAGACATGAAAGAAAACCTGAAAAATAGAAAAGTTAAGCATTATTGAGCTTCAAGACTAGCAAAGTCCATTGAAGAGGTAGGAAAGTGGATGATACCCTAATTACACATATCAGATTGTGGTACAATCTTTTTGGTGGTAGGGAATGTGAACCTTTGAGATATGACCACATACCCAAAAAGGTCACAAGAAATATTTAAAATAATTATACATTGAAAATAATTACCTTAAAACTACAAAAATACCATAAATTGGCATAAAACTTGGTTTAACTTAGAAAACAATGAATAAACATGTGAGATAAATTATATCAGTGGATTCCCCATGGTACAATACACATATACAATTTTATGGCATATCTGTAAAGTCAATATTTAATGAGTTATAAGTAATAATACCTTATAAAAAACACAAATCCTTATTTATTTCAAAGACCAATGAAACAACATGTTCAATAAATGGTACCATTTGATTCTCCATAAAGATCCACATATAAAAAAATTAAGAAGCTAAGCTCCAAAGTCAATACTTAAGGAATTAAGCTGAATATATGCACTTTTTTGGTCAACACATATATTCAAGGATTTTAGCTAATATCTTTTGAAATATCCATGATAGAGTGATGAACCAAAAATAAAGTCAACACGTAACTAATGTAGGAATACAGAAATGAACTTCATTTCACAATTTATGAACAAGGTTAAAACCTGTAAGGGATTATTGACTAAAATCAACAGAGGTGTTGACCACTTTGTTGTGATAGTGGGCCAAACTTAAAATAAAGTATAAAGTTGCATTCTACTAGTACATTTGTGAAGAATGATGCATTTTGTATTATAATATTCAAGGTATAACCCCTTGAAATCATGGTTTGAAGTTTAAAATATTAAATTTCGACAGAAAAGATGAGTTACAAGAAAAAACATCACAAATAGAGTTTTGATGATGTAGTGAAATTCTCTTGGAAGCATAATACAGTTATGCCAAGCTATCAGTTTTCACTCTCTGAATTTCTGTAGTGTGTAAATCTTAAAAGTCATTAAGGATCAAAGTTTGAGCTTAATTTGATCATTTATGATCACTCACTGTAACTTTAAATTAAGTTTAACAGTCATATGAGCGATAAAATTGGTGAATACTGTTAGCTTATGATTAAAACCAATAAAATCCACAAATTTTGGGGTTCTTCCAAGCCTGGACGTCATCAAACTTAGAGTTATAGTGATAACTCTAAATAATGGCGTAATAATGAGATAATATGGTTTAATCATGATATAATCATGACCAAACCTTAAAATATTGATCAATTCCAGTGGATATGATCAGTGCACGTCTACTAGAAGCCTGTTGGACTCTAGGAGGAAGGTATTTACTATAAATGGAGCTCTTTTTACTCTGTTTTCCCCTCAGACGCTTACAAAACATTAAATCATTAAATAAAAAGGTAAATTCTTTAGTTTTATATATAAAATTTTTATATTATTAAAGACCAAAGATCATCTTATAATAATTTTCATATTTGACATGATTGTTACAATTATTTAATTGTTTTGTTTAAATTTCTCTCAAAAACCTCAATTCCATGTAAACGAAGAAAATTGGTAATTTCTCTTAAAATTTATTGTAACTACAATTCAAATAAGTTGAATTTACATTTCTAGGCGTAAATTTACTCAAAATTATTATATTAAGCATTAAAAGTAGGCTATTTCTCTTATTATAATAATTTTTCTCTATTATTACTTTTTAATAATTCCATAATTGATATAAATAGTATTTATATTAATTTATAACTTCAATATTGGTAAGATTATTGTTATTAATTGTTTTTTATTAATAAGAAACAATTTTTTTATGCCTTTATTATTTGTTGGTAACAATAATAAAGTGCTTTTTAATATATTAATTATCTTATATTAATATATTTATTTTATATATATTATTTTTTATAATATAAATTATATTATTATATTTATTCAATAATATAATTATTTTAAGCCATAATTATAATAATTCTTTATTATTATAATTATTTTTTATCTTATTGAATATATTTATAAGGACATTCATAGTACAATAAGTGAAATATTAGTAGTTTTTACTTATTGTTTCATAGTCAAACCTTAAATTTAAGCAGGATTTATTGGTAATTAGACTTGAAATCAGCTTTTTTTTAATTATTCTTGAAGAAAATTATGATTTTATTGAAACCCAATTAAAAATCCATTATAAGAGATTTTAACTTTAAGCTTTATCTTTAAGTTGTTCATGTGATTAAATTCAATATAAATAAACTCATTTTCTATTTAAGCTTAAAATAATTAACCAAAAATGGGATTGAAGTTACTTGGAGTTGAGAATAAAACTGTTAAATTTGAATTGAAATGAAACGTAAGTTATCTTAAGCTAAGAACCTTATTTTTAAGTATGGTTTTTCAGTTTTGATCTGAGAATTCCCTCTATGTAAGATGTGTCTATGAAACTTTTGATAATATTACTATTAATCAACAGTACTATTACTGTTGTTATGAAATATAGTAAATAAATTTATTATAGAAACAATTTAAGAATAAAATACTAAATTATTTCTTTTACTTGTTATATGCTATTAGTGATTATAACAGTAAGTAGTAATTGTCTGCAAGAAACAATTGCAAGAAGTATTTAATAATAAAGCTATTTTAATATATAATTAAATTGATAATTCTTGAAGAAAACTATTACTAGATAAAAGCTTTAAGAATTAAATAAAAACACTCAATAATTCTCCAATAATACCTTGTAAAAAATTGGCAGTGATTTAACAGCTTAATTGTGGATTTAAAGGATCAAAATGGTATTATAACAGTAATACAACAAACAATATGATGGTTGAATACTATTGTGAATACTATATTTCTATTATTTAATGTCCTTCTTATTCATTCTGAAATAATTAAAACACTTAAGAAAAGGATTAACTAATACTTACTTGCTGGTACAAAGATATAATTGGATAATAAGATGATTTGGAAAAAACAGCAAGAGGAGGCCTCTTCAATTCAATAACAGCTCACAGAGACATGCCATGGAAAAACCTGAAAAAGAGAGTGAGAAAAAATTAATCTTTTTTTGATAATGGGTTACATCATTTATTTTCACATAAGATTATCATAATTACTTAATTAAGTCATTTTATGTGACTACCAACCCATTTATGGCTAAGAAATAAAGGAGTAAAAATTGTAAATATTCTTTTATTTAGAAATAAACATTATTTTCTCGACATCATAAATTTTATTGGAAATTTAATCACAGATTGTATTTTCTGGGAATTTTTGAAAATTTGGTGTTTCACATGGAATCATCAAAAATGGACTGTAAGTAAAACTTTTAATTTTAATCATTAATTAAGAGTTCTTTTTGTTTCCATATGGATAATATAATTCTTCATTTTCCCTAAAAGTTTCAGAAAGACTCATTAAGAATTGTATTTTTAATTAATTTTTGAAGTTTTTACCTTAATTCTACATTGAATTGCAAATAGCACAGTAATAGCTGGCTTCCATGGGGTAAATGAATGGATAATAGTCTAAAAAGGCTTTGAATTACTCTTTTAAGGTTTATCCATGGAAAATAAGTAAGAATTGACATGTTTATAGGAGTCAGAGCTGCTTTTTACCTCCTTGTCATGTCAAAATAGCAGCTTATTTGTTATTTTCTTATGTTTTAATGAGACTTTAAAGTGATAACCAGGTTTCCAGAAGGCTTTATTATACTCATTGGGCCATGATCAGCCATTTATCTAAGCTTTAGATATATTCATTCCTAAGAGGCCTCAGCATTTGGGTACCCTGGCTCTCTTTGATGTCTTTTGTCCCCTTTAGCTATATTCACATCAAAAATAGTAATTCAGGCTTCAAGACTGATAGCCACTATGGGTGTACCAAAACTGTATGTAAGAGTAATGTAACTTTAAATTCCACAAACATGAATAACACTAACCTTAGTGTATATTTAACATGGGATTTCTCACATTCCCATTATTTTGGCATGAAATTGAGGAAAACAAAAAATTCACAATTCTTTTATATGGTATTGGCCTTTACTTACTCAAAAAAAATTTATTCATCTTTTCTTAAATAAAAAATGATGAATTTTGGATATATGTATTACTTATGGGTTATGCATAGTTTAAAAGTTAATTTTATATTTATTGTGGCCTATATGGGTATGTAAAATACACCTCAAGGCTCACACTCTATATCCATTATGAATCATGAGAGCTGCTCTGAAAGCATAAAAGAAACCTTCAAATCACTTTTTTTGTCCAATATAATCATCATTTAAATCAATCAGATATTTTAAACATGTAATATTTTATCCAATATGAAATCTGATATTATTAAAGTAATTCTTGAGATATTTTACTCTTTATAAATTGGAAATGCATGATTTAAAGCATAGAGTTTATATCATATTATGGTAATCACCAATAATAGATTTTCTTATATAAAATATTTGTCTTAAAATATCTCTTAAATCCACAAATTTCCTCTCAAAACTCTTAAATTATATTTTATTATATAAAACTATTTTATTTCTTTAAAATATTGATTTTTTGGTGGGCTTTTAACTGATAAACATTAATTAATTTTAAATTTTGTTGTTTGACTTATTTTATTAAATAGATATTATAAGTAAGTTTTTCTCTGAATTTCTTTTCTATATCTTTTTATGTAGTATTAGTTTTTTATATAGAATTTCTCTATAAGAATTATCTCTGCACAGTGTGTGTGATAACTTCTTTCATAAAAATATTTTTTATCATTTATAAGTGGTTAAATATTATTATTTCCACCTATAATTGTCTCATTAAGAGCTTTTATATTTCTTACTATTATAACTGTCAGTGACTATAATAATAATAGAATAATTCCAATTTATTAGAATTATTATGATTGTTTTTGTTATTAAATGATTTAATAATAATTATGATTATTTTTAATAATTTCATTAATTTATGGTTATAATATTCAATTGTATTATATTTTCTATGGAGGACAGTCACAGTACTCTTGATATTTGTTACTATTATCAAGAGTTTGATAGACAAACCTTACCATATAATTAACTACCAGAAATATCTATATTAATCATTGAAACAGATTATTTTCATTTTGATAATAATCAGTCATTATAAATTAGTAATTGCTTATTTTATTTCTCTCTAAATAAATTCAGTTTTATTTATATTTCCGCAGGTTTTTCAATACCATTTTTGATGTATTTTCTCTATTATTGATAGTTCTTGCAATTTAGTAGGTATTTTGCTATTATTGATCTTAATTTGTTAAATTGTTTTACCATCCTTTAGTTATTTGTTTATATAAATTCCTCATTTCAATGTTAATTTACTTTTAGTAGAATAATTTCACCATTATTATTGTTTCATTGGTAATGAGAGATAATTTAATTCATAGTAATGAATATTGGTAATATTATTATTATTGAATATATATATATAGTATTTTACATGAATCTATCTTTATCATAATTTTATTCTTACATAATCATTCTATATTCATCATATTATCAATTATTAATAAATATAATTGTTTTGAAGTGGTTTCCCTTACACAATAAGAGCAGGTAGAGTACAATAATTCTATTAAGATTAATTTAATTATGAGTCTCTTAGTTGAATTTTACATCCATAATCAAGCCAATTAAAACTTTTCTGCCAAAAACAAAATCAATCCTTTGAAGAATTTTATGATTGTGATAAAATACTTAATAAAGGAATAACTGATCTCACTGAATAAAATCACACTGATCTGGAGTGGAAGAGAAGCAAGTCTCAGATGTCAGAATCAACCTCTATATTATTCACAGAAAGTAAAGTGGTTGCAAGACTAAGGTGACTTTAGAGCAATCTCACTAGCCCTAACTTGGGAAAATTCACCACAGTTTAGCTCAAAAAATTGAAATTACTTTCCCAAATGGATTTCAGGGAAACATAATCTGAAAAATGAACATTATGCTGTACTGAAGTTCATAACGTTTTCAGGAAAAGTCAAGGCTTATCAATGCCCCTTATCATTTCTGTGGATATAAGGGACAACCCAATAGACGAGTCAATTCACAGGTATACCACAGCACCATTTCAAGCAGCATACTGTTTCCAAGTTGAAAAAATCATGCCTAAGGCTAAACACTTATGTGCTGGCTTACTTGATGTAGCCCTGGGGAGATTTACAAATGGCATAATTTGAACTCACTAATGAGTTCACTTTTCAAGGTATTTAGGCTGATGTCAAATTTCAAAGGCGCTAAGGGCGCCATGAAAACAAGCCATACTCGCTTGTTAAACCATAGTTTGAGTTTTGACCGTCAATAGCTGATATGAATCGCTTTTTGTTTCTTTTGGCCCTAGGGTTCTCAATTGACGTAAGTTTAGTTCCAATTTGTAGATGTAATCTTCTTCCTTTTGATTTCAACTTGATTTCAAAAAGTTCTGAAAAATCCTGGCTAATGGGGAAATATTCTGAACCGCTGCTGCCTTGCAATTAAAAAGAAGAGTTTCCAAAATTAAAGGAAAAGGTTGTATGCTAGATAGCATACTTTATCTTGCTAGTTTTTTTTATTTGTAAGTGATTGTCTCAGGGTTTCTTAAGCGTCAAGTCAAGTTAAAACGAAAAAAGTAAACATATTTGAGAATTTTATTTATGGTGTGATGAAAAAGAAAAAAACGACAATACGCTCTATTCAAAACCGCTGAAAAGTTTTATGTAGTACGAATGTTCAACTAAAAAAGTTAGAAAGATGTGCGGGTAGAGTTTGAATGGTTTTGTGAATTTTCATAATCACAATTCATCCCTCAAAATAATCCAATCGTCATTATTACCATTCGGATCATGCTTGCTTGATTCTTCATCCAGTCCATCTCGGCAAACTGCTGGTGTAGTAACCTTGAACCAATACTCACACTTCTCTGGTTCCATCACTGAGTATAACTGATTTTTTGTTCCACACTTCAAATCCAGCTAGAAGATGATAAAAAAAGATTAGTACTCAAATAATTATATACTCCAAGATCTTTGTTTGAGGACTACTTGCCTTAACACTTCGCTCTGGTCCGTTCTAAATTGAGAAGCATGCGGAAACAAAAAAAAATTGTATATTAATCAAGGAGTTATTAAACCATCTTTAAATCAACTTCTCATACTGACCCAACATTTGGCACCATTCAGATAAACTTGTTTGGTGTAATAATCTGGAGACCCCTCGGGCGCATTTTTATTCCAAGAATCAAATTTTCTACAAGCAAGCAATTGTTTAGCAACAGAGCGGAGACAAGTTTGATAATTATGGTTGGGTACAATACCCTAAAGAAGTGCGACCACCACCCGTAGACTTTTGGTATGCTTCGCCGAATAAGCAAATCTCGTAAACATATCTGAATGAGTTTTTGTAAGTCAAATTATTTAGAAAAAAAAAACAACTTTCATATTGCGTACTCTGCCTGATTCATCTCTAAACAAGTTTGATCTAATTTTTTGAACTCCCATTCTTTTCCCCAATCTTTACTCAAAGTGAGAGTTGCTTGATCAACTTGTTCTGAAGCCTTTGAAAGCGCATTTTCGGCATTTTGATGGGCAGTTCGAGCTTTGACAATATCAGGATGTTCTGAGCTTCCTCGGCTACTATTTGAGCCTTTTGGTAGGATGCCAACTTTAGCCAGAGTTACCAATAAGAATTCGCGCAATGCTTCATAGCTAGATTTAAGAGATTCGGGCAAGTATTGCTCGAGCGTGGCTACTAATCAAGATATTACTACCAATAATTAAACCAATCAGAAAAACAGGTATAAAAGGCTCACAAATTGTGTTTGAATCAACAGATGGCGCCCCCCTGTCCAATACCTCTCGCTCAGAAGTAATGAGACCGACAGGATCTTCATTGGTCATGTCGTCCAATTCTTCATTTGGAGGAATTGCGATATCTTGAGCATCAGCAGTCTCCGTGGCTTCGGTTGAATCTTCGCTTGATTCCCATTCTTCAAAGCCTTTCACAGCGCCTTTGACAACCATATCTGTACATAAATCAATAAGCATAAAATTTATAATGTGGTATGTACTCAAATAGACTAAATTCACCTTGATAATTTGGATTATAACCGGCCTGTGTTGTGTTATTTTGAGATTTGATCAACATAGGCATACATTTTACCAAAGAAAAACCAAGACTTAAAGTAAACTCACCTTAAGGTCTGTTAAGATGTTACTTAGCTGATCTAAATCTTTCTGTAATTTTTCATTTTTCTTCCTTAGACTTGTGATTGCACTTTGAAATCCGGTTATGCGGCGGTATAGGTTTGTCTTTTTGACTTGATTGCTTTCTGCTTCGGAACTCTTCTCCGCCTTCTCTAATTGCGCCTTGGCGTCACGTTCATGTGCTTTTAAGCTGATCATTTCAATTTTCAAAGATTTGATCAGCTCTTTTAGCCTAACTTGTTCTTTTTGTCCATATGCTATATAGGTTTTGCGCTCGCTATTACCAGCATTGAATTTGCGCATCAGTTTTTCTCTTCGCAATCGAAATTCTGCCCCAGCAGCTTCACAGCGATTGGGACAATTTACATCTTCGTTGCCAGCTTCATCAGATCCATCACAACATTGAGGTTCGCAAATTCCATCATTCACCCGCGAGATTCGAATGCAAGAAGGAATATGCCCAATATTTTTACATTGAAAATATCCTTGTGGACATTCATTGGACTGGAATTTAATCAAAGGGTCGACTTCAGAGGAAGATTGATCAGTAGGACATGAATCTTTAAGCTTGATATTGATAGTCCAGTCATCAACAACCTTAAGGTCGGCGTTTTTAATCTCCAAAATACTTGCTTGCTTTCCTAGACCAGTCAGCTTGGGGAATGCGACTTTCGAGGCCAAACCAGCCTTGAAAGTGTAATGTAACCCGCTACTCTGCCCAACAACTTGAACGCAAGTAGGGCGCTCGGGTAGTCCAAGCACAATAATCTTATCAACCTTTACTGATTTCATTTTTTTGGCCCACGGATTTTTTGGATCATATTGAGAAAGTGTTGTTCGTAATCTTTCGTGAGATGATTTCAAAGTTTGGCCAACCGCATCTAGCGATGAAATACTAAAGCTTCTGGAATCTATTGGTTTTATAGAGAAGCTCCGATAAATAAATTGGCCGCGCTCGTGATTAAATGATTCACCATCGTCCATATACAAGGTGCCAACAGACAGGCCATCTTTGTCAAGCGCGATAACAAGCGTAATTGGATCTTTCCACATTAAAGGGGCGGCCCGTCTAACCAGTTCCCTACGAGCGACAATGTGACCGCCACGAATAAAAAGTGGGACGGTGTCTAAAGGAGCAGGAAATAAGATTTTTTTTGACGAACTGTCGCGCGGGTCGATGGCAAAAAGATCATATGTAAAATAATTATAATAAGGCTGGCAATCAAGCGAAACCTTGTTAGTTTAGGTACGAGAATTTTCTTTGACAAAAGACTTACTTGCTCATCCGCAATGTAAACTTGAGTAGATGTGACACCTTCCTTCGTAATAGGCTTGACAAGAAGCCCCGAAGACCCTAAGTGAAATTGATCATCAATAGCAAACCCAAGTGCATCGTTGGGAAATAAGACATATTGGGGGCTGCAAAATTGATTAGTCAATCAGCTTCTCTGACTTCAACTTTCTAGCTCCTATCTATACGTACACTGCCATGGGGGCCCCACTAATGCTATTCTCAAAGAATAACGTGTACCACGTTGGCAGCAAAGTATACCTCAATTTGATCATGTCGACAACATGAGTTCTTATCGGTTCATCAAAGAGATACGGCTCTCTCCGCTTAGTGTCGATGTGAGCATGAGCCCTAAAGAACGGGAAAAAAGCACCGGTTTGGTACCATCGAACCAAAAGCTCCAGTGATGGGTTACCAAAAAATCCGCCGACATCGGCTGCGAAGGTTTATAAAGCAATACAAAAAAGTCAACAGTGTAGCAGATGATGTACCAGCTTCGGTAGCAATTTGACCACAAACCTCCGTTGAAAGCCATACCAGCAATGCCGTTGCTCAGCAACATTGGTATTGAGACGGCCAAATGATCCCATGTTCCCATGTTATCTCCTTGCCAAATCGCGCCATAACGCTGAGTTCCCGCAAAAAAAGACCGTGAAAGGACAAACCCTCTCATTGGAGGGTTAGTGCGCTCACGTAAACCTCGCGCCGACTGGTTGAGCTAATGAGGGAGAGAGGATTAGTTGGGCCTATAAATACGAGTGTATTAAAAGAAAATAGTTACAAACAGTGGCCATGCCGTTAAGATTATGAAGATCCCTATGTTCCCAACCTCCAAAATGGATATTGTCTCGGGGCATGGTTATTTCAGGGGCGTTAAAGACAGATGGCTACAGATTTGATGAGTCAGTAAGTGGTTTAGCCGTTAGTTGATTGCTTTTGCAAAATGCTGTCATCACAAAAGCACTAGATTTATTCACCTCGTTCATATCTAAAAAAAGTGAATGAAATTAGTTCATACAAGCTAAATAAGGCAGGATTCTAATGAGATGAACACGTTACCTAGCCAATTGTGCACATTTGGTGTGCTCTCCTGGAATTTGTTGAATTTGAACAAGCCACTCCACCAATCCCAACTTTTGGGGTTGAAGTAATCCACCCAACTTGAAGAGCCGGTCCAACACCATCCTTCATACTCAGACCCATCGGGCAACTTGACAAGCACGTCTAGATCAGCTGCCTCCTTATAAACGTACAAATCCTGAGAGCGCTTGATGTGAGGGTCTACAATAGTAACAAGCTGTGAAAAACATTGCTTGGTCAACAAAGTCCGCCACAGTTGATCAAGCAACTAGCTTGATTCGAGGATATTAATTTGATCAATTCTTACTTTACGACCTGTACTTTCTACTTCACGGATCATTTTCATCGGGTCAGGAAAATGTTTCTTATCCCAGACAAAGTACTTGTGCTCATCGGCATATTCAATATCTAACCAGATCACATCTAATGGAATGTCGTGCTTGTCAAAATTATCAATCACAGCCAACAAATCTTCTTGGCTAACGTAATTCCAGCGACATTGGTGGTAGGCAATTGCAAAATAGGGAGGCATGGCAGTCGTTCCCACAAGCGCCCCAAAAGATGAAAAAATATCCTGTGAGCTCGGACCCAAAAATATAAATAGATCAAGAATACCAGATTCACTGATCCAGTGAGTAGTGGTAGTTTGATCCGTTGGACCGAAGTCTTGGACTTGAAAATCTGAAGAAGCTCTGATAGGTGCGCTCTTCCAGGCCTGGGTTACTTGAGATTTGGTAGGCTCTTTCTCAATATCAATCCACGTTTCGGCGGCGTTTAACCAGAATACGCCAACGGTTGAACCGGCTCGATGGGCCTTCATGAACGGAATCGCACCGTATAAAGCCATCTCAGAATCGTGCTCATATTCAAATACATCCAGGTTCCATAAACGATAGGGGTCCGTGTAAGCATCCGTGGCTTTAGCATCAGGCGATGCACGAGTTGTTTTTAATGATAGAGGAGATGCATGTTCAGGAATGCCATAAACATGTGAATACCCAGGGAAAGTAATGTCAAGAGCGAGAGATTCGGGGCCTATGGGAAAGAATTGAAATGAGTCGGTTAAGATTACAGTCCAACAGAATAGCCTCAAAAACTGCACCTTTTGGTTTCTGGTCCGTGCGACCCCCGAAAGTTTCTTCCCACATACCCTCTTCACTATTATCTTTAAAGCCGGGGTATAAATCATTCTGTGCAGCAACGACATTGTTTGTTGCTGATTGTTGGATGACTAAACCTTCGTCGGTAGTAGTGGCATGATCGCCAGATTTGGCTCGAAAGTGTTCCATATTGAAAAGACCACGTTCATTGAGAAGGATGTGAGGTTGAGAATCCTTAAGCAGGGTGATGAGCAAAGGATGATACTGAAGGGTGAACTGGTACTGATGGCCTTGGGCGCCGGTCCAAATGACCACGGCTTGCTCTTGACCAATCTTAACTTCTAGTTGGCTAGAAGTAAGCAACCTCGGCTGATTGACGAGTGTCCAGCGATCAGCTTCGTTATAACGTTGACGCAAGCCATTAATTTCATCTAACTTGATACGCAATGTACCCTCACTACCCGCAACAAAGGTAACATTGAGGCCAAAAGCAATTCCAGGATATAAGTCGTTGACCAAGATTGCCTGCAAAGCATTATGGGTCTCGGACCAAACGGGAAGCTGCCTGATAATGTAGGGCGATTTCCATGTTGAGCTATATTCGGGCGATGCAGCCCTGTTGGATCGACTGCGAGCACGATTACAAAAACCGGCTTGTTGGCATGTTTTGAAGTCACCACGTTTGACAGACTGGGAGGGTAAGATCAAATACGCCCAAAAGAATACAACCAAAGCGAGTATGTTCCACCTTGGAGCAGCCATGGTGATCAAAGCAAGAGACTAGAAGTCTCGCTGAGATGAAGGTTTGAAAGCAGTGGGCTGATGGAAGAATTAGACAATAATCAGCAGAAGCAAATTGACGTGCAGAGGATCATGAATCAGTGCAACTCACAACCTCAAAGAGCTTCTTGCAATAATATCTCGTGATTTGAATGATAAAAGTAAAAATTATCAAGAAAAATCAAAGTCCCCAAATGGAGCACGTGGCAGCATCCATAAATAGACGATAGAGGCCCGGTTTATAATCGGGTTTTGAACTCAATTTGAGAATTATTTTGGAATTATCTGGAGTTTAAATTTAATTAAAACTCAATTTTTTCTCAAAATCCTTTTAAGAGCATCCCCACCAGCGTTGCTAAATAGTGAGACTTCACAGTTTAGCCCCTCCAGCGTCCAAAATCCAGCCCCACCAGCGTTGCTAAGGGCAAATTTCATTTAGCTCCGTCGCTAAAAAAGGACCTCGGGTTGCCAACGTGACACTCATCAATTCATGTGAAACTTGTGTTTGGAACATCCAAACCATCACTCAACCACCCCTACTCAATTAGAAAAAAAACTCTTTTGGTGAAAGTAACAATTTGCCGCCCCTGATACCTACACTGAAAAGTGCTGCAGCACTTTGAGTAGGTATTCCACAGCATGCAGGAGCTATCTTGTCTTTTAGCTCCCCAGCATATAGCAACACTGGTGGAGATGCTCTAAGATCTACCACCTCACTTTGAGTTTTGTTAAATTTCCTATATGACACAACTAACTTTGCTTATTAAAATGATTTCTTCCTTCAATTTTGGAAGGCTTTTAATGATAAGTAATGAAAGTTGCTGATCATAAATGTTGAATTGAAACTTGAAATTAACTCAAAACCTACTCAAATGGTTAAAAACTTGTGAACACATAAAGTGTTTGAAATAGTTTGAAGAAAAAATTGAAATTTAATTTAATTATTTTTTGATTTCAAAATAAATTTAAAATAATTTAAAAACAACTCTCAAAATCCAATCATAAACTGGGCCCCAGAAGCTCTCTCCAACCATGATGATGACACCAATACACTATGCAGCTACAAACTATTAGGCCTCAACCAACCAAGCCAGTGGTTAGGGGCTTCCTAACTTCTACCATCACCTCACCACCCTTTTAGCCAAAAAGCAATAAAATCATTGAAACACCCTAAAACAAAACCATGCTTACCAAAATCTCCTTCCTCATCCCCCTTTGTAGCTACTACTCTATCAGGCTGCCACCCAATAACAAAAATTAGAGAATTCCCCAGTGTACCACCCTAGGGGTCAGTACATGGGCAGAGCTTGAATCCTTACACCACATTGGGAAGTGGCACAGGAAGGGGTATGGGGAAGTGCAAAAATCCCAAGGGGACTGTTTAAAAATCATTTGCAAATAAAATTTAACAAATGAGTGAAAAAGAAGAATCAAAATGAACTGTCACAGGAGCTCTTGGAAGTGAAGAGGGCCTGGCACTAAGTAAAATGGAACTCACTTATGGAGGGCTCAAGATGGGATAAGATGGAGTACACCTAAGAGTGTAATAAGGATAGAATTTCTAATGAAATAGATATAAGAAAGCAGCAACAAATGAATAAGAGTAAATAATAAAAGAGCCAACCACAGACAGGTCCAAGTCCACTTTTTCAACCTGTCAGAAAGAAAGAGAAGGGTTAATAAGGATATCATCACCACAACTCTACTAAAAATGTGAGGAAAAGGCAAAGATCAACTTAAAACCAATAAATATCATACTCCAAAATAAGAATAAGAATATTTATTAAATCATAAATCAAATATATTAATTAACTGGGGAAAAGTACCCAGGGGGAGAAAGAGGGGCTGGTATATGTGAGAATCCACCAGCCCTGATCCACAGAGTGACTTCTCTTGAGAGGAATCTTGATTTGAATTGATTTGGATCATACAGCCCCTGTATGGATGTACAGGGTCTGTAAAAGAGGTGTAGTGGAGTTGGGTAATCATACAGCTTCAGGC
Organism: Austropuccinia psidii; assembly: GCA_023105745.1. NCBI lineage: Eukaryota > Fungi > Basidiomycota > Pucciniomycetes > Pucciniales > Sphaerophragmiaceae > Austropuccinia > Austropuccinia psidii. The sequence continues at coordinate 15,172,669 of JALGQZ010000017.1, forward strand.
TTGCGAATCCAAAACTGTATTTGAAATATCCATCCTGTACAAGTGTTGAAAGGCTGTGTTGATGAGCTAAGCTGTATGCATGTTTCAGCAAAAAGATTTGCTGAAACTGATTACTGATACACATACTGGATTTTCTGTTTTGATGAGTTTGAGTGGGCTCAAGGTTTAATAACCTTACCCCTGATAGTGGCTGTGACAGTATCCCCCTCTTGAAATTGGTGAGCTTCTGAACACCATAACACCCCGCCACTCATAAGTGTCATCCCCAAAACCCCACCTTTCTTTCAAAATTTTGAATTTCAATTTCTTTTCCTCTTCAATCACTATCCTGAAAATTTGTTTATTCATACTCTTGGTTAATTTTTTCCTCAATATATTTCTTTTCCTTTTCAAATAAGTAAGTGCCTTCACATTTCTTGATTATTTGATGCCTTGAGTCTTCTTCTTCTTTTTGAAGCACTTCCTGTCAGTAGCCATGGGTCAAATCCCACACTGGAGGCCACCATAGTGTCCATCTTGATAAAGAATGTAATTTGGGTCTATTATTATATAACCACACAAGCAATTCCCATAATTGACTTGAGGCCACTTCTTGCACCCAACTTTCTTGATATGCATATCTTGACAAGAGTCTTGTTGTCAGGGTGAGTCTATGTAGTAGCTTAAAAATAGTAAATACAAGCTAGTACTATGACTGTGACACGTCAAATAAATAAAAATGAAATCTTCAGGTCCTACTGCTACGTGGTAACAGTGGTGATGAGTCTATTGAGGACCTGGGTTGCAATGCACTAATATCTTTGACTGTAAAGAAACACTACAATAATTATGTTCTAATTATATCTTTGATGATTCTAAGGACACTACTGATGAATAACAGTCTTGTCACGTAAGAATATTGGTAAGGTAAGATAAGATGATGGGTTTTCAAGGGAAAAACCCTTCTTTTTATATCTTTCAAGACTGTCAAGAGTTATTAACTCTTCACACGTCAGAGGAGTGAAAATTTTCACTCCAGTGGTCAGTCTGTGGTTCTGGATCCTCAATTCTGACGTCAATATAGACAGAATTGTGGTTTTGGAACCACAAATGATCATTCTGGATCAATACAGGGTGAAAAAACTTTTCACCTGCCACGTCAGCACTTGGATGACGTTGTTCTGGTGTGTGTATGATCAATATTAGTCATTCTGGGCGGGTTTAACCTTTAAACAACCATTATTTTAAGTATCAAGACTGTACTGGTTGGTACAGGTTTGGTACAGACCAGTATTGGTCAAAATACTTCCAACCAAGATATCTCAGTCAGTTTTTGAGATATCAAGAAGCCAAGAGCACAGTATTGAAGGGCTTAATGAGCTCTTCAATTTGGTATGCTTCATGTTTACCCTTCTTGCAAATAGCAAAAGTTATAAGGGTTTTAAGTTTTTGGATGTAATTTTGTACATCAGTATGAGGCTTCAAAAACTTCCATGCTAGATATCTTCTTCAATTTGGAAGATATCTGTATTCTGATGATACAGATTTGTAGGGCTTGATTAGCTCTACAGTTTGGTATATTACACTGTACAGTTGTATGAGTGTATGCCAAAGATACAGGGGTTTGTTTATTTTCTTATTTTCAGAATATCTGTATTTTGGTTATTAAACCTTTGAGCCAAGATCCCTCAGTCAATTTAAGAGATACAGAGGTCTAAGGTGTCTCAAATTAAAGCTCTTGTTGAGATCTTTAATTTGGTTATACTTTTGTACAGTTTTGTACAAGCCCTCTTTGACTTTCAGGGGGACTTGGTTTTGAAAATGAGGTTATATGGTATCTCCAGTTGTAGTGGTGTTACAACAACATGGATGATATCATTGTGTAGCTCTCTATGTGAGCTTTAAGAAAAATACCATTTTGGTATAGGATAACTTAAATATGCATAAGTTAGATGAGAGGTGAAAATAAGGGTTTTGACTTGTTTATTCTCCTCTAGGTTTCCTTATTCTGTTTGGATAAGGTTGGTGTTTAATGTAAGAGGATTGTTTTCTCTTAATTATTACCTGTATTGACTATGTTTGTTCAATACTTGTCATACCATTATTTATGGTATGTTGGATGTCATGCTAGTGCTCTGTTTTGAGTCACAGGCTGACATACCCTCCCTCAAAAGAAGGCTCATCATTGATGAGACTCTTCAGCCCTCCTGGAGGCTCTGAATCTTCTGAGGTGTATTTGTCCTTCTATTTCTTTCTCAGTTAACCATTTGTCTTTATCTGCTGGTTGATTCTTAAATCTGACCAGGTATTGCCTGTTGTCCTTCCCATTAATTCTTATTTTCCTGGCTTTAATGATCTTTTTCACTGGTCCAGGTGAGTCATCTTCCTCTACCAATCTTTCATGGGTGACTGTCTTCTTTCTGTCAGGGAATTTCTCCTCATCTGTCTGGTGATAAGGTTTGACCAGGCTCACAGGAAAAACTGGGTGTTTCCTAGAGAACTCTTTGGTCAGGTTGACTTCTACTGCATTATTTCCTATTAATTCAATAATGGTGAATGGTCCTATGAATGAGTCTCTCATCTTCTTGGGTCCTCTTAGGTTGTTGAAGTTAAGAGTTGAGATTAGAACTTGGTCTCCTTCTTTGAAATCAGGTTCTTGGTGACTTTTATCATATCTCTGTTTGTTATATAATTTGGCTTCAGCCACACATTGCTCTGCTTTTTCACAGGCAGTCTTCCACATTGTGTGGAAGTCCTTAGCTGTGGGGTGTACTGAGAGGAGGTTCTTCTTCAATTAGTCTACTGGAAGTAGTGGGTTCCATCCTTTCTCTAATGTGGCAGGGGATTTTCCTGTCACTGAGTGTATACTTGTGTTGTATGCCAATTGTACAGCTGGTAGGAGGGTTACCCAGTCATGGGTATATCCCTCATTGTCCTTATATTCCATGCCATATGCACAAAACCTCCTAATGATGTCTTCCAATGTTTGGATCATTCTTTCTGCTAGACCATCTGTTTGTGGATGGTAAGCTGTAGAGAATGCTAGTTTGGTTCCCAGCATCTCATATAGATTAGTCCAAAATTCTGATGTGAATTTAGGGTCTCTGTCACTAATTATAATTCTTGGGACTCCACAGTTTGCTATCACATTGTTCCAGAACAATATGGCTGTGTCCATTGCTGTGTCCTCTTTGTGACAGGGGAGACATCTGACACTCTTGCTGTACCTGTCTACTACCACTAGGCATGCATTAAAGCTGTCTTTCCCTCCAGGGACCAGGCCTGTTACCCAATCCATGTTTATTATTTCCCAGGGGTGTTTGGGCTCCTCTATGCTTTGGAGTAATCCATATCTTTTGCCATGACTTCTGTTGGCTTTCTGGCATCTGGTACAAGTGTTGATGTATTCACTCAAGTCTTGTTCCCACTTTGGCCACCAAGCTGTGCTAAAGACTCTCTCTTTAGTTCTTTCTTCACTCATATGTCCCATGTATGGGCAATCATGGCATTCCTGTAGTATCAGGGAAATATGTTCTCTATTTATTATTACCAGGGCACTTGTGTGTTTTTCCCTATGGTATAGTAGATCATCTATCAGGAAAAATCTATTCTCTCTGAAGTTTTTGAGCCATGGCTCTTCCAATTGGCTTTCTAGTTCAGAACTCCTGTACTTTTGTTTTAATAGTTGTATCAATATACTAAACTGTTTGTGTTTATTATATGATGATTGTACTATGCTAAAGAACTCTGTGTTCAGGTTAGAGGAGCTGATTCCCAGTATGGGTATCTCTTTGCTCTCTCCAAAGCTCTGTGCTGGGTTTGATGGATCATTCCCTAATGCCCAGTTTGATAGTTTGAAGTTCTTTCTCTTAACTATCTCCATGCATTGTATGGGTATTTTGGCCCCATTTTCTGGGTCATATGCTGGATTCTCTTGGTCATTTTTCAGTGGCCACCTGCTGAGGCCATCTGCATTAGTATGACTTTTCCCTTCTTTATAGATGATAGTCATATTCCCTCTATATTCTTGTATGGCTATTTGCCACCTAAGCATGTGTCTGTTTGTTGTCTTCATGTTCAACAGTGATTTCAGGGCTGTGCAAGCAGTAAAAACTTCAAATACTGCTCCTTCTAAGTAGTAATGGAGTTTCTCTAATGCCCATACCAAACAGAGACATTCTGTCTGAGTAGCTTCATATCTGGCTTCTGAGTCTTTCAGTTGTCTTGATATATAGCAAATTACTCCTTCTTTGGGTATTCCATCCACCAGTTGCCTCTGGTGTAGTGCTGCTCCTAGTCCTTGGCTACATGCTGCATCTATATATAGTTTGAATGGTAGTTCAAAATCAGGCATCATCAGGACAGGGGCATTGGTCAGTTCATGTTTGATCTTCTCAAATGCATCCCTTCTTTCTTTGGTGATTTCAAAGACTACATCTTTTGAGCACAGTTTGTATAGGCTACTAGTGATGTGTGCAAAGTTTTTAATGTGGCTTCTGTAGTAACTAGCAAAGCCCAAAAAAGATTGCATTTCCTTAATGTTCTTTGGTACTGGTTTCTTCAGTACTGCAGCAACTTTATTTTGGTCTATAGCTAGACTCAAACCTGAAACTTTGTGTCCTAGGGCTAGCAGTTCTTGCTGTCCAAAGTTACATTTTTTAAGAGATATCTTCATGTTGATTGGTGTACATTTTCCCAATATTTTATCAATTTTCCTCACATGGTCTTCCCATGTTTCTGAGTATATTATGATATCATCAATGTACACTACCATCCACCCTTCCATTATTTCATCTTGAAATATGGTATCCATCATCCTCTGAAAATGGGCTGGTGCATTCTTAATGCCAAATGGCATTCTAGTATATTCATATATGCCCATATGGCATATAATTCTCAGCAATTTGATGGAATCTGGTTTCACTCCATTCTGGTGGAAACCTTTCATGCAATCCATTTTTGTAATAAACTTGGCTTTTGCTAGCTTATCTAGTGCATGTGGTATCCTTGGGATGGGGTACCTGTCTGCTTTGGTGTAATTATTCAAAGCCCTGAAGTCACCACATAGTCTGGATTTACCATCATGCCAAGTTATAAGGACTGGTGTAGTGATCTCTACTATCTCATTGTGTCCTATTTTTCTTATTACCCCCATTTCTAGGAGTTCATTGATATGTTTCTCAATTTCTTTCCTAGTTTCCATGCTGGCTGGGTATGGTGGTCTCCTAAGCATAGGTGGATATGGTCTTTCTACATCCAGATATAATTCTATATCATGTCCTTTGATTTTTCCTAGTGGTTCATCTCCTATTGCAAAAGCTTCTCTATGTTTTCTCAATACTTTCAGTAAGTTGAGTTTCATCTTACTGGTGAGTTGAGTGCCATATTAAGCTTCTTTGAATTCTTCCACTAGTTCTTTCAAGGTGTTATCATTTGTTACATGATTTATGTCAAAGGAAAATTTTTTGTCTTTGTTTGTACCTATGGTAAGATATCTGTTTTTACTATTGCAAATATCCATGCCATACATTCTTTGGTACTCTGTACCTAGTAAGAATCCTTGTACATGTGCATTTTCTAGAACTACAAATTCAGGTTCCAGTCTGATATTTCCTTTTTGGTGTGGGATAATTATCTCTTTGATTATTGTCCCCAGTGAGTGCATTTTGCCTGATGCACTTTTAAAGTTTCTAGCTTTTGTTGGGATTATCTCTTCTTCCCATTTGGGGAAGTGTTGTTTCAAGTATTCTTTTGCCACTATGGAGCAACTTGCTCCTGTGTCAATGATCATTGGGTGTTTACAGTTCTCAATGTAAACTGTCAATTTTGTAGGTGTTCCATGAATGAATCCCATCCCTCTATTTGGGGTTACCAGGAATGTTTGTGCATTCTGTGTGTGCTTACAGAGCTCTTTGTCTGTTGTTATTTGTGGTATTCCTGAATCCAATTCAATGTCTTGTATGTCAAGTGAACTTTCTTCATTGCATTCCACTATGTATTCTTCCATGGTATCAGGTTCACTTTGTGACTCTGCTCTCATACCATTTCCCATGCTGTCAGAATCAGATTTTTCACCTGTTTGTTCTTCTTCTGATTCTTCATCAATTGCATATATTTTCTTTTTTGGTTTTGTGCAATTGTTGGCATAGTGGTCTGGTGATCCACAGTTGTGGCACACATATTTCTTTTTTGGGGTTTCTTTCCCTTTTTCTTTGTTTGTCTCTTTAACTTCAGACCTCTTGTCTTTGAAGTTTGATTTATAGGATGTGTACCTTCCTATGGAGGTTTTGTTTCTCACATCTTGTATGACATTTTCTATGTCATCAATGCTGCTGATGTTGTTGCATCTGCATTTGACTGCATTTTCTAGATCTCCTGGCAATTTTGTCAGGAGTTTATGGTTTCTCATTTCTATTGTCATATTGGGATCAATAGCTTTTAGCCTCTTTGTTTGTTTGAGGCACCATTCATAAGGGTCTTTTTCTGTGGAGTATCTATCACTTTCAAAGGACATGGTCTTTTGCCAGATCCAACTACCATTGCTATACTTTTGTATAATCTGGTTCCTCCACCATGGCCAGCTTTTCCTGCCATGTATTTCTTTCATCTCAGTGTACCATATGTTTGCATGGCATCTGAAAGCTGTGTTAAGTCTTGTTGTGTTCCAGTAGTCTGGTATCTTTGGGACATCAACAAAGAGTCCATCAATATAGTCAATGATCTCCATATGGTCATATTCCCCAATTCCTGAGAACTTTGGCCAGTTTGTTACTTCTGGTAACTGTTTTAGTGCCTGTTTCTCTGAATAGTTGAGATTTTCCCCATCTTGGTACACTGACTCTGATCTTAACTTTGGAATCTGATATTCAGGCTCCTGGTCATAGTCTTTATCCTCTTCTTTCAATTTTGTAGAGGTAGTAGCTTGACCTTGTGTTGGAGGGTATTGATTGTCTTCTCTGTCATGGAGGTAGTCAATTTCTTTGTCAAAGTTATCCTGCTGCTGCTGGATATTCCTCAGATCCCTCCTCACAGTTTGTTGTTCTTCTAGAATTGAATTCAACTGTCTGTTAGTTTTTTCAAATTCTGTCCAAATTTTGGCCAGGTTTGTATTTAAGTCTTTAATGACTGTTGCTTGGAAAGCATTTTCTTCTTTCAATGTTTCCAATTCTGTCCTCATTTTTCCTGAGGTCTCATATGTCCAATCCATGAATTGGGCCAGTTTGGTCCATGTGAATTTGTTTTCAAACTCATTAGTGTGGATTGTATTTTCAGTCATTAATTCTGGGTCTATTGAGTCAGAACTATCAAAACTATTTGTAGGTACAACTATTTCTTGCTTTTGTGTACTTCTTGGACTAAGTCCATCAGCTTTTTCATCAATGGGTCTGCTTCCTTCTTCCTCTGGTTGAAAGAAGTTTTTTTTTTCCCTTGGGCTCCTTTTCTCCTGTTGGAAACTACCTGGAAGGGTTGGGGAGTCTTGGATGAAGTTTCCTTTGGCTTGTAGGGCCTGGAACTGCTGGATTGTTGTGGGGAAGATGGGACTTCTCCTTCCATTTCTGGGGGTACCTGAATCTGACTGGGCTCTTCCTTGTGCCAAGATCTCTCTATGGCTTGTATGGCTGCCTGGTTCTCTTTGATTCTGGTTGCTCTTTCTTCTAAGAGTTTGAAATTCTTGTTGGGATTCCAACCTTCCATTTCTGTCATAAGTTCCATCCAAGCCATGTGCTTGAGACAGATCTTCTGGGTTGTTATCCCCACTTCTGCCCATGATGCTGCCATAGTGAACATTTTGTTGTCCATGCTCCATGTGAAGAGGTCTCTCAGGAGTTTGTGTATTTGGAGGACCTGTTCTGCATCTGTCCAATCTCCTGGTTGGACTTCTGGGTTGAATTTGATTTGGAACAAGACCTTGGGCAGGAGTTCCCTGATGGTAAGTCCTTTGCTGGTCATTTGCTCCAGTTCTTCTTCCTCTGTGTCTTCTTGGCCAGTGTTCTGGTTGATTTCTTGGGAATACAAGATCTCTAAGAAGTGGAGGTGTCATGTTAACAATGTTAAAAAATGACAGACAATAAAAAATGTTGTATTTTTCAAGGTTTATTTACCTTTAGCAGGCCCTTGTACAAATTTATGGTCTATGCTCTTTGGCAATTTGCCTTTAGAGTTTACAACTGGGTTGATAACAGTGATTTTCTGTTTCTCAATCTGTTTTGGTGATCCAACTGGTTTTGTTGGAGCTTTTCTGGGTTTTTTGGCCCTTGGCACGGCTATTGGTGTCCAATCTTTTGAGTTGATTGTCACTTCACTGTGTCTTTTCTGCTTGCCCTTGGTTTTTGGCAGCACCTCTCTGTCTTCTGAGGCTGTCACAGATGGATTTCCTTGTGACTGGGTTTCTAATGGAATATAGTCTTTTTCCACTATTCAGAAAAGATATTTCAGATTGTATATCAGTATTTTATGATAAAACAAAATGATTATATTCAATTCTACTGTTATTTTTCAAATTTTTGAGGTTCTTTATGTTTTTGTTATTATTTTTATGTGTTTTTTTATTGAAAAATAACAGTTTTTGATTTTTTCACTTATGTTTTATAAGTGAAAACTGTAATATCCAAGTGTTTTGTGAATGATTCACTTGGATATTATTGTGTTTTTATATAAACACGTCAAATTTATTAAATTATAATAAATTTGATTTGTTATTATAAATATTATAGATAATATTTATAATAACACTTGATATTAATTAAAAATATCAATTAATTACAAGTTTTCACGTCAATTTGAGTGATATCTTGTTTTAAAGGAAATATTTAATTAAAATATTGCTTATAAATAATAAAAAATTATTTTATTATTTAATATTTATTAATTATTTATTAATAAATTGTTTCTATATTACTTTTCACGCACTTTGGTGAAAAATAATAGTAAAATGAATAATATACTGTTTGTATATTATTATTTTTATTGAAATTTGAATAATACTGTTGTATTATTATCAAATTTCGTGGAAATTATTGCAATATAATAAGAAAGAGGATATGTACTCTTACTCTCAACAAAAAATATTTATAATATATATTTTTTGGAGGAAAAATTTGTATATATAGTATATGATTCTAAAAAATAATGATAAAAATAAAAAAAAATTTGAAATTTTACTTACTGTTAGTAAAATACCTTTTAAATGACTGAATTTTACGCCTAATTCAGCTCAAACACGTCCAATAAGGTTGAAAAACCACGGCCAGGCCCCCAAAATGTCAGGGTGAGTCTATGTAGTAGCTTAAAAATAGTAAATACAAGCTAGTACTATGACTGTGACACGTCAAATAAATAAAAATGAAATCTTCAGGTCCTACTGCTATGTGGTAACAGTGGTGATGAGTCTATTGGGGACCTGGGTTGCAATGCTCTAATATCTTTGACTGTAAAGAAACACTACAGTAATTATGTTCTAATTATATCTTTGATGATTCTAAGGACACTACTGATGAATAACAGTCTTGTCACGTAAGAATATTGGTAAGGTAAGATAAGATGATGGGTTTTCAAGGGAAAAACCCTTCTTTTTATATCTTTCAAGACTGTCAAGAGTTATTAACTCTTCACACGTCAGAGGAGTGAAAATTTTCACTCCAGTGGTCAGTCTGTGGTTCTGGATCCTCAATTCTGACGTCAATATAGACAGAATTGTGGTTTTGGAACCACAAATGATCATTCTGGATCAATACAGGGTGAAAAAACTTTTCACCTGCCACATCAGCACTTGGATGACGTTGTTCTGGTGTGTGTATGATCAATATTAGTCATTCTGGGCGGGTTTAACCTTTAAACAACCATTATTTTAAGTATCAAGACTGTACTGGTTGGTACAGGTTTGGTACAGACCAGTATTGGTCAAAATACTTCCAACCAAGATATCTCAGTCAGTTTTTGAGATATCAAGAAACCAAGAGCACAGTATTGAAGGGCTTAATGAGCTCTTCAATTTGGTATGCTTCATGTTTACCCTTCTTGCAAATAGCAAAAGTTATAAGGGTTTTAAGTTTTTGGATGTAATTTTGTACATCAGTATGAGGCTTCAAAAACTTCCATGCTAGATATCTTCTTCAATTTGGAAGATATCTGTATTCTGATGATACAGATTTGTAGGGCTTGATTAGCTCTACAGTTTGGTATATTACACTGTACAGTTGTATGAGTGTATGCCAAAGATACAGGGGTTTGTTTATTTTCTTATTTTCAGAATATCTGTATTTTGGTTATTAAACCTTTGAACCAAGATCCCTCAGTCAATTTAAGAGATACAGAGGTCTAAGGTGTCTAAAATTAAAGCTCTTGTTGAGATCTTTAATTTGGTTATACTTTTGTACAGTTTTGTACAAGCCCTCTTTGACTTTCAGGGGGACTTGGTTTTGAAAATGAGGTTATATGGTATCTCCAGTTGTAGTGGTGTTACAACAACATGGATGATATCATTGTGTAGCTCTCTATGTGAGCTTTAAGAAAAATACCATTTTGGTATAGGATAACTTAAATATGCATAAGTTAGATGAGAGGTGAAAATAAGGGTTTTGACTTGTTTATTCTCCTCTAGGTTTCCTTATTCTGTTTGGATAAGGTTGGTGTTTAATGTAAGAGGATTGTTTTCTTCTAATTATTACCTGTATTGACTATGTTTGTTCAATACTCGTCATACCATTATTTATGGTATGTTGGATGTCATGCTAGTGCTCTGTTTTGAGTCACAGGCTGACACTTGTCCCTTGAAGTCTTGATAAAATGGGCCCAAATAGCCTTTTGAGGTCATTTTGGTACCCTAAGATTGATTTCCTTAGCCCCTTCCATATATGGAAATTTTTTTGAATGAGGCCAATTTGGGCCTTTTGAGGATTTTTGGGTCTATGGTCTGTAAGTCACAGTCCATGGTCCCCCTGAACCCAAATTTGAAGGGGTTTCTAGGGGGCCAAAATTGGCCCATATGGCCTGCACTTGCAGAGAGTAGTCCAGAGCCATGGAAGAGGGGATCCTGACTTGCTAATTGGGTCCCCATATTGAGGACCTTGAGGGGCCATAACTGGGGTCAGGGCCCCAGAATCTTGGTGACTTTCACAATTGTGATATGCATATCTGGCCATCTTGACTATTTTGCTTCCATACTATAGAAATAAGTTTGAAACTGACTGAAATAACCAAATCTTCACTTTCTGTGCAGCCACCAGCTATCCTTTGTGGTTTTGGCGTCTTCAGTTGGTTGGGATCACCTTGTTCAATGGCTTCTTCAGGTCATTTTGATCCTTCCCAGCTTGATGATGAGCACAAGGCAGTTGAAGCTCTTGATCTTTCTTTTACTGAGTGCTTGAAGAAGGGAAGACAGTGTTTTCAACACTATAACCCCAGGTCTTTGAAGTTCCATCATTGCTTTGTTGGGAAGAAGCCTTGTCAATTTCCAGGGACACCACTTTCCAACGTCAGGTGGCATTTATGGAGCAAGAAAGAAGGGCCATTTGCAAAAGAATTTCAAGTTTCTGAGGCCCCTACCCCTGATGGTACTTCAGGCCATTACACTGTAAGTGTTGTGGTATTCATGGTTTGATATGATACTGATGTCTTGCTTTAGTGACTGGATCCAGGCAGAGGGAGGTGGAAAGGTGGACCAATGCTGGAGGGCTCATTTCAACTGATGGTAGGCCCATTTATTCCAGCTCAGAGGTCCCAATTTCCAGGACCAATTACCAAGGTGTGGTGAAAAGAATAAGAAGAACAGCCAATTCACCCACCAATATAGATTCTGAAGAAAGTGACAAATTGGACAGTGAAGAAGTTGAAGTAATGAATCCTTCAATTGGCCATAACTCAAGAACTTCACCTTCTCAACCTTCTGAAAAAATATTCCAAAGCCAAGTAATAACTAGTACACCAAGAAATTTCCATCATGTCCTATTCACCATTGCATCTTCAATTCCTTCTCCTTCACCAAGCCTGTCCTGGTTTCATCAATGAGGCCATCCCCCATTCCACAGCCCAGACATTCCCCCATGTTCACCTTCCAGCAATTAAAGCCCGTTTCCAGCTCCAGCAGAAGAAGAGAGGATCAATTGCCTTTGCCATTCCCTGCTGCTCAATTATTTCAAAGAAGAGAGCATTGGCTTGTCCAGGTCACCAGAGAACATCCAAATATGGAAAATGAAGGCCAAGATGCTGTGGAAAGGTTTTTTAGAAGAGTTGATAGAAATAGTAGGGAGGTGAGTTATCATGCTAATGATAGAATTATTACTGTTACTGCTTCTGAGGAGATGGCTGCTAAGCTTATATAGTATGAATATGAGTTGATTAGTGATTTTCAAGGATTGTTTGATGGCTTGGGTAGAGATAACTAGTTTGTTGTGCTTGTTTGTGTTTGGTTTGTCTCTTATGCCCACTATTATAAATACTAAAGTTAAAAAATGAATGGAACCTCCCAATACATGAGATGGGAGGGGATTCTGCTGCTCTATAAAAATAATAAAAAGAAACAAGAATTATAAAAGTAAAGAAAAGAAAAGAAAATAATAATTAAGAAAAAAAGATAGTAAATAAAAATAAAAGTAAAGAAAATTCTGAGGGATGTCCTTCTTGTAGTGAGTTGCTTGATTTTGGCCATAAATTTTCCTTAAATATAAAACCAAAAATTTAATTCTCATAGAGTGTCCAAGGTGTTGTTTTACAAGAATCAGAACCCTCAGAGATGCATACCAGGAGATGAAAATTACTTTCATAACTTCAACTCCCCACCAAGCACCATAAAAGAACAGAAAATGTTTTCCATAATTTACTTGATGTAAGGAATGTCTTGAATAATTATAAATAGCATAATTCAAAAAATAAATTTGGCCATATCTTGATGAAAGGTCCAAATTTGAGGGTATTGATGTTGAAAGACCTTCTGAATCTGTCCAAGAAATTGACAAGTGCTCACAAAGTGGCAAAGGTGATGCTTACAAAAAATTTGGGTAGAATACCCCCTTAAAGGGGCATGCCAGGAGAGGAAATTACTTTCACAACTTCTACTCCCCACCAAGCACCATAAGTCAAAATCTTGAGTTATTTGGGCCAGGTTTGTCAGGGTACAAAGTGTGGAAATACTTGACACAGTATGGTGGGTTGGTAAGGTTGGAAGCTGGTTCCCAAGTTGTTCTTTCTGGGTCTTCTCTGAATTCTCTGCACTCTACAAGGTACCATAATTTACCTCTCTTGAGGTTTAGGTCCAGAACCTGAGCCAATTCCCATTCCTCCTGATCCTCCACTAGGACTAGTGGTGGTGGCAATTAATGTTGGTTTGGGATAGCTGATTGCTTGACTGGTTCTAACAGGGACACATGGAATACAGAGTGAACTGAATTCCATTTTTGAGGCAACTTGAGGTGATATGCATGGCTGAAAATATTCTACAAGACTTCAAAAGGTCCCAACCATAGTTATGAAAGCTTCTTGGTAGGTCTTGTAGTATTGATATTCTTTGAGACTAGCCACACTTTGTCCCCAGGTTAGAAAAAATGTGGAAAAGTCTTATTTCTGTCTTCATACTTCTTAAAACACCTTATTTCTGACTCTAATTATTCTTTGACTACTTGCTGTACTGATTGAAGTTTTGTTGATACCTTTCCAGCAGGTGTGTCATCAGAATTATGAATTGAGTCAAAACTGGGATTTCTTCCATAAATGGTGAAAAAATGTTATTTCTTTGTTGAAAAATGTTCTGCATTATTATAGGAAAATTCAGCCAGAGGGAGCCAGATGTTCCATAAATCTTGATGGTAACTGGCATACATTGGAAGATACTGTTCTAAAATCTGATTTACCCTCTCTGTCTGTCCATCTGTTTCAGGATGGAAAGAATTTTAAAGAACTCTTTATATATTGAGCTTATGACATAATTGGGTCCAGAATGATGAAACAAAAAAGGATCCTCTATCACTAACAATACTGATTGGAAGGCCATGTCTGGAAAAGACATTACTGATGAAGATTTGAGATAAGTCTAAGGCAGTAATTGTTGAATAAGTTGGAATTAGTATTTCAATTTTTGAGAATCTTTCCACAACTAATAAAATTGAGTCAAAGCTGTTGGACAATGTAAATTTAGTGATAAAGTCCATTGATAGTGAATTCCAAGGACCAGATGGAGTTTGAAGAGGCTTGAGTAATCCAAAACTCTTATGTTGAATGTTTTTTTTTCTTGAAAAATGATGACATGATGACACATAGTCCTTGATCATTACATGAATTCCAGCCCAAAAAAAAGTCCCTCTTGATGAGCTTGAGGGTCTTCTCCTGGCCAGGGTGGCTAGCCAATGGTGAGTCATGACTCTTTTGAAGAAAATCCAATTGAATTCCTTGATTGCTTGGGATAACCACTCCATCTTTGAATGAAAATTCCTTGGCTTGAGGTTCAAGAGAATAATCTGATACTGATTCACCTCCTTCTAGGTTGTTGAGTACTTCTTTATAGTCTTTGTCTTGCCATACTTCCTTTTGAATTTGGTCAACTAAATCTGAGAACATTTCTACTTTGATTGAAAAGAATCTTGATTTTTTAATTTCATCTTGGTTAAGAATTTGATAAAAATTTTGAGAATTCTTTCTGATGAAGTCCACCCCCCTCTCTGGGTACATGTCCTCCCCATGCAAAAAGGAATCTGGTAAAGTGGCCAGCCTTCCTGGGCCATAAGTAATAGTTAAATAAAACTCAGAGAGAAATTCAGCCCAGAAGGCTTGATGAGGATTAAGAACTTTGGAAGACAGAAAGTATTGGGGAGAAGAATGGTCTGTCAAGACTTCAAAGGAATGAGAAAGAGAAAGAAGAAAAGCTCTTCAGTGCTTGAGAGCCCTAACTATGTCAAGGAGCTCCTTGTCATGTATTTCATAGTTGAGCTCAGCTTGGAGAAGCTTGTGACTATCAAATGCAATGGCATGCTTTCCTGAGTCATTCACCTGAATCAGTACAGCACTAAAGGCACAATCAGAATCATCAGTCTCCACAACAGTTGGTAGAGAAGGATTGAAATGAGAAAGGATAGGAGCAGTGGTGAATGCTTCTTTGAGTAATTGAGACTTACTAAGAGCTTCCTCATTGAAGATAAAGGGAGAATCTTTATTAAGAAGGAAAGTGAGAGAAGTAATATTTTTGAAGTAGTTTTTAATTAAACAACAATAGAAATTGGCAAAGCCAATAAATGATTCAAGAGCCTTGATGTTCTTGGGTTGAGGCCAATTTAGGATTTATTAAGCTTTTGAAGAATCCATCTTGAGGCCATCACTTGAAGCAACATAGCCAAGGTATTTCACACTTCAATCATGGAAAACACACTTTGAGGCTTTGGGAAACAGAGTATTTTCCCTCAGGAATTGAAGTATAGTGGGAACATGTTTGAAATGTTCCTCCTCAGTGCTTGGGAGGAATATAATATAATCTAACTAAGCTACAACAAAAATATCCAATAAATTTGAAAATATATCATTTACAAGATCATGCAATGAAGCAGCAGCATTGGTTAAGCCGAATAGCATGAACAAGTACTCATAACTACCATACTTGATTCTAAAGGAAGTTAAGTGCTCATACCCCTATTTAATTCTCAGGAGATTAAACAAACCACACATATCTATCTTGGAGAAGATAGTGGAAATTTTGAATATGGTAAGAAGCTGATTCATAGGAGGAACAGGATACCTGTTCTTCCTAGTGACAGAATTGAGTTTGTGGTAGTAAACACACAAATAGAGGACACCATCTTTTCTCTTGACAAAAATTGCAGGTTCTACTGTTGAAGAGGAGCTGGGCCTGATGAAACCTTTCTCTAGATTCTCTGAAATGTAGGCATGAAGTGTTTCTGAATAATCAATTGATAAAGAGTACATAACACCAACTGATTTTAGAAGAACATAAAGTTCAATATGATGATGACAGGAACAGTGTGGAGGAAGTTTCTCTGATTTCACCTTGGAAAACACATCCAAATAATTGTGATAAGCAGGAGGTACTATCTTCAGCACAGTTTCAATTTCTTCTGGCTCTTCCTCATCTGATTGCTCCTCCAGGAATGCATGAAAGGATAAAGGAGGAAGGTACATATCCCCTTGAAAGAGATGAAGTGATGATATAGCAACATCTTCTCCAACATCTTTTGTCTCTTCAAAGACTTCATCTCCTGATGGAAGGGATATGGACAGAAGAAGGAAGGGAAGGTGTCTTAAGTTTGCCAACCAGAGAAACACTGTTAACAGAAGTGGCAAAGTCATTACTAGTAGAAGAAATAATACCACTAGAATGCTTATGAATAAAATCATAGATGATATGTCCATTTTTCTGATCACTAATGGGATTAAAATGGTAAATGAAATTATAGCCCACTAATAGGTCTTCTCCCTTGGGTGAATCTATAATAAGAAAGTCACATTAGAAGCTTGGGAAAGAAGGGAAGTTAAAAAATCACTTGGTATAATGAGTGATGAATGAGGAAGTGAATTCAGTTGAATACATAATGAAGAGAGGAATCTTTTCAGGGAGCTCTGACATATTCAATGTGTACTTGAGAACAAAATTATTTGAAATAACTAGTATTCAGAGTGCACAATTCTGATCTTGAAGGAAATAATTAAGAGCCATTCACCAGGGGATTTTTTGCATAACTGGATAGCCAGTGATATATTGTTGCTTCAATTTCTCCTATAATATACCTTTTTAGTTATCTGAAGGTTCTCAAATAATTCTTAACAAGTTTTTTTAAAGTTCCCCTGATATAAAATTATTATTGATGTTTCTGCACTATTTTACAAGCTATTTTTGCATCTTGCCCTAAAAGATAAAGTTCATGAGGCTATATACTGACAATAAATGAAATAATTCAGAAACTATACCTTAGATGAGCTCAAAAGCAATAAATATAGTAAAATATGGAAAGTAAATTAAACCTGTTACTTGAGCCTGAAAGGCCTTTTTTTGAACATTTCCCTTCAATATGTCAAAATAAATCTTTATTCTTGTAGGTAAAATATTAATTTTATTTCTATAGCTTTTGAGCATAAAAGCTCATAATAAATACAATGAAATAATTCTGTAAATTACCAATACTTTTAATCTATAGTTGATTTAAATAGCTATTATTAAAACTATTTTCTTTCATAGGATCATCAAGCTTGTTTAAAAAATATAAGTGCTTACTTGTTAAGATCACTTACAGAGAAACATTTTGATAAAATTCATTTTGTTGGGAATACCTAATAGTATTGAAAAATAAAAAATGGAATAAAACGATAATTGAAGAGGAGACCCCTTTTTAGGGGTTTTACTATGGAACAATAAGTGAAAATCCCATTAGCTGCCCAGATTTGTGCCTTTAAGTAGATTTTGGGGCTTTGAAAATCTCTCAAGAATTCTCTTGACATAATTGTATTAATCATTTATATTTGGGGGTTTCATATGGTTAATAAATTGAACCCCCTTCCAAAATGGGCAAACATAGAGTCTTAGAACCCAGGACCATCCCTTGGGTTTAGGGACTTGTTTTATCATTCTACCAAAATAGACCCCTGGACTTTTGCAAGGCTTATTTGGGAATAATTGATTTTTAAATCTTGGTGAAAGCCTAGTAAAATGGCTTAATTTGTGCCACAAAAGTGTTTTTTGTGTTCAAAAGGCTCTCAAATACTGAATAATTGGCAAGGAACCTTTTGGTATATTTTTCCAACAAATTAGCCATTTTTCTTGGGGCTTATTGTGGACAATCAGGTCAAATCCTCAAAAACTGTCAAAGATGGGTTTTCTAGACTCTGGGACATACCTCTAGTGTTTTCTCCCACAGGGTTGGGGGCTTTTTCACTATGGCTACTATAAAAAAAACCCCACAGCCATAGGCAACCTGATTTTGGGGGCTTTACCCTGAAATCCCTATAAAATGGCCATATTTGTGCCATATTATAGGTTTTTGGAGTATAAATGTATTACAAATACAGAATACGTTTTACAGTACTCTATGAAGTATTTTTTATTTGAGCTGTACTATGCTCAAGTGAGTAAAAACCCCTCAGAACTGTCAAATATAGGTTTTCTGGACCCTGGGGAATCCCCCTGGTGTATTCTCCCACAGTTTTGGGGAGTTGTTTGCTCCAGATACTGCGAACAACCCCCCAAAACCATGGGAGATCTTATTTAGGGTGTTTTACCATGCAAAACCAAGTGAAACCCCGGTGAAATGGCCAAACTTGGGAAAAATAATAGGTTCTGGGTGTCTGAACACCTGTATAATACATAATCACTTTCACAGAATTGTATAGAATATTCATTCCATGAAGTGGGAACTTTTCCTTGGGCTCTACTATGTCCAATTGAATAAAACTCCTAAACCTAGCCAAAATAGCTACTTTTGGACCTCAGGAAATCCCCCTTCTATTCTTTCATGTTTTGGGGCTTGTTTTCTCCAGCTTCTCCAACAAGTTCCCTGATCCTTTTTTAAAACTCTGTTAGGGGTATTTAGTATGAAATCCTCAGTGAAACCCTGTGAAATGGTCAAATCTATATGGGTTTGGGGGGTCTAAATAGCTCTGAAAGATTTATTGGTAAAGAATTAATTGAAATATCTCATTTTAGTAAGAGCTCCTGAAAATTATTAAAGCTTGTTGGCAGTTTGGCCTTTCGTCAATCCCTAAAACCAATTTCTCAACCTGAAATGTGATTTCATGTACCTTAAGTATGGTAGAGGGTTTAATTTATTACTCATATTTGACATTATTAAGAACTACAATACTTGTTTTTTGTGATCTTAATACAATTTTTAGTCCGTATTAGTTAACCTTTCTGGATAGAAAGTTCTTCTCTCTAGTTATATCAATATTTCCCTTCTATATATTTTATATTGTGGTGTGATTCTATGTTTTCTATGGCACTCCATTATGCACATCCAAAAAAGATATTCAAAAAGTCATCTTGCTTCAATAAAGCTAAAAATAATTCAATAAATCACAGGAATAGATGATAAAACCTCTAACACCAAGAAAAGATTTTGGAGAGCTATGATGTTTTCATTTGAGCATAATTAAAATTATAGAAAATCAAATAGTTTCCTCTAATATAATATGAACTTCCCCCAAGCTCAATATGATGGAATTTCAAAAATATTGCTTTTTCATGACATAGTTATATTTCAGGAATATAATAGGAACTTATATTTCACCCCTCAGGAGCTTATAAGCAACATTTAAGGCTTATTTGAGGCATAAGGTATGACTGGCCTGCCATTCACACAGAAAATGCCCTGGTGATTGAGAACATCATGATTCCAACTCAAGCTTTTCCCTGCTTGCTAGGGAATTCTCTTGATTACCCTGTCCTATTTTGAGGCTTTGTGAAGCATTTTTCAATTCAGTTCTTTCCCCCACAATAAATGCATAAACCTTCCTTAATCCACCTCTCCTTTTCAGAACCAATTGATTTATTGTCCTTATTGAGGAGAGAAGCATGAATTTTATCCTTTGAGACTTGATAATCCTTCCTCTTCTTACTTCTATTGTGATGAGACTTTTTGGAAGATGAATCTTGAGGAGGGCTGTAAGAATTGGATACGGTGACTGGAGGATTCTTCTCTTGATGAATACCCTTTTACTTCTGCCTCTCATGGTACCTGGTATCCAATTCCAAAGTAATATCCATGAGTTCTTTAAGGCTATCAAAAGTACCAGGGTGAGAAGCCAACTGGTCCAAAATTATTTATGCTAATACTCTTCTATAAACATGAATAAAAGCCCTTTCTACCCAATCTCCAATTCTTGATATTAAGATTCTAAAATCAGAAATGTACAGGGATACATGACCACTTTCATTCATTGTGAGCCTTGAGGTATTTTTACATACCCAAATAGGTCACAATTATCTTAAGAATAAATTCTGAGCTATGCATAACCCATAAGTCATGCATATATTCAAAATTCATCATTTTTGATTTCAGAAAACATGAATAACTTTTTGTTGAGTAAGTAAATCCATGAATATTAAGCCAAATTTGGATTCTACACAAAACTTCACTTAGGGTAGCTCCATAGAGTGAATAAGCTCGAATCAACTCTTTGAGGTGGTAATATGGAAAAAACTTCAATACCACATCATCAATACCACATAAAAGATCCATGAAAACCTTTGTTTTTCTCCATTTCATGCCAAAATAATGGGAATGTTAGAAATCCCATGTTACATACACACTAAGAATAGTGTTATGCATGTTTTAAGCACTTAATATCATGGTATTATAACATGGACTTTTGGTACACCCATAGTGGATATCTCACTGAGCTTAAAATTCTATTTTGACATAAAAAATAGGCAAGGGGGACAAAAGACATCAAAGAGAGCCAGGGTACCCAACTTCTGAGGCCTCTGAGGTGTGGACAGATCCAAAGCTTGGATCCATGGCTGAGCTTGGCCCAATTAGGAAAGTAAAACCTTCTGGGAACTTGGTTACCATGTTACAACTACAGTAAATCATAAGAAAATAGCAAATAACCTGCTATTTTGACATGCCAAGGAGGTAAAGAACACCTTAGACTCCTGAAACCATGTCAATTATTAATGACTTACAATGGATAAACCCCAAAATAGTAATTAAAACCCTTTTTGGACTAGTATCCATTGATTCACCTCATAGAAACCAGCCATACACTGCTATTTGCAATTCTATGTAGGATTGAGGTAGAAACTTCAAAAATTCATTAAAAAATACAATTCTTAATGAATCTTTCTGAAGCCTTCAGGACCAGTTGAGAACTGTATAATTCATATAAAAACCAAAAATAATTATACTTTTATATGTAAAATTAAAAGTTTTACTTCCAGTCCACTTTTGATGATTCCATGTGAAACACAGAATCTTTAAAGATTCACAGAAAATACATTCTGTGATGAAATTTCCAATAGCATTGATAACTTTGAGAAATCAATGATTATTTTGGAATAGAAGAAGATTTACAGTTGTTACTTCTTTTATTCTTAACCATAAATGGGTTGGTAGTTGCATAAAAGCCTCAATTAAGTAATTATGATAATCTTACATGACAACAAATTATGCAATCAATAATCCAAAAAGGGTTATTGTTTTCTCACTCACTGGTTTTTCATTTTTCTCCATGGCATGCCTCTGTGAGCTTTCTTAGACTTAAAAGAGGCCTCCTCCTGCTGATTTTTCCACATCATCACATTATTATATTATACCTTTATTACCAAACAAGTATTAGTTAAAACTATTTCTTAAGTGTTTTATTCTTTCAGAAATCAATCAGAAAGACGTGAAATCATAGAGATCAACTATAATTTGCTGTAATACTGTTATAAATCAATTTTGATCCATTAAATCCACAATTCCACATCAAATTTCTCTACTATTATCATCTAAAAGGTACATTGGATTAATAGTGAGTAATTTATCTCAATTCTTAAATTTTTTTCTAGTAATAGTTTTCTTCAAGAACTATCTTGATAATTATTCTTATAACAGATAAATATATATATTAAAATAATTTTATTATTTTAATGAAAGAAGTTTTTATTATTAAATTCTTCTTGTAATTGATTCTTGTAGACAATTACTGCTTACTGTTATAATCACTAGTAGTGTATAACATGTAAAAGAAATAATTCTTTAATTATTCAATTTTGGTTATAATAATTTCTTATGATTATATCTCATAAGAACAGTCATAGTACTGTTGATTAATAGTAATATTATCACAGTTTCATAGACACATCTTACATTTGGGGGCCTGGTCATGTTTTTTGAACCTTGTACCCTTAATTAATATATTTTTAAGTTCTATAATATCTTAATTTAATAATTCTTTTCTTTCAACTTAAAGTTAAAATTATTTTTATTTTTGAAATTGTCTTAAACTCTTTTTCATTGAGGAGTTTGGTTTAATTTTATACTGTTTTTACACATTGATTTTTCACATCCAAAAACTTATAAAATTATTCTTTGAGTTACTCTGCATTAATTTGGATTAAAAATCTGAAATTTCAATTCCTTTTCCTTTAGAAAGAATAATTTTTTAATATTAAAAAATCAAAATTCATAAAAAAAGTCTTAAAATTATCTTAAAAGCATAAAATATAATTTTTTTATGAATTTTTTTCTCTAGTGTCTTTAAACAAATACTGTGCAGCTGGTAACAGACTCAGTAAAGGATACATTACTAGTCCAGAATCTTCAGGAGGAGAATCTGAAGACAGTATTGAAGTGCAAATTGCCAAAAGAGGCACTTTATTTAAAACAGAAAAATCCAAACAACCACCAAAAGGGGTGTGTTTTTTGTTTCCAATTCTTATTTTATCTTGAATTGATGTGAAAATGGTGAATACCAGAAATGGAAGCAACTATTGAGTCCAACAAGATGGATGTGGACAAGGAAGAGGCAAGACCAAATCCAAAAGTGTCAAATCTTCCTCAAGAAAGACACATATGGAAAATGCCAGAGTTGCCCCAATTCCCCAAGGTCTGTACCCACAAATTCTGATGTGAATTTTGAATCTGGACTGATTCATGATAATACTTGAAGGGCTGAACCACTTTCAAGTGGAAGCAATAGAAATTTATCAAGGCCAGTACAAAAATTGGTTCAGAGCAGCCAAAGAAGAGGAGTGGGAAGTATGCCCAAGCCTTTGGCAGGGGGCCATGAACTCCTACTTACACATCAAGAGCTTTCTACGTCAGGAGAAGACCATAGAACTCTTAGGAGGTTGGAGCCCATTGTCTTGCAAAGACAAAGTAAAAAAGATAAAGAATTGGTTGAAGAACCAAAGTCTTTTATCCATAGACCAGAAGGAGGAGTTGGAAATGACTCCAGCTTTGCAGACAGAAGGCCCAGTGGCGTCTACCAGCTTCAAACCAGCTCCATAAGTGTCCAAGGACAAGCCCAAAGGACCTCATAAGAAGCAGAAAGGTCCCAAGAACCATCAAGGCAAGGGCAAAGGAAAAGCCAATTGGCACAGAACTTACCCACAAGGGTACAGGATTCCCAAATTGGAGCCTTCAGCAGTGGACAGTGTCTTCAATATGGCCAGAAGTCTTATGGAATTCACATCCAAAGAGCAGGAAAGGATGAACAGGACTTTTCCACACAAATAATAGATGAAGTACACTTTGTTAAATCCAGTATTGATGTAGAGCTTCGCAAATTTGATGCAAAGTTAAATAAAATCATATTGGACATGAGTGAATTGAAAAAAAATGACAAAAAGTATACTGAATGGTATCAATTGACAAATGTCAGACTTGATTCAATTACTAATACATGTTACAGAATTGAGAGTAAATGTCAAGTTCAAAATGCTGAAATGGAAGATCTTTCCATTTTAAACATTAATGATCAACTCAGAATTTGGAAAGACCATGAACCACATATGCCAAGACATTCTACACCTTTGACTGAAGAAAAACGTTCTGTTAAAGGAAGTTTGACCCCATTCTTAGGAGAAAATATTTTCTCTGCAAAAGATATTCCCAAATTGGAAGAGTGGCCAACATTCTCTAGTGAAGGAGAATATAACCATATTGAGTTCATAAGAACTATTGATATGTTGCAAGAAGATTTCCACATACCTCATGAAATTATAGTGAGCAAATTACACTCTCTGTTTATCAGAACTGCAAAGAAATGGTATTGCAAGATGAGACAAGATCATGGAAAACATGATTGGTCTTGGTGAAAATCTGAAATGATTACCAAATGGGCCAATAATTCCTGGAGGTTTAAAATGGAAAATGCTTTTGAAAGTGCCATTTTTAACTCAGAAAAGGATAAACCACTTACTTGGTTCTTCAAACAGAAAGACAGATTATCTGCTTTACACCCAGACATGTCTGACACCATGATTAATATGAAAATATTAAGAAAATGTGGAGGAGAGCTGGAAAATGCTATCAAGTGCAGATGTGTAGAACCCTGTTCAACAGAGGACTACATCAATGCAATGGAAGATATCATTACTAGAACAAGAATTGGTAAAACTTGGACTAAAATCCCTATGGAGTCCAAAATGGTCCCAAAGATTTCCAGAGAGGACAGAAAACCTGAAAGAACTGTCTTGAAGTGTCATGAATGTGGAAGAACTTCACATTTAGCCAACACTTGCACCAAAAAGAAAAAAATAAATCAAGTTCAAGTCATTGAAGAAGTTCAGTGCACTTAAGAGAAAGAAGAATCTGACCTAGATTCTGCAGTCTCTGAGGATACACCAGTAGAGGACTATTCCATTGAAAACATTTCAGCTTTCTTTGAGGTCACAGAAGTCCATACTCACTTGCAACAGTACAGTGAGGACTGTCATAACCTGATCAATATCTAAGATGCCAGAATGTGTAAAACCAAACCTGCTAGAGGTAAAGGATACACTGCTGGAGCATCTTGTATCAAATCAGTTCTGATGAATGATATTGAAGCCAAAGTAATTTGGATACAGGGTTATATTGTACTTGTGTAGGCAAAGATTATCTTCAAGCCATACTCCCTGGATGGAAGAATCATCTATTACCAATAGAGGGTGTAAGATTTGGTAGTAACAGTAATAATATGTACCCTTTGGGTATATTGGACACTAATCTTGTATTTCCACACCCAGCAGGAAGTATTAGAATGAAGAATGAGATTGTAGTAATGGACAATTGCACATCTCAGCACATTATTCTTGGAAATGATTACTTGAACATTTATGGTATTGACATCAATAACCATAAGGATAGATATTTCACAATTGGAGAAAACAAGAGACAAAAATTTGTTTTTTCCAATATGCCAAAACAAATATCAATGGTATCTTCTGAATAAGATACTTATAAGGAAGAATTTGTGACTAATCAACTTGATGAAGCACAAAGTAATCCATCATTTCAACCAAAGATGAGACATGAACTTATTGATGTGTTATACACATATAATAATGCATTTGCCTCTGATAATGAACCATTAGGTGCTATAAAAGGACATGAAGTTGATATTACTCCTAATATTGACAGACCATATCCTCCAGTACCTGGAAGACCAGCTTATCCAGCCAGTCCTAGAGCTAGAGAAGCCTTGGAGAAGCATATCCAAGAGTTGATCCAACTTGGGGTATTGAGGAAAGTAGGCAATAATGAAGAAGTTGAAGTAACTACACCTGTTATTACTGCTTGGCATAATGATAAATAAAGGATGGTTGGAGATTTTAGAGCATTGAATACCTACACAGTTCAAGATAGGTATCCAATCCCTAGAATTCAAGAAAAATCGACCCAATTGTCTAAAGCCAAGTATATAACATCAATGGATGCATTTAAAGGCTTTCACCAAAATGTTTTGATGCCTAAAGCTAAGAAATTACTTGGAATTATCACTCACTGTGGTATTTATGAGTATCTTAGAAAGCCATTTGGTATTAAAAATGCACCATCTCATTATCAAAGAATGATGAAAACCATCTTCCCCACAGAATTATCTGAAGGATGGCTTATCATTTATATTGATGATATTATCATATGTTCTGATTAATGGTCTTTGAACCTTGTAAGATTTGGAAGAGTACTTCACAAAGTTGCAGAAGTGAATATGAAGATTTCACTCAAGAAATGCAATTTTGGTTTTGAAGAGCTCAAAGCATCAGGACATATTGTTTCTGGTTTAAGCTTGGGTATTAACAAAAATAAAGTGGAAGCAGTGTTAATTAAGCCAATACCCGAGAATAAGAAAGAAATGATGTCTTTTATAAAATTTTCCAGTTACTATAGGCAACACTTGAAAGACTTTGAGATTATAGCCAAGTCACTCTACAGAATCTGTGATCAACAAACAGTATTTGAGATGACACAAGAGAGAATTCAAGCTTATGAGAAGATAAGAAAAGATCTTACAGAAGAACCTTTACTCCTCATGCCTGACTGGAATATACCTTTTAAATTGTACATTGATGCATGTGGAGATGGATTAGGGGCAGCCCTACATCAAGTCCAAATTATTGATGACAAACCTACAGAAGGACCAGTTTGTTACATCTCAAGACAAATAAAACCAACAGAAGCCAGATATGGTGCAAGCCAAATGGAGTGCTTATGTTTGGTATGGGAACTTGAGAAATTACACTATTATCTGGATGGCAGTGGTTTTCAAGTGATAACTGACTGTCATGCTGTTAAATTTCTTCTTAACATGAAAACTGCCAACAGAAATATGTTAAGATGGCAAATAGCCATTTAAGAATATAGAGGAAACATGAATTTAGTTCATAAAGCGGGAAACATTCACAAGAATGCTGATGGACTTAGCAGGTGGAAATTAGCCAATACTCCAGATAATCCAGCTTATGTACCTTTGGAAGCAGAACCACAAATTCCAATTGAGGGAATTAACATAACTGATATCAAGATTAAATTCTTTGAAGAAGTCAGGGAATCTTATAAGAAAGACAAGAATTTCCATATATTGACTTCCTTATTAGATGAAGACTGCAAAGATACATCCTTAGTCAATTCACTGGATGAAGTTTGGAATAATTCCTATTCTGAAGGAAGATTTCACTCGTTTGATGGGATTATTTACCACAGAACCAAACATTCTTGTGTAATGACATTGTGTAGCAGATTTCTTATCAATACCACTCTTCATGAATGCCATGACAGCATCTAATCTGGACACCTGTCAGAGGACAAAACACTTGAAAAAGTGAAGAACTGTGCATGGTGGCCATCTTGGAGAAAAGAGACCATTGAATATTTCCATACCTGTGACAGATGTCAAAAAGCAAACACGAGTACAGGCAAGAAATTTGGACTTATGATCCATATTAAAGAACCAAAATCCCCTTGGGAGGTTGTTCACATGGATTGGGTCACAGCACTTCCTCAAACTGGTGACAGAAGTTATAATGCTTGTTTAGTCATTGTCGAGAGATATAGCAAGAATCCCATATTCTTACCATGTAATAAAGATGACACAGCTATGGATACAGCTCTTCTTCTATGGAGTAGAGTTGTTTCTCATACAAGAATATTAAAGAATATCATGAGTGACAGGGATCCTAAGTTCACATCTGCACTTCAAACCAATCCTCATAGATTGTTTGGGACTAAGTTATAATTCTCTACAGCATATCACCCTCAAACAGATGGGCTAGCAGAAAGAATGATTCAAACTTTAGAAGACATGATCAGGAAATTTTGTGCTTATGGGTTAGAATTCAAAGACTCAGATGGCTTTACCCATGACTTTTGCACTCTTATACCTGCATTAGAATTGGCATATAAGACATCAGTCCATTCTTCCACAGGTCAAACTCCTGCTATGTTAGAGAAAAGATGGAATCCGATACTCCCAGCCGATACACTGAGGAAAGACTTGAGTGACATTCATCCTACAGATTTCAGATTCAAAGTAATGCTTGATAAAGTGAAACATCATGCAAAAAAAGTATGAATGATGCTTTTGAATATGCTAAACAGAAGTGGGACAAGAGTTACAAAGTACCAGACTTCAAAATAGGGGACTTAGTTCCAGTTTCAACCTTGAATTTTAATAATATCAAAGGCTCAAAGAAACTTAAAGATTATTATGTAGGACCCTTTGTTATTGTTGCCTTACATGGAACCAATGCAGTTCAACTGGAATTAAGTGGTGAATTGGAAAATAAACACCCCACTTTTTCAGTCAGCCTGATAAATCCTTATCAACCAACTGATAATGAATTGTTTCCTTTCAGGAACCCAGCCCCCTTGACTATACCACCAGTGGAACAGGATGAAGACAAAAAGATAAAGAAAGTCATCAAAGAAAGGAGAATTAGGGGTAAAAATCAAAGAGAATATCTAGTCAGATATAGAAATCCAGCACATGAAGATGAATGGCTGGCAAAATCAGGAATACGTGACTCAGATAAACTCTTAAGAAGATTTAGACATGAAAGAAGGCCACAAGCCGGAATATGTCTATAAATGTGCTTCTAATTACTTTATCTGAGTAATGAAAAGAGGTTAGAAATTGGACATTAACCCCCTTTGAGGTCTTTTTCTTTATACCATTGATAAAATTGTAGTACAATTGTATTTTTTGGTGGGAGGGAATGTGAGCCTTGAGGTATATTTTACATACCCAAATAGGCAACAATTATCTTAAAAATAAATTCTGAGCTATGCATAACCCATAAGTCATGCATATATTCAAAAATAATCATTTTTGATTTCAGAAAAGATGAATAACTTTTCATTGAGTAAGTAAATCCATAGATTTAAGGCCAGATTTGCATTCTACACAAAAATTCACCTAGGGTAGCTCCATAGAGTGAATAAGCTCAAATCAACTCTTTGAGGTGGTAATATGGAAAATACATCAATACCAAATCATCAATACCACATAAAGGATCTGTGAAAATGATTGTGTTTCTCTATTTCATGCCAAAATAATGGGAATGTTAGAAATCCCATGTTACATACACACTAAGAATAGTGTTATGCATGTTTTGAGCACTTAATATCATGGTATTCTTACATGGACTTTTGGTACACCCATAGTGGATATCTCACTTCAAGCTTAAATTTCTATTTTGATTTGAAGAATAAGCAAGGGGGACAAAAGACATCAAAGAGAGCCAGGGTACCCAACTTCTGAGGTCTCTGAGGCGTGGAAAGCTCCAAAGGTTGGATCCATGGCTGATATTGGCCCAATTAGTAAACTAAAACCTCTTCTGTGAGCCTGTGAGGTATGTATAACATACCCATAAGGCCACAAACAACTTTATACACAGTTAAAATTGTCTTCAACAGACTTTTTAATTGAATTTAAAATAAAAAATGAGAAAAAATAAGTATAACTTTTTTTTGGATAAGCAAAGTTATAAATATTATGTCATTTTTGGATTCTACACCAAAAATAACCTAGGGTAAATCCATAAGGTGTTATACCCAAAAACACTTATTTCTTATGTTATTAGAAGATTTAAGAATCTCACAGTACTAATGTAACTTTTTTAACATTTTTTTTAAAATTGTTAAATTTATGCTTAAATAAGCTTAAATTTAAAGTTGCATAAAGTTTATGCAAACTTACCAAAATTTTAGTTAAAATTGAGGTGTGGTGTATATTTACTGACTTGGCTAAGGATTTGCCATACAGAATGTAAATCCTGCGTGAGCTCAATTTAAAAGGGTTTAAGGCCATAGTATGGCTTTAAATAAATAAAAGGGCGAAATCCACGCAGAAAGGTGGGACAAAAGAAAAAGACCAAATAGAGCTGGGGTACCCAACTTTTTGGATCTGCAAGGATTCAATTCAGGCTGTCCACCTGTATTGGAGCATTTTCAACCTTATTTAAACTTTAAGATTAGACTTTGATCCAACATTAAAGTTTAAACTGGTTTTATCCCAAATTAGACAGGAATTTCGACCTGCCAAAGGGTAAATCCCAATATGCAGGCTTGAATTCAAGGTTTTAAGAACTGTCAAAGCTTAAATAAGCTTAAAACTTTAAGGTTACAAGCATTAAAACCTCAACAAAAGTTAAGGTTTGGTGTGTATTGCTATTTTATGTGGAAAAATAGCAATAACTTCAAAAATTCATTCAAAATCCAATTCTTAATGTATTTGCTTGAAGATTTCACACAGCCTACAATTTAATATTATCTACATATAAATTGAATCTTAGGTATCTTTTATAAATAAATTTCCTGGGTAATTAGCCTGGAAGTTAACTCTTTTAATTAAAACTCAAAGAAAATTAGAATTTCTTCAAAGATTAATTAAAAATCGAGTTTAAGAGATTTCTGCTTGAAACTCTATTTTTAAGTTGAACATGTGATGGACTTTAATATAAATAAGCTTATTTATATTAAAAACTCAAAAAAATTAGTTTAAATGAGGATTAAAGTTACATGGAGTTAAGAATAACACTGATAACTTTAAATTGGAATTAAAAAAATAAGTTACCTTAAGTTAAGAACTTTATTTTTAAGCATGGCTTTTCAGTTTTGACCTGAGCACGCCCTTGATATCCATTATGAATCATGAGAGCTGCTCTGAAGACATAAAAAGAGTCTTTTCATCACTGGTTTTGTCCATCATTCATTATCAATCCAATCATATCAGAAATTTAAACAGGTAAAGTTTTATTGAATATGACATCTTGTTATTAAAGTAATTCTTAAGTTATTTTATTCTTTATTAATTAAAATTAAAAAATTGAAATCATAGAATTTAGATTACTGTGGTAATCATCAATAATATATTTTATTATATAAAATTATCATCTTAAATATCTTTTAAAAATCCACAAATTCCTCTTAAAAACTCTTTAATCTTAATTTTTATTATAAAAAGTTGTTTTATCTTCAAAATTATTGATTTTTGGCGTGTTTTTAACTTATAGTTATTATTCAATATAATAACTGTTGTTGTTTGACTTGTTGTATTAAATAAATATTATAAGTAAGTTTTCTCTAAAGTTCTATATCTTTTTTATCTAGTATTAATTTTTTTATATAGAATTTTATTCTATAAGAATTATTTCTGCACAGTGTGTGTTTTAATTCTTTTATAAATAATATTTATATTATTTATAAGTGGTTAATATTCATATTTTCCACGTGTAATTGTCTCATTAAGAGCTTTACACTTCTTATTGTTATAACTGTCAGTGACTATAACAAAAATAGAATAATTATAATTTATTATAATTATTATATTTTTATTATTATTATATTTTATAATAATAATTAAATGTATTTTTTTTATATAATTATTTTAATAATTATATTTAATTTTATGGTTATAATATTTCATTATATTATATATTTCTACTGAGGACAGTCATAGTACTCTTGATATTGCTACTATTATCAAGGGTTTCATAGACAGACCTCACATTTGGGGGTCTGGCCATGACTTTCACCAATTTTTGGGATATAAATCATATTCTAGACCTTATGTTACTATTTTTTGACGTAAAATTGCTATATTTGTCTTAATATTGGCTTTTTTGGGACTTATCCCTTATAAATAATATTTATAATATTAATAAAGTTATTTTTTCTTAAGAGTATTGTTTGAAGCAATATGCTATTGAGTGACTTGGAATAAATTTCTTTTGTCTAACCAGTGGCTTTTCACATCACAGACTTGAAATTTATTCTTTGAGTTATTCTAGTATAGAGTGAATAATAATACAATTCTGATTAATAAACTTGTTAATTGCATGATTATTATTTCTTTGAAGGAAATAAAAAATCAAATAAAAAATTAAAAAAATAAAAATCTTTACTAAAAATATTTTTTTCTTTCATCTTAGACATTTTTCTTTATTTTTGACATATTTTGCTATAAATTACATTAAAACAACTTTATTCAATAAGTTTAGTTTATAAGTTATTTTTATTGTTTGATAAAATAACTTATATCTTTATTTTTCTCTAGTGTCATCAATCAGAGACAGCTCTTCAGACTCTGAAGCCTCAGAGTCTAGCATTGAAATTTGAACCAGCCCAGCACCAAGGGGTTTCATAACCAAAGAACCCTTCAAAGGTCCAGCAGGTGAATTCAATCCATTCTTAGTCTATTTTTTCTTAAAATTGAGGTGCAATGACTCCTACTAGAAGTGGAAGGAATTACTCCATCCAATCAAATGGATCTGGACCAGGACATTCCAGTCACATATGAAAAAGACAAGAATGTCAGCCCAGAGGAGAGGCACAAATGAAGGATTCCAGAACTTCCACCAGTTCCCAAAGGTTAGCCAGCACCTTTGAACCTCTTCTTGAGATTCCAGAAGCTGACATAACTGCTATTGCTGTTAGACCTGAATCATTTCCAACAGGCAGCAGTGGAGATTTACCAGTCTCACTACAAGAACTGGTTTATGGCTGCCAAACAGGAAAAGTGGGAACTTCTCCCAAGTCTTTAGATAGGCACCATGAACTCTTATCTTCAAGTGAAGAAGTTCATGGGGCCAGAAAAGACAGAAGATCTTCTGAAGGGTTGGGCACCAATGTCTTGCAAAGGACAAGTCCAACAGAGAAAAGCTTGGTGGAAAAACCAAAGCATGTTATCAGAGGATCAGAAGAAGAAGCTGGCCCAAGGCAACGGAAACAGCCCAGTGGAAGCTTCCCAAGCATCCACCAGCAAGAATCTGCCTCAACAAGTGCCAAGCAAGTCCAAGCAAGCCCCAAAGACCAATCAGAAAGGCAAGCAAAAGGCAAAGGGAAAGGAAAAGCCTAAATGGAACAAGCCTTACCCACAGAATCACAGAATCCCAAAGGAAGAAAAGACAGCCATGGACAATGTGTTCAACATGGCCAGAACTCTGATGGAATTCAAAAACAATAAGGAGGAAAGATTGAGCCAATCCTTCCCAGGGAAATAGATCTTGTTAAGCTTGTAACTCAATTTGAATCTTGTAATAAAGAAATTATGACAAAGCTTAAAACATTTGAGTATATCCAACAAAAGTTGGGTAATGAGATATTACAAGTGAAAGACCAACAAAAAACCATTATTGGCCTTGAAAATGTTAATAAAGACAATATTGTGTCTTTGATGCAAATTTGTGCAAGAATTGAGTCTAAAGCTACCTTGCTCAATCAACCAGATGACAATTCAATTTCTTTTATAACTGGACAGTTAAATGAATTGAAATTAAAAGTTCAAAACTTGGAAAATTCAACTGGTCACAATGCAGCTCTTTTCAAAGAACAGTTGGAAAAAAGTGATAAAGCAAGACTTAAATTGAAAGAGGACATTCAATCAAATATTAATAATATATCAATGAAAAATGAATTGCCAAGGCAATCCACACCAATTCTTGACAGAAATGTGCTCAATGATTTACATCATACCATTTCAAGTAATGAGGTGGAAACTGCTTGCAATTTCAAAGATATTCCAAAATTAGAGGAATGGCCAACCTTCAATGATGAAGGAGAATATAATAATATGGAATTTATGAAAACAATTGTTATGTTTAAAGAAGACTTTAACATACCAGATGAATACATAAGTGCCAGATTACACTCATTATTTAACAGATTGGCATTGAAATGGTATTAAAAAGTGAGACAAGACCATGGTAAACATTCTTGGCCTTGGTGGAAAGAACAAATTATTTCCAAATGGGAAAATGATTCCTGGAGATTTAGAATGGAAAATTCTTTTGAAAAGCCATTTTTAATATTGGGAGGGACAGGCTCATGTCTTGGTTTCTTAAACAGAAGTACAGATTAACTGCCCTTCATCTTCATATGTGTGAGCCTTAGAGGTAATTTCATATACCCAAAATACCACAAATACAAAATTAACATATAAATATAAATAAAATAAAATATTTATATTATTAAAATGAAGATTGAAATATAAATATAAAATTATATTCACAATTAAAAATTTAATTACAATTTAAAAATAAAATTACATTAAAATTTTGAAATTGCAAAATTAAATTTATACTTGAAAAAATTAAGTAAAAATTAATTTTTAACAAAATTGTAAAAAAATAAACAGATTTGGAAAAAAGTTAAATAAAAATTATTATAACTTTTTATCCAATAAATAAACATATAAAAATTATTTCACCATTGGATTCCTCATAAAAAATCAGGTGGGGTCACCTCTGGATGAAATTTCTGTAACTCAACTCTAAATAAGCTTAAGTTAGGTTTTTAGTATTTTCAATACAAAAGTTGAAAATCCTCAGAGCTTTATTTTAATTCACACCACATGTGGTGTTAACCATCAATTTTTGTGTTAAAATTGAGGTGTTGTGTTTAGTTTAGAAGTTATGAGGAATTGAAGTATTTTCAATTGAATTCAATTGAAATGTCAAAATGTGCATGTGTATTAAATAAGTGAACTTTGATTTACATATGAGGTATCAATTATTACTGTATTGAACTGTATAACTCAATTGAATTACATATGTAAATTATAATTATAATACATGATGAAGAATTAAAGGAAAAATAAATGGGAAAGATTAAATTTGGGGGGGAAAAAGGAACTCTAGTTCTAAGGGGGAGCCAGACCCCCAAAATCCTTGCTGACAGGCCTGGGATGTCAAAATTCACGCAAAATTTCATCACTTTTGGCCTGGAATTGAGCTACAGGGTCTGTGGACTCAATTGATGATGAGGTTTTGATATCAACTGGGGTAGTTTCAGCTGTTGCCAAGAGGGTAAAGCTACCCTTAAGATAAAACAATCATAGTAAAAGCAGTTTTAACTGGTTTCTACGCCTCTTACACACATTCTGACGTGTTTTGAAGGCTCTTGACCAGGTATTGCTATGGTAATGGCTGATTTAAGGGTCTAAAATGGCTAAAAATGGCTTAAATCAGCCCCTTTTTGGTCCAAACCAGGGTTCAATGATGCCATAATTGGCTTTTCTGTTGTCAGACTGTTTTTCACGACTGACAAGAGTAAATTTCACTTTTGGAGTAAGAAAATTGATGGCTATAAAAGTATGTCTTCTTTGCCCCACTTTTCTCTTCATGTTAGAATCTTTTCCTTTCATAATTAGTTTAAACACTGTTAAAACAATTAATAAAAGATTCCAACCACCTTTTTTAAATCATTTTAAACCTTTTAACCACGTGAAAAAAACATTATAATCATTTTTACCCCTGAACCACCCCAAAAGTGAATTAAAGCATCTTTCATCACTGTTAACTTTGTCACTTTGTTTCCAAATTCACTCTGGTCACTTTTGGGCGTGTTTTCTCTTTAATATTCTTTTTAAAGACTCTGTTCTTTAATTAAAAGCTTTCAGTTCATTGCTCAATTAATTCCAATTGAAATTGCTCTTGAAGAAATTTCTTTTGTATCCTTAAAATATCTCTTGTAGAGTATTTTTTGGATACATTTTTATTGTGGGTAAAAAAATGAATTTTTATAATATTATTGTTTTATACTAATAAATTTATAAACAATAAAATTGGCGTGTTTTATCTTAAAATAATATTTCTTACTTTTTTTAATTGATTTTTACCTTATACAAATTTTGAGGACAGGAAAAATACTTGATTTTTAATCAAAGTTCCATATCCACACCTTACAATATGTCTGAAACAATGGTACATGAAAGGATATTAAGTAAGTGTGGTGGTGACCTTGAGCATGCTATAAGAAGCAGATGTATTGAGCCTTGCTCTACAGAAGATTATATTAATGCTATGGAAGACATCACTACTACAACAAAAATTGGAAGAAATTGGTCCAAATCCCCAATAGACAATAAGACCAATGGGAAACCAATTTCAAAGCCAAATAAGCCACAAGACAGATTTCCCTTGAAATGTCACAAATGTGGAAGTACATCTCATTTACCTAACACTTGTCCAAAAAAGACAAGAATCAATGAGATAAATGTTGAAAAAGTGGAAGACACAAAAGAACCAACTGATGTATCTTTACATGAAAGTGATTCTGAACCCTCAGAAGAAAAGGAAGTACCAGAAGAGCTTAGTATAGAAAACATTAATGTTTCTTTTGAAGTCACTGAGGTACACACTCATTTACCACAGTATAGTGATGAATGTATGGATCTTATACATGTGCAAGATGCTAAAATGCAGAAAACCAAACATACCAGAGGTAAAGGTTATACAGCTGGTTCATCTTGTATCACTAATATTGTGATAAACAACACAGAAGCCAAGATACACCTTGACTCAGGTGCTTTTTGCACTTGTGTTGGAAAAAAATATCTTGACAAAAGTTTATACCAATTGGCAAAACAAATTAATGCCAATTGAAGGTATAACATTCAGCAGTGCTAGCCAAAATATGCACCCTTTGGGTATATTTGAGGAAGAAATCATATTTTCTCATCCTTAAGGAAGTATAATATTGAAAGTTGAAATTGTTGTCATGAATAATTGTACTTCACAAAACTGTATACTTGGGAATGATTATCTCAATATTTATGGTATTGATGTTAATAATCATAAAGACAGGTATTTCACTATAGGGGAAAATATAAGACAAAAATTTGCTGTTCCTCTAGAAAAAAGATAAATCATTGTCATTAAACAAGTAAAAAATGTTAATAAGGAAAAATGTGTGTCAAGTCAATTGATTGAAGCACAAATTAGTCCTGAATTAACACTGGGAATGAAGGAAGAGCTTATTGAGATTTTATTTCAATACAGGGAAGCCTTTGCTTCAGATAATGAACCACTTGGGGCTATAAAAGGACATGAAGTGGACATTATGCTTAATGTGGAAAGGCCTTATCCACCACTATTAAGAAGATCAGCTTACCCAGCTAGCCCGAGGGCTAGAGAAGCATTAGAAAATCATATTAATGAACTAATGAAACTGGGAGTTCTTAGAAAAATTGGACACAATGAGGAAGTAGAAGTCACAACTCCAGTAATCATTACTTGGCATAATGATAAATCAAGGATGGTTGGTGATTTTAGAGCACTGAATACCTATACTATTCCAGACAGGTATCCAATCCCTAGAATTCATGAGACTTTGACTCAATTATCCAAAGGAAGATTTATTACTTCCATGGATGCTCTGAAAGGCTTTCATCAGAATGTTTTGACACCTCATGCTAGGAAATTATTGAGAATAATTGCTCATTGTGGGATTTATGAGTATTTGAGAATGCCTTTTGGCATTAAAAATTCACTCTCTCATTATCAGAGAATGATAAATACCATCTTCCCACATGAATTGTCAGAAGGATAGTTAATCATTTATATTTATGACATTATCATTTGTTCAGAAACCTGGCAATTACATTTAGAGAGACTTTCCTTAGTACTTAAGAAAATTCTACAAGTAAACATGAAAATATCTCTGAAGAAATGTAATTTTGGGTTTCATGAGTTAAAAGATCTAGGACATGTAGTCTCAGGACTGAGATTTGGTGTTGACAGAAACAAAGTGTCTGCAGCTTTACTGAAGCAAATGCCCCACAACAAAAAAGAAATGATGTCTTTTTTGGGGGTTGCCAGTTATTACAGGCAACACCTCAAAGATTTTGCAATACATGCCAGATCATTATAGAGAATTTGTGATCAGCAAACTGTTTTTGAAATGACACAGGAGAGGATTCAAGCATATGATAAAATCAAGTATGCCTTAACCAATGCACCATTATTATTGATGCCAGACTGGAAACTTCCTTTCAAGATGTATATTGATGCATGTGCTGAAGGTTTAGGAGCTTCTCTTCATCAGGTTCAAATTGTCAATGACAAACCTTATGAAGGTCCAATTTGTTTTATCTCAAGACAAATTAAACCTACTGAGGCAAGATATGGAGCTAGCCAAATGGAGTGCCTTTGCCTTGTTTGGGCTTTGGAAAAACTTCATTATTATCTTGATGGTAGTGTTTTTGAAGGAATTACTGATTGTAATGCAGTAAAATCACTTCTTAACATGAAAACTCCAAACAGACACATGTTAAGATGGCAGATTGCTATCCAGGAGTATAGAGGCAATATGACCATAGTACATAAAGATGGAAATATTCACAAGAATGCTGATGGCTTAAGTAGATGGGCATTACCAAATACACCTGATAACCCTGCCTATGTTCCTACAAGTGCAGAACCTCAAATTCCAATTGAAGGAATTAATATCACAGATGTTGGAACAGAATTCTTTGAAGAAGTTAGAGAAAGCTATAAGGAAGATAAGAATTGTCATATTCTTACTGCTCTAATTGACAAAGATTGCAAAGATGTAGCCTTGGCTAATTCTCTGGATGATATTTGGAAAACATCTTATGATAATGGAAGATTCCATTTGGTTGTGGTATACTATATCATAGATCTAAACACACATGTGTCATGGTCCTATGTAGTAGAATGCTAATTAACACCATACTACTAGAATGTCATGATAACATATATTTTGGACATCTATCTGAAGACAGAACTATGGAAAGAATTAAGACATGTGCCTGGTGGCCATCTTGGAGAAAGGATGTCATTGAGTACTGTCACAGTTGTGATAGATTCCAGAAAGCCAATAAAGCTACTGGTAAAAGATTTGGTTTAAGGATCCATATTAAAGAACCAAGTACTCCATGGGAAGTGGTTCAAATGTATTGGGTAACTGCCTTACCACCTGGAGGTGATAAACGTTACAATGCATGTCTTGTCATTGTGGACAGATATATCAAAACACCAATCTTTTTACCACGTCACAAAGTTGACACAGCTATGGATACAGCTCTTTGGATCTGGAATAGAGTAATATCCCATACTGGTCTCTTTAAAAAAATCATTAGTGACAGAGACCCAAAATTTACATCAGCCTTATGGACTAGTTTACATAAGCTTTTGGGTACAAGACTATCATTCTCAACAGCCTACCATCCACAAACAGATGGGCTGGCAGAAAGAATGATTCAAACCCTTGAGGACATGATCAGAAGATTTTGTGCTTATGGCCTGGAGTTTGAAGATTCTGATGGCTTTACCCATGATTGGTGTA
This sequence comes from Austropuccinia psidii, assembly GCA_023105745.1. Taxonomy (NCBI): domain Eukaryota; kingdom Fungi; phylum Basidiomycota; class Pucciniomycetes; order Pucciniales; family Sphaerophragmiaceae; genus Austropuccinia; species Austropuccinia psidii. The sequence goes on from JALGQZ010000017.1 coordinate 15,211,131, forward strand.
CTCTTATACCAGCATTGGAATTAGCCTACAAGACCTCCATCCATTCTTCAACAGGAAAAACTCCTGCAATGTTGGAGAAAGGATGGAACCCCAAACTTTCAGTTGATAATTGAAAGAAAGACTTAGTTGATATTCATCCAACTGCTTCAAGATTCAAATTATTGCTTGATAAAGTGAGACATCATGCAAATCAAAGCATGAATGATGCCTTTGAATATGCTAAACAGAAATGGGATAAAAGTCATAAGACCCCAGAATTCAAAGTAGGGGACTTCATACTAGTTTCAACCTTGAACTTTAATAATATTAAAGGCCCAAAGAAATTACAAGATTCCTTTGCAGGACCATTTATTATTAAAGCACTTCATGGGACAAATGCAGTACAAGTAGAACTGTCAGGAGAACTGGAAAACAAACATCCAACTTTCCCTGTCCGTCTAGTAAAGCATTACACTTCAAGTGATAAGGAATTATTTCCTTTGAGAAATGAATTACCCTTAGAAGTAACCCCACTAGATCAAAGTGAGGAGAAAAAGGTACTAAAAGTCTTGAAAGAAAGAAGACTTAGGGGAAAAAATGAAAGAGAATACTTAGTCAGGTATAAAAATCCACAACATGAATATGAATGGATTGTAGAAAGCAAAATACCTGATTTCCAAAAGTTTCTCAGAAGATTCAGACATGAGAGAAGACCAATTTCTCAATGAAAAGTTTGAATTGTGTGCTTTACATACTTAGAAAAGTATAAGTAGAGAGGTTGGACAGTGGATTATACCCCCCCAAATAACTTGGGGGTATACTACAAAAGAAAAATTGTGGTACAATTTTTTTTTTGGTGGTAGGGAATGTGAGCCTGTGAGGTATGTATAACATACCCATAAGGCCACAAACAACTTTATACACAGTTAAAGTTGTCTTCAACAGACTTTTGGTTGAATTTAAAATAAAAAATAACAAAAAATAAGTATAACTTTTTTTTGGATAAACAAAGTTATAAATATTATGTAATTTTTGGATTCTACACCAAAAATAACCTAGGGTACATCCATAAGGTGTTATACCCAAAAACACTTATTTCTTATGTTATTAGAAGATTTAAGAATCTCACAGTACTAATTTAACTTTTTTAATTTTTTTTTAAAATTGTTAAATTTAAGCTTAAATAAGCTTAAATTTAAAGTTGCATAAAGTTTATGCAAACTTACCAAAATTTTAGTTAAAATTGAGGTGTGGTGTATATTTACTGAATTGGCTAAGGATTTGCCATAAAGAATGTAAATCCTGCGTGAGCTCAATTCAAAAGGGTTTAAGGCCATAGTATGGCTTTAAATAAATAAAAGGGCAAAATCCACACAAAAAGGTGGGACAAAAGAAAAAGACCAAATAGAGCTGGGGTACCCAGCTTTCTGGATCTGCAAGGATTCAATTAAGATTGTCCACCTGTATTGGAGGATTTTCAACCTTATTTAAACTTCAAGATTAGACTTTGATCCAACATTAAAGTTGAAACTGGTTTTATCCCAGATTAGACAGGAATTTCAAGCTGCCAAAGGGTAAATCCCAATATGAAGGCTTGAATTCAAGGTTTTAAGAACTGTCAAAGCTTAAATAAGCTTAAAACTTTAAGGTTACAAGCATTAAAACCTCAACAAAAGCTAAGGTTTGGTGTGTATTGCTATTTTACGTGGAAAAATAGCAATAACTTCAAAAATTCATTCAAAATCCAATTCTTAATGGATTTGCTTGAAAATTTTACACAGCCTACAATTTAATATTATCTACATATAAATTGAACTTTAGATATCCTTTATAAATAAATTTCCTGGGTAATTAGCCTGGAAATTAACTCTTTTAATTAAAACTCAAAGAAAATTCTAATTCCTTTCAAAATTAATTAAAAATTGAGTTTAAGAGATTTCTGCTTGAAACTCTATTTTCAAGTTGTTCATGTGATGAACGTTAATATAAATAAGTTTATTTATATTAAAAACTTGAAATAATTAGTTTAAATGAGGATTAAATCTACATGGAGTTAAGAATAACACTGATAACTTTAAATTGGAATTAAAAAATAAGTTACCTTAAGTTAATAACTTTATTTTTAAGCATGGTTTTCAGTTTTGAGCTGAGCACGCCCTCTTTATCCATTATGAATCATGAGAGCTGCTCTGAAGACATAAAAAGAGTCTTTTCATCACTGTTTGTGTCCATCATTCATTATCAATCCAATCATATTAGAAATTCAAACAGGTAAAGTTTTATTAAATATAAAATCTTATTATTAAAGTATTTCTGAAGTTATTCTATTCTTTATTAATTAAAATTAAATAATTGAAATCATAGAATTTAGATTATTGTTGTAATAATCAATAATATATTTTATTATATAAAATTATCATCTTAAATATCTTTTAAAAATCCACAAATTCCTCTTAAAAACTCTTTAATCTTAATTTTTATTATAAAAAGTTGTTTTATCTTCAAAATTATTGATTTTTGGCATGTTTTCAACTTATAATTATTATTTAATATGATAACTGTTGTTGTTTGACTTGTTGTATTAAAACATATTAGAAGTAAGTTTTCTCTAAAGTTCTATATATTTTATATCTAGTATTAGTTTTTTTATATAGAATTTTATTCTATAAGAATTATTTCTGCACAGTGTGTGTTTTAATTCTTTTATAAATAATATTTATATTATTTATAAGTGGTTAATATTCATATTTTCCACGTGTAATTGTCTCATTAAGAGCTTTACACTTCTTATTGTTATAGCTGTCAGTGACTATAAAAATAATAGAATAATTATAATTTGTTATAATTATTATATTTTTTTTATTATTATATTTTATAATAATAATTAAATTTATTTTTTTATATAATTATTTTAATAATTATATTTAATTTTGTGGTTATAATATTTCATTATATTATATATTTCTACTGAGGACAGTAATAGTACTCTTGATATTGATACTATTATCAAAGAGTTTCATAGACAAACCTTACATTTTGGGAATTTGGTTACCATGTTACAACTACAGTAAATTATAAGAAAATAGCAAATAACCTGCTATTTTGACATGCCAAGGAGGTAAAGAACAGCTTAGACTCCTGTAACCATGTTGATTCTTAATGACTTACCATAGATAAACCCCAAAAGAGTAATTACAACCCTTTTTGGACTTGTATCCATTGATTTACCTCATAGAAACCAGCCATACACTGCTATTTGCAATTCTACGTAGAATTGAGGTAAAAACTTCAAAAATTCTTTAACAATACCATTATTGATGAATCTTTCTGAAACCTTCAGGACCAATTGAGAACTGTATAATTCATATAAAAACCCAAAAGAATTATACTTTTATATATAAAATTAAAAGGGCTACTTACAGTCCATTTTTGATGATTCCACATGAAACACAGAATCTTTAAAAATTTACAGAAAATACATTCTGAGATGAAATTTACAATAACATTGATAACTTTGAGAAATCAATGATTATTTTGGAATAGAAGAATATTTACAGTTGTTACTCCTTTTATTCTTAACCATAAATGGGTTGGTAGTCACGTAAAAGCCTTAATTAAGTAATTATGATAATCTTACGTGACAAAAAATGATGCAATCAATAATCCCAAAAGGTTTATTGTTTTCCCACTCACTGGTTTTTCATTTTGATCCATGGAACGCCTCTGTGAGCTGTCTTAGACTTAAAAGAGGCCTCCTCTTGCTGTTTTTCCCACATCATCACATTATTATATTATAACTTTATTACCAAACAAGTAAGTATTAGTTAGAACTATTTCTTAAGTGTTTTATTCTCTAATAAATCAATCAGAAAGACGTGAAATCATAGAGATCAAATATAATTTGTTGTAATACTTTTATAAATCAATTTTTATCCATCAAATCCACAATTCCACATCAAATTTCTCTACTATTATCATCTAAAATGTTTGTTGAATTAATAGTGAGTAATTTATCTCAATTCTTAAAGGTTTTCTCTAGTAATAGTTTTCTTCAAGAATTATCTTTATAATTATTCTTGTAAAAGATAATTATATATATTAAAATAATTTTATTATTTTAATAAAAGAAGTTTTTATTATTAAATTCTTCTTGTAATTGATTCTTGTAGACAATTACTTCTTACTGTTATAATCACTAGTAGTGTATAACATGTAAAAGAAATAACTCTTTAATTATTTAATTGTGGCTATAATAATTTTTTATTATTATATCTCATAGGAACAGTCATAGTACTGTTGATTAATAGTAATATTATCACAGTTTAATAGACACATATTACATTCATCCTGAGATTATACAACTCTTGTTAGGCTCTCCTAACCTCATTGGGATCACCAAACAGACTGAACAACTTCCAGTTATTGAGAACCTAGGATGGGTCTTCATTAGAAATATCTGGGAGATATGGTTCAATCCATTTTCCATATCTACCAGGGAGAAAAGAAGTTGAGTAAAGAACCTTCTTCCTGCTGTAGAAAAGGTTTTCTGGGTCATTATGGAAGATTAATTGACAGGATTGGGTAAAGCCTCTCAATATATGGGCTTGAGTACCATCACAAGAATTAGGGGCCTTCATTGATGAAGTCTTGAATTGTCCCTGGGGGCAGCTGCTTGAGTGAGTTGTCCCATGAATTGAGTCGTTTGCTCCATCATCATGAGAAAATTTGTTTCAGCTCAAGAGAAAAGAGGTGGATTAAAAAGGCTAGATTTGGAGTTTCAGAAGCCTCAGGGGCACCTGACAAGGTGGCCACCACTTCAGTTTGACCTTCCTCTTCCACAGACTCCTCCCCTAATCTGCTTCTAGGCCCTTGAGAAAGAGCAGAATAGCCACCCAACAAGCCATAGAATGATCTTTATCTTCTGAATTTCATACCTCCACTTCTGTAGGGTGCTCCCCCTTCCATTGGTAATCCTCTGTCTAAATTTGAACTCAGTTGATTAACTGATGGTGTGTGTTCAAGAAGAGTCCTTGCTGTAGTAGTGAGAACAGTTTGATTTCTTTGAAATCTTGTATTATTGGCTGGAGGGCTATTCTGAGCAGGAACCATTGAATAATAAGAAAATGAACTTGTTGATTATTTGATTACAAAAATGAGGCTTGACCAAAGCAAATAAAATGGGAATATTGAGGAATTAATTGCAATCTTGATGAAATTCAAATAAATGTAAATCAATGAATCAATCAATTCAGGATCAAAATCAAATATGTCTTGAGGAACTCAGTCAATCAGTCCATATCTTCAAAATTCAATTCAATATCTTGAGGAATCATATTAAAATCAATAAATAAAATAAAATCTTGAGGAATCAAATTCAAATAAATCAATAAAGTCTTTAAGTGAAAATAAATATCTTGAGGATTTCCAATTCCAAAATGACAAATAAATCAAAGCCTGAAAGCACCTGAATTCAGACGGAAAAAGAGATTGAGAATTGATTAAGAATTAAGAATGAAATTGAAAGGTAAGAAATTATAAAGAAATGATAAAAAAGGTCAGCTTTCATATGAATAAAATGAATGAGATGAAGATTGATGAGTGTCATAAAATGATAGAACCATGGCAAGTCATAATTGATGAATGCGAGAAATGTATATAAAGGAATGAAAGGAAAGAAACAAATTTGAGATAATTAAGATAATGTTTCAGGGCATCTTTGCAGTGAAGAGGGCCTGAAACTCAATTATGGAGGGCTCAAGATGGGATAAGATGCAGTACACTTAAGAGTGTAATAAATATGGAATTGATAATGAAATAAGCATAAGAAATCAGAGAAAAAAGAATGAGAGTAGATAATAAAAGAGCCAACCCCAAACAAGTCCAATTCCACTGTTTCAGCCTGTCAGAAAGAAAGCAAAGGGTTAATAAAATATGGCCACCACAACTCTAATAAAAAGGTGAGGAAAAGGCAAAGACCAACTTAAAACCAATAAATATAATACTCCAAAATGAGAATAAGAATATTTATTAAATAATAAATCAAATATATTAATTAAGGGGGAAAGAGGGGCTGCTATATGTGAGAATCCACTAGCCCTGATCCAAAGAGTAAAATTTTTTGAGAGGAATCTTGATTTGAATTGATTTGGATCATACATCCCCTGTATGGATGTACAGGGTCTGTACAAGAGGTGTGATGGAGCTGGGTGATCATACAATTTTGGGCTTGTGAATCCAAAAATGTATTTGGAATATCCAGCCTGTACAAGAGTTGACAGGCTGTATTGATGAACCAAGCTGTATGCATGTTTCAGAAAGAAGATTTACTGAAACTGATTACTAATACACATACTGGATTTTCTGGTTTGATGAGTTTAAGTGGGCTTAAGGTTGAATACACTTACCCCTGATAGTGGCTGTGACATTAACAAAAAAAGAGATTATTTAAATTTTATTAATCTCTGAGTAAAGATGCCCAAATTTACAAGCCCAGTCTTTAATTCATGCTAGTTTACCTACATGAATTGCGGAGAGGGAAGCTCACTGGAAAGTTAATATTTTTCTCCCAATGGAGAAAATGAGCTCCAAGGAAGCACTAGTTTCTGGGATTCAGAGAAACGTTTGAGACATTTTCCCAAGAGTTGGGAAAAGATACCTTTGGGTCTGCAAAAAAACTAAATTATCAGTTGACTTTGGCTCTGATGTTTCCACTAAGAACCTATTGAGCTCATTTTCCAAGGTGCTTGAGTCAGGTGTGGAATATCTGTATAATTAATCATAAAGCCGTGATGCTGTCACAGCCAAGGAGGCAGGGGCATTTCCAATCATCATCAGCAAATCATTATATCATGGATACCCTTCAAAACCCAATCAGCAAGGGGGTTTCATTCAAGATTATCCAAATACAGTTTTCATACAGGCAAGATCCAAATACAGCTTTCAAACCTCAATACAGTCATACAGGCAAGACCCAAATACAGGATTCACCAAATACAGGCCTGTAATCAATACAGGCGCAAATACCTGTATTGACTGTATAACCTGTATTGGATTCACCAATACAGGATTCAATCCCACATCCAACTTCTTCCAGCATACAGACAAGTATCTCAACACTCAAACTCCAAGGCTGGTATTTCTCACATATACCAGCCCCTCTTCACCCACCTGGGGGTTTTTCCCCCAGTTAATTAAAATAGTTGATTTATTATTTAATATTATTTTATTATTACTTTTGGAATATTATTTTATTATTTACTAAGTTAGTCTTAGCCTTTCCTCACCTGTTCAGTAGAGTCCTGGTGGCCATATCCTTATTAATCCCTTTTCTCTTTTCTGAACAGGTTGAAACAGTGACTCAGGATTATTTGTGGTTGGCTCTTTATTATTGCTTTTGCTTTGTCTCTCTTATCTTTTATACTTATTATTTTATGACTAGGAATTTATCCTCTTACTCCATTACTCTCATCCTTTGAGTATTTTCCTTTTGAGCCCTCCATAAGTAAGTCTGTTCACTGAGTGCCAGGCCCTCTTCATTTTAGAAGAGCCCCTGTGACATTATTTTAATTAACTCATAATTGCTTCTTTTCTTTCATTCATTTTATTCATTTCTCTCATTCTTCAATTATGATTTTTTTTTTCATGATTTTATGATTTTTATGATTTTTATGATTTTTATGATTTTTTCTCTCTCATCAATTTTCATCTCATTCTTTTCATTCAAATGAAAATTGATTCTCTTTCTCATTTCAAAATTTCTGCTGACCATTTCACTTTATCATTATCATTCTCACTTCTCTTTTTGTCTGAATTCAGGTTTATCAGGTTATTTGAGTGGAATTATTTGGGTTAATTGATTATTCATTCAGGGATTTTATTGATTTGGGGTATTCAGTGATTTTGGATTTTGGAAATTTCTCAAGATTATTGATTTATTGATTGATTCCTCAAGACATTGATTTCACCTCAAGATTTTGAATTGACTTTGATTGAATTGATTTGATTGATTTGATTTGACTACTCAAGATAACTGATTTATCCTCAAGATTTGATTTAATTGATTGATTTGAATTTGATTCCTCAAGAAAATTGAATTGACTTTTGAAGATATTGATTGAATTCCTCAAGACTTAATTGATTTGATTTTGATTGACTTGATTTGACTTATTGATTGAAATTGATTATTCATAAGAATTTGACTTTGTCATATTCACTCTTCAAGATTTATTCATATTGATTCACTTCAAGATTATTGATTGATTTCTCAAGTTCATCAAGATTTTCATTTGATTGTTTTGGTCAAGCCTTCTTTTATTCAAAGTATCATCAAGTTTTATTTATTCTTCTTTCATAATGCCAGTTCAGCATAGCCCTCCAGCCAAGAATACAAGATCTCAAAGACATCAAGCTGTTCTCACTCCTACAGCAAGGGCTCCTCTTGACCGCACACCATCAGTTCATCAACTGAGTGCAAATTTGGACAGAGGACCACCAATGGAAGGAGCAGCACCCTCCAGAAGAGGAGGTGTGAAGTCTAGAAGATCAAGATCATTCTCTGGACTGTTGGGTGGCTATCCAAGCATTCCTCAAGGGCCTAGAAGTAGATTGGGGGAAGCTGAAGATGAGGAGGGGGAGGAGTCTGTGGAAGAGGAAGAATCTGAGGAGACTGAAGTGGCAGCTGCCTTGGCAGGTGCTCCTGAAGCTCCTGAGGCTCCAAATCTAGCCCTTTCTAATCAACCTTCTGTCTCTCAAGCTGAACCAAATTTTCTCAAGATGATGGAGCAAATGACTCAGTTTATGGGACAACTCACTCAAGCAGTTGCCCCAAGGGACACTTCAAAAGCCCCCGCATTCAAGACTCCATCAATGAAGGCACCTGATTCTTTTGATGGTACTAAAGCTTATAAATTGAGAGGATTTATTCAATCTTGTCAATTAATCTTTCATAATGACCCAGCAAACTTCTTCTCTGACAGGAAGAAGGTTTTGTACTCAACTTCTTTTCTTACTGGTAGAGCTGGCAAATGGATTGAACCTTACCTCTCAAATATCTCCAATGAAGACCCTTCTTATCTCCTCAATAACTGGCAGTTGTTTGAAACCCAGTTATTCACTCTGTTTGGTGATCCCAATGAAGTTAGAAAAGCTGAACAAGAGTTGGACAATTTGAGGATGAGGGAAAGTGGTCAAGTTTCCTTGTACATAGCTGATTTTAGAAGTTTAATGTCAAGAATTGGAGACTGGGGGGAAAGAGCCTATATTCATGTGTATAGGAGAGGCTTGGCATCAAGGTTGTTGGACCAATTGGCTTCTCACCCTGGAACTTTTGATAGTCTTCAAGAACTCATGGACATCACCTTGGAATTAGATACCAGGTACCATGAGAGGCAGAAGGAAAAGGGTAGCCATCAAGAGAAGAAGCCTCCAATCAGTGGATCCAACTCCTCCAAGCCCCCTCAAAGTTCATCATCAAAGAAGCCTTATCACAAGAAGAATAAGAAGGGGAAGAATTTTCAAGTGTCCAAAGACAAGCCTCATGCTGCTCTCCTCAATAAGGACAATAAATTAATCGGTTCTGAAAAGGAGAGGAGGATTAAAGAAGGCTTGTGCAATTATTGTGGTGGTAAACACCCATTTGAAAAATGCTTCAAGAGGCCTTAGAATAGGGAAGGGTCATCAAAAGGCTTCCCTAGCAAGCAGGGAAAAGCCTGAGTGGGAATCATGATGTGTTCAATGGTTCTCACTTATTTCCTTCAAGAGCACAATTGTGCACTCTGAATACTAGTGTCAAGAAATCTTTAAAATTTCTTATTTTTTCTTCAATCTCTGATATTTTTTATAGTATTCTCATTGATTCTGGTGCTACAAACTCCTTTATTGCAAAGAATTTTGTTCTCAAGTACTCATTGACCATGTCAGAGCTCCCTGAAAAGATTCCTCTTTTCATTCTGGATTCCAGTGAATCCACTTCCTTGTTCATCACCCATTATACCAAGTGGGTTGTTGATTTACCTTCCTTCCCAAGCTTTGAATGGGATTTCTTTATCATAGATTCACCCAAGGGAGAAGACCTAATATTGGGCTATGATTTTCTTTACCATTTCAATCCCATTATTGATTGGAAAAATGGATTGATCACCTATGATTCTAATCATAAGGATTCTAGTGGTATTATTTCTTCTACTAGTAATGACTCTTCCACTGCTGTCAACAGTGTTGCTCTGGTTGGTGAACTTAAGACACCTTCCTTTCCTCCTTCTGTCCATAACCCCTCCATTTTTCCCTCTCAGTCATTACTTCCATTAAGAGATGAAGTCTTCAAAGAGATAAAAGATGTTGGAGAAGATGTTGCTATATCTTCACTTCATCTCTTTCAAGGGGATATGGACCTTCCTCCTTTATCTTTTCATGCCTCCCTGGAGGAGCAGTGGGATGAGGAGGAAGAGCCAGAAGAGATTGAAACTGTGCTGAAGGTAGTCCCTCCTGTTTATCACAAATATTTGGATGTATTCTCCAAAGTGAAAGCAGAGAAACTTCCTCCACACCGTGCCTGTGATCATCATATCGAACTGGAGGGTCTTCTACCTCCGGTTGGTGTTATCTACTCTTTATCAAGGAATGAGTCAGAAACACTACGGGCCTACATTTCAGAGAATGTAGAGAAAGGTTTCATTAGACCAAGCTCCTCCTCAACAGGAGCACCTGTCCTTTTTGTTAAGAAAAAGGATGGTGGTCTTCGTTTGTGTGTTGACTACCGCAAACTTAATGCTGTCACTAGGAAGAACAGGTATCCTGTTCCTCCAATGAATCAGCTTCTTACCGTATTCAACGGTGCTACTATCTTCTCCAAGATAGATCTGCGTGGTGCTTATAATCTCTTGAGAATCAAAGAGGGGGATGAGCACTTAACTGCTTTTAGAACCAAATATGGCAGTTATGAATATTTGGTTATGCCATTTGGCTTAACCAATGCTCCAGCTTCATTCCAAAATCTTGTGAATGATATCTTTGCAGATTATTTGGATGTTTTTGTTGTATTGTACTTAGATGATATTATGGTCTTCTCTAGCTCTTTGGATGAACATGTTAAACATGTGGCCTCTGTTCTCCAAAGACTGAGAGACAATAATTTGTTTGCTAAAGCCTCAAAGTGTGTATTCCATGCCTCAAGTGTGGAATACTTGGGCTATGTTGTTTCAAGTGATGGCCTCAAGATGGATTCTTCAAAGGTTCAACAAATCCTCAATTGGCCTCAGCCCAAGAACATCAAGGCCCTTCAATCCTTTCTTGGCTTTGCCAACTTTTATCGTCGTTTCATTAAAAATTATTCCAAAAAAATCTCTGCTCTCACTTCCCTCCTTAAAAAAGATTCTCCCTTTATCTTCAATGAGGAAGCTCTTAGTCAGTTTCAGATACTCAAAGAAGCTTTCACCACTGCTCCTATCCTCTCTCACTTTAATCCTTCTCTTCCAACTATTGTAGAGACTGATGCCTCTGATTATGCCTTGGGTGCTGTACTGAGTCAGGTGAATGACTCAGGAAAGCATCCCATTGCATTTGATAGTCGCAAGCTCTTACCAGCTGAACTCAACTATGAAATTCATGACAAGGAACTCCTTGGCATAGTTTGGGCTCTCAAGCGCTGGAGAGCCTTTCTCCTTTCTCTTTCTGATTCCTTTGAGGTCTTGACAGACCATTGTTCTCTCCAATATTTTATGTCCTCTAAAGTCCTTACTTGTCGTCAAGCCCGTTGGGCTGAATTTTTGTCTGAATTTCACTTTGTTATCACTTACCGCCCAGGCAGGCTGGCCACTTTACCAGATGCCTTGTCACGTCGGGACGACGTGTACCCAGAGAGGGGGGTGGATTTCATCAGCAAGAATCCTCAAAACTTTCATCAAGTTCTCAAGCAAAATGAAGTTCAAGAGTCAAGATTCTTTTCCATAAAAGTTGAAATGTTTTCAGATTTAGTTGATCAGATTCAAAGACAAGTATGGCAAGACAAAGACTATAAGGAGATCCTCAAGAAATTAGCAAGAGGAGAATCAGTCCCAGACTATTCTCTTGAACCTCAAGCAAAATTAGTATTGTTCAAAGATAGAGTAGTTATTCCAAGCAATCATGAAGTTCAATTGGACATTCTTCAAAGGCGTCATGATTCACCATTGGCTGGCCATCCTGGCCAGGAGAAGACCCTCAAGCTCATCAAGAGGGATTTTTATTGGGCTGGCATGAATCAAATCATCAAGGACTATGTGTCCTCATGTCAGCAATGTTCAAGAAACAAGAACATCCACCATAAGAAGTTTGGATTACTCAAGCCTCTTCAAATTCCATCTGGTCCTTGGAATTCCTTATCAATGGACTTTATCACCCAATTGCCCTTGTCAAGCAACTTTGATTCAATTTTAGTAGTTGTAGACAGATTTTCAAAAATGGCGATATTTATTCCAACTTATTCAACAATCACTGCTTTGGATTTAGCTCAAATATTCATTAATCATGTCTTTTCCAAACATGGTCTTCCAATCAGTATTGTTAGTGATAGAGGTTCATTATTTGTTTCATCATTTTGGACTCAATTGTGTCAGCAGCTCAAGATATCAAGAGATCTTTCAACTGCCTTTCACCCTGAAACAGATGGACAGACAGAGAGGGTAAATCAGATTCTAGAACAGTATCTTCGGATGTATGTCAGTTACCATCAAGATGACTGGCACACCTGGCTCCCTATGGCTGAATTTGCCTATAATAATGCAGAACATTCATCAACAAAACAGTCTCCATTTTTCACTATTTATGGAAGAAATCCCAGTTTTGATTCAATTCACATTTCTCAAGATACACCTGCTGGAAAGTTATCATCTAAACTCCAATCAGTACAGCAAGTTGTCAAAGAAGAATTAGAGTCAGCAATAAAGCGTTTTAAGAAGTATGCAGATAAAAATAGAGCAATTCCACCTGATTTCCAACCTGGGGACAAAGTATGGCTAGCTTCCAAGAACATCAAGACAACAAGACCCACCAAAAAGCTTTCAGAAAGATGGCTGGGACCCTTTGAAGTTCTCAAGAAGATTGGCAGCCATGCATATCACCTCAAGTTGCCTCAACAATGGAAGTCAGTTCACCCTGTTTTCCATGTGTCCTTATTAGAACCAGTCAAGCAATCAACTATCCCAAATCGACACCAATTGCCACCACCTCCAGTAATAGTGGAAGAGCAAGAAGAATGGGAAGTGGCTCAGGTTATGGACTCAAAACTCAAGAGAGGTTCATTATGGTATTTAGTGGAGTGGAAAGGATTCAATGAAGACCCAGAAAGAACAACTTGGGAACCAGCTTCCAACCTTACCAACTCCCCAGACCTTGTCAAGGATTTTCACACTTTGTATCCAGACAAGCCTGGCCCAAATGCCTCAAGAGTTTGATTTATGGTGCTTGGTGGGGATTGGAGTTTATGAAAGTAAGTTCCTCTCCTGGCATGCACCTTTAAGGGGGTATTCTACCCAAATTTGTTGTAAGCATCACCTTGGCCACTTTGTGAGCACTTGTCAATTCTTTGGACAGGTTCAGAAGGCCTTGCAACATCATACCCTCAAGATTTGGACCTTTGCATCAAGATATGGCCCAATCTTTTCTTTTATTTTCTCTTCTTTCTTTAATCATGCCATTAATCATCTTTCAAGACATTCATTATCAAATTCATCTTATGGCATATTTCAATTTTCTTTTATGGTGCTTGGTGGGGAGTGGAAGTTATGAAAGTAAGTTCCATCTCCTGGTATGCATCCCTGAGGGGTCTAATTCTTGTAAAAACATTACCTTGGCCACGCTGTGAGCATCAAATGCTTGATTTCATCTTTCAGAATCTTTTGGCCAAAAAATCAAGCAACTCACCACAAGAAGGACAACCCTCAGGCATTTCTTATTTCTTTCTTTACTCTCTTTTTCTCTCAATTCATTTTCATTTTTATTTTTTATTTTTTATTTTTTATTTCATTTTCTTTTATTTGTATGATTTATTTTTTCATTTCTTGTTTCAAAAGCAGCAATCATAACTCCCATATCTTGTTTGGGGAGTGAATTTATTCAATAATCAAGAGCAAACACTAGTAATGGTAAAGACCAGCTACAGATAATCCTCATCAAAATTTCTTCAAGGGTTTTTTTTAAACTTCATAACCAAGGCATCTCCAGATCACAAAAGGCGGGGAACCAGAGGCAGTGGAGTCAAATATGAATGTCAGCCTTGAACTCATTCCTCAAGCTCAAAATTGAAAGCCAAAACCCAATCAGCAGGGTGTTTATGGCAATTGACCAATCAAGGAGGGGATAAGAAGAAGATATTCAAGAAAAAATCAAGTTCATAGAAGAAACTGTTTCAAAATGGCCCAATTGGCCAATTTCATCAAGATATGTACTTTGGCACAATTGGCCATATCAGACCTCAAAACATCAAAACAGCCATTTTTCATCAATTCTTATCATAATATGCTTATTTGTGCATATTGGGTAATTTGCGCATTTTGCGCACTTTTGCGCATTTTTGCGCAAAAGGGCCTTTTTTCTTGTCAAAAGCCTTCAAAAGGCCTTTTTGGCCAAAATCATTATAATTGCGCATTTGCGCACTTTGCGCAAAAATGCGCAAAATGGCCAAAACCCACTTTTAGGCCATTTTCTCACAAAAATTCAGTTTTTCCATCATTTTCACCAGTTATGCCACATATGGCATATTTGCGCATTTGCGCATTTTGCGCAAAAATGCGCAAAATGGCCAAAAACCACTTTTAGGCCATTTTTTCACAATAATTCAAATTTTCCATCATTTTCACCAATTTATGCCACATATGGCATATTTGCGCATTTGCGCATTTTGCGCAAAAATGCGCAAAATGGCCAAAAACCACTTTTAGGCCATTTTTTCACAATAATTCAATTTTTTCATCATTTTCACCAATTTATGCCAGATAAGGCATATTTGCGCATTTGCGCATTTTGCGCATTTTTGCGCAAATTGGCCAAAAACCCATTTTTTCACATTTTCAGGGATTTTGGCCAGGACTACTCATTTAGTCCAAAATTTCAAATGTTGGCCACCTTATGCCAACACTCTAAATTCAAAATTATGATGATTTCAAGTGGTCTTGGGACAAAAAACTCAAATCAACCACCTTTTCAAAAGCCATGAGGACTCAAGAACAGTTGATGAAGACACTCAAGACAAGATTAAAGGAATTTTTAGGAAGATTGAAGGCAGTTTGAATGAAACAGAGGAAATTCAGAATCAAAATCAAGGGGAAAATACCTACAATAGTTAAATGAAGATTGGTTTGAGTATTGATTGAAGAAGAAGTTTTAAGGGGAAAATCTTAAGGAATTGGGGAAAAGAACTGTTTGAATTGATTGCAAGCTCATCAAGACTCACTATACTTATGGTGCTCAGAGCTCACCACTTTCAAGAGGGGGATAATGTCACAGCCAAGGAGGCAGGGGCTTTTCCAATCATCATCAGCAAATCATTATATCATGGATACCCTTCAAAACCCAATCAGCAAGGGGGTTTCATTCAAGATTATCCAAATACAGTTTTCATACAGGCAAGATCCAAATACAGCTTTCAAACCTCAATACAGTCATACAGGCAAGACCCAAATACAGGATTCACCAAATACAGGCCTGTAATCAATACAGGCGCAAATACCTGTATTGACTGTATAACCTGTATTGGATTCACCAATACAGGATTCAATCCCACATCCAACTTCTTCCAGCATACAGACAAGTATCTCAACACTCAAACTCCAAGGCTGGAATTTCTCACATATACCAGCCCCTCTTCACCCACCTGGGGGTTTTTCCCCCAGTTAATTAAAATAGTTGATTTATTATTTAATATTATTTTATTATTACTTTTGGAATATTATTTTATTATTTACTAAGTTAGTATTAGCCTTTCCTCACCTGTTCAGTAGAGTCCTGGTGGCCATATCCTTATTAATCCCTTTTCTCTTTTCTGAACAGGTTGAAACAGTGACTCAGGATTATTTGTGGTTGGCTCTTTATTATTGCTTTTGCTTTGTCTCTCTTATCTTTTATACTTATTATTTTATGACTAGGAATTTATCCTCTTACTCCATTACTCTCATCCTTTGAGTATTTTCCTTTTGAGCCCTCCATAAGTAAGTCTGTTCACTGAGTGCCAGGCCCTCTTCATTTTAGAAGAGCCCCTGTGACAGATGCGGCCATCTCAACTTGGGTTGAACTGGGTACATTTGCATCATTGATAAAATGCTTCTGGGCTTCATTTTCAAATTTTTATTGCAATTCTTCAGATGATGTACCAAGAAATTGCAATGTGGCCTCATTTGTTGAAAAAATGTAATTTTAATTGAGAATCAAGGATGATAGCACATCTTATAGGAGTTTTGAGAAAAAGCATGTGGAGATATTTTGTTAGCTTATTTATCAATGCCCCTGCTTCTTGTTCAATTTGTGCCACATCATGCTTTTAACAAGCATATTGAAGAGAATATTATTAAAATGCTGTTATATCTAGACCAGAGTACTTACTTGTTGAATATTCTTGATTGAGAGAATATAAAGGAGCAATGCATGATTGATTGTTGGATATTTGTATCCACAGATAATGTGTGTTGCTTCATGGAGGGGAAGAAGGAAGTCAATCATCACTTTGAATTTTTCCCATTCAATGGCTGACGGTTGATAATTTTAAAGATTTAGAATTCTACAGAAATGATTATAAGCATCTTTGAGGGTCCATGAACAATTAAGAATCTCATAAATGGAATTCCATCTTGTGGAGAAATGAGAAAGCAGGGTGAAAGCCTTTTTTTGGTCTTGAACAATTTTATATTAGGTGGCTGGTACTAATGAGCTTCTCACATTGCTTGGGACTATGATCTAAATAGGTGGACAATCAAAATATTTGTGAAACAATTGAATTGTAGTTGAGGTGGAGCCTGTCAGGCTCATTTATTATATTGGTGATAGACATTAGGCCTTGGCTATCATTTGTATCAGGTGTTGCAAGTTCTTCTGGAGTTGCTCCAAGGGCTTTTTAGTCCATATTAGGATGCAATATGGATAGTGTGAGCCATATATCCAATTTCTTGCTGGTCAGCAATAAAACCAGGCAGTTTATTTTGCATTTAACTAGCCATTTGCAGGTTTTTATGAGGCATTATTGGTTTTATACAGACTATTCAGCTCTTAAGGTTGAGAATTCCTAAGACTTTCATAAAAAGTTTGGAAAGTGCTTCCCCTGAGTGTGGACCTAAAACATACAATTATTAGATACTAAATTGTAAATTTGACTAAAGATGCAAATAAGAAAAATCACCTTCAATTTGATGGAGGCCAATGAGGATCTAATTCAGCTTAAATTAACTGCCCATGACATGGGAAGTGACATTAATGAAAGAAATGATGTTTGGACTAGCCCACACATTGCTTGTAAAGGAAATTGCTGTGATGGTTGGGCTCAATATTTAACAGAGGTGTTGTTGATGAAAAAAAAACTTTTGGGACATGAGTCGTCAATTACTTTTGCCTGACTAGTATATTCTGAACACTGGGATGGAATAGCTCCAGCAGAGCTTGAAATTATCTTCATTTTCTGTTGGAAAATGGGATATTACTATTGAAACAAATTAGACAAGGGCTCTTTTGAGGGTTTCTGGGCACAATGGCTGGAAAAGGTGGGGTTAACCATCAGTTGTAAAACCAAAAAAAACAAGAGGAAAGTTAACATAACTTTTTTGGCTGGCTATTCTTAACATATTTATCAAGGGTACTAATTGCCATCTGTGTCTTCTTATTTGGATTCTGTAATTGATAGCAACCTACCAGATGATCAGAAAAACCTTTTGTACTTTATGTCCAATCTTGTTTCATTTTTTTGGAATGGGTTTCCCCATTTATCCATCACATGAAATTCAACAAACAAATCCTCAAGCTCAGAAAAATAAACCAATAAACATGAACATTTGGCTTTTGAGGCCATTTCAATATTTGAGGGATTAGTTTCATATCCAACATTGTCTTTACTTGCTGCTGTTTTCCTGGAAGGCCATATTGATGTTGAAGAAATTTATGAAATATAAAATGCAAGGATTTCAGTTGATTTTCAAAAAAATCAGGAAATATAAGTGAAGAATTGAAAATATAAATAAAAGTTTAAAAAAAAGTAAATTTAAGAGACAAGAAATTCAAATAAAAAGAAGAATAAATGAAAATAAAACAGGGGTAAAGCAGAGTAAAGATTATGATGACCAGTAACCCCTCCAGATTTGGGCTATACCCACCAGTTCAGTCTGGTATGGAAAATAGAAAAAAAATCCCCAGAGTACCACTTGGAATGGGATGTGGTAAAATGAAAAGGCTCCAGTATTATCATGGGGGAAGACTGACTACTCTATTTTATCTGCATTGAATGAGCCCTAGCCCAGCTCACTTTCACCCAAACGACCCAGCCAAGTCCTCCATGGCCCTCACAAGCCAGGAGGATCACATAAAACTCAACCACTATGAAGAAGTTGATAATTCTTTCTCAGAGCTGATAAACTACCTAGAAAATATTGAAGAACAAAAGAGAAACTTAATCTAAAAGAACCTAACTTTAGAGAAAATGATCAAAAAAATAGACACCGTCATGAAAAGAATTCCTCATTAGAACAACACAAACTAAATAATAACAAAACGTTTTATTTCTTAGTTAGACAGATTAACACACAAACAAAACAGAACCACCCACAAGAAACAATAAACCCATCAACAATTACAAAACAAACAACCTTCACAGAGGTGGAAAAGACAAAAATGGGACAACCAGCAAAAAAAACTAACCCAACCTTACCCCCAAAACCAGCCACAACTATACACCTGACTACAGTGAAAAAATTCAAAAAGTTTGGAGTAAAAATCAGACCCAAATTTGGACAACCAAAACCCTTTCAACAGAAAAACTCACTAAAAATAATAAAAATAATAAACAATGCTCTACTGAAAATCAACACCAATCCAGATCAAAGAAGCAAACCGATTCCCATTGGGTGACATTTGACTATTCACGAGAGCTAGAGCAGAAGCAAAATGGTCACTAACCCAAAGAAGCTTGTGGACCCACTTAGCTGACCCAGTGTTCATTAAATCCCCATCCACATATCCTGTCTTAGACCACTTTTTCTCAAAAGACCTAGAAATTAAAGACACAAGAAGTGTAGGTGGACTACTCAGACAAAACTTCCTGAAAAGAAACCAAAAACACCAAATAAAGGGGTTAGGAAGCCCCAAGCGGGCAGAGAAGATGCGCAAAACACTCCTAATATTGGGAATGGACAAATTTCTCACAAACCTGTTATTATCTGGAGGATTAGTATACAATGGAGCTTACCTTCAAAAGGCCCCTTTCCACCAAGGACAACTGGAGTGCTTTAACTTCCTTCAAGTAAGACAATTGGCATACCTGTGTAAAGGAAAACCAATGTGCCAAAAATGTGGCAAAGAACACCAATCCAAGGTATGTGACAATTAAACATTCACCCCATCCATTGTTAGATGCTAAAGATGCATAATACATGCCCTAAAGAAAAACCCAACAGCAGAATTATATGCTTATGAATTTGGCCACACCTGCTTGAGCAACAAATTCCCCATTAAAAGGAAGGAAGCTAAACAAATTACAGAGAAACAAAAGAACAATAATGAGTAATGACACACACCATGAATACAAACAAGAGAACTGCAGTGAGGAAACAGATCAAAAATTACCAAAACAAATATTGTTATTCCAATTAAGATGCCACAACCTCATAGACACAATTTTTAGTGTACTAAATACTGAACTGACAAGAACTGCCCTCCTGCTACAGGAACCATGGACATACACTCACAACTACAAGCCCCCTAAGCACCCAAACGAGCACCTATCGTCCCTAACACCCAGAACAAACAACAAAGAAAACCAACAAAGAACTTGAATATATGTGATAAGGAGTATACCACTCCACTGGATTGCACACAAAACAACTAACAGCCCACTGCTAACCACAGAAAGCATAAACGGAAATTTGACAGATAAAAGTTTCCTAATAATGATAAAGTTGCTATACAACCCCCTGAAACAATTCTCAGGACTAGCGACCTGGAAAAAATGGCTAGTAGCTCACTAATACAGAGGCATTTCCAACTTCCTAGCCGCTGACTCAAACCACCACCATAAGCATTGGAACTCATAAAACTATGAGCCACCAAAGGCTTCCAGCTCATCGCCACAAAAGGAATACCCACCTTCCTGGGATCAACAGGAACAGAATCAAAATTAAATTCAATGTGGGTAAACCAAGAGGAAAGGAAACTATCACTATCCACAAAGAAGCTCAAACAAACCATTCACCAGATCACCAACCCATAACAATGAGTTATGACATGAAAGGCGATGACCAGCACATTACAGAGGCAAAATGGGTCCTCAATCCCAGGAAAATAGACCAAGACTCAAAACAGATGTACTAGGGAAAATAGCAATGGACCCCCAACTCAAGGCCCACAGGACCAGAAATGCAACACCAAGATAAAGATAATCAAAGAAGGATATGAAAAAAAGGGAAAATGTATCAACTCAGAAAAACACTGAAGAAAACCATGGTGGAACACAGCCATCCTGAAAAAATTAGTAAAAACAAGGAGAGAGATGCTCAAACACCAATCCCAAGAAAACAAGCAGCTATACTACCAGGCTCAAGAAGCTTTTTGCAACAAAGTAGAGGAGTAAAAATGCGATAAATGGAAAGAATTTCTAGCAGAGAAAGGCGCAGAACATGCATAAAAAGCCTACCAGCTCACCAAGGAGAGAGACTCCAATACAATAGCCTCACTTAGACAATCAAATGGGGAAACAACAACAGACCCAAAGGAAATGGCAAAATTACTATTTGAAGGTATGTTCATAAATTAGAACACAGGTGAATCTGAACTTCTACATCAAATGTTACAATACTGGAACAGAAAACTAGTATTTCCTGAAATATTGAAAAATGAAATAAATATAGCCATGAACAGCTTTCCAATGAAGAAAGAAGCAGGCCCTGATAACATCCCAAATGAGATTTTGAAGGTAACAAAAAAATATTGACACCCCGCCTTGAGGAAGCTTTTAACAAATGTCTCAAACTAGCAATATTCCCCCCAGAATTTAGAGAATTATTAACTACCGTACTCAGGAAGGTGGCGAAAGAAAACTACTCAGAATCTAACACTTATAGAATAATAGCTCCTCTGAACACAAAAGGCAAAATCTTTGAAAGAATAATCAATGATAGGTTGGTACACTGGATGGAACCCACAGGATCTATAGCTCAGGGACACATTGGAGACAGATGGGGTTGTAACATAAATGATGAAATCCTCTTACTAATGACCTGGATAAGAGCAAAATGGAGGCAGGGTAAATTAGTATCAGATATTTTCCTGGATGTAAAATCAACCTACCCTACAGTAGACGGGGAAAAACTAATCACCATCCTCAGGAAGAAAAAGGTGGCACCATAAATAGTAGAGATAATCATTTCCTTCTGATCAAACAGACACAACCTACTTGGGCTGAATGAGTTCATTTAAAAACCTTTCCACATAAAAAAGGGTCTACCACAAGGATCACTCCTCTCAGAAAAACTCTACCTGATCTACAACTCATCATTGCTCCTCCCAACACCCTTGTCCCTCAAGGAACACCAACTCTTGATCCTATAAATAGATGAAATAGCTCATCTCACAGCATCCCAGTCCCCAGAAGTGACAATTGAGTCTCTAAAAACCATCATAAGCCACTCAATAGAGTGGGCAACCAACAGGGAGAAGTCTTTGACACAAAAGACAAGGATCATGTGGTTTACCAACAAGAAGATAACACAAAAAGAAGAAAGCCCAGGAAACACCACATTACCTTTCACAAAAACAACTAAATGGCTGTGAATCAAACTCAACCCAAAGCTCACTTTTGGAAACCAAATCCAAAAGCTGAAGAAAACAAGTGACCTCACATTCAACAAACTCCAAGATATAATCCACTAAGATTATGGGCTAAAACCACAGGAAGAAAGGCAATTGATGGCAGGAGTACTATCACCCAGAATCCTATTTCAAAGCATAGTGTGGTTCAAAACAAAAAACAGGAAAATGGTGGACACCTGGATTGAAAAAGTTCCATAATGAAGTGGCAATACTCATCACAGGGATTATGAGACAAACACCCATCATTTTCCTCAGGACAGATGGAGGTCTGAACAGCTTTACACAATACCATAAGAAGCTGAAACACTGCTAGATCCACAACAAGCTAATGGCTCTAACATCACACCTGCTTAGGCATATAATAAAAAAAGAATTGCACGAGACAACCAATCCACAACATAATCAACAAAGAACAATTAAAAAAGCAACAAATCACCCCATTCACTCCCGCAAGCAACAAGCCTTAAAAACACAAAAGAAAAAGCAAAAATATTAATAAGGACCCAAGTAGATGATGAATTGAAAAATATAAGAATTATATTATTCACAGACAGAACACAAACAGATAACAACAAAGCAGGGTCAGAAGTCTACTTACAACGGGACTCAGAAATCTTACATATTCACCTAGGTCAAGGAGACACAATCACAAAATATGAAACTGAACTGACTTCTGTTTGGTTTTTGATAATCACAGCCAAGGAAAAAAACACCACTGGAGGAATGATAGCCATTTTATCACACAGCCAAGCGGAATTAAAAGGCATATGATTTCCTCACCACAAGAACAAAGCACAAAGATATAAAGAATGATATCCAACCTCCAACAAAAAGGTAAACCTGAAACTCTTCTGGTGCCCAGCACACAGAAATATCCTTGAAAATGAGAAAGTGGACAAACTAGCAAAAAGAGAAGCAGACAACCACCCAGACTTGATACAAGTCAACCTACCCCAAAGCCTAAGTTGTCTGCACCAATTGAAAAAAGAGAAATCTCTCAAGAAACATCACCCGCCCACAGAAACAAGATACCCTTTCAACACAAACCTGACCACAATGCAAAAAAAAATCTCGCAGTGGGAAAGAGGAGAGGAAACCCTAATATTCCGAATCCGAAGTGGAAAAATCCCCCTCAACCTGTACCTATTTTGGATGAAGTGATCTGCTACCCTGTACTGTCCCAATTGTACATGCCCAGAAACAGTAGCTCACTTTATGCACTTTTGACCCCATTACAGGAACCAGAGAAATTAACTGCAAAGAAGTGGATAAGAATAAACTACAGTGATCACAACCAAGTGGTCCCCCTAGTAATAACCTTTGTACTAAATAAAAATAGAGGCACACACAACAAGCTTTACCAGACTTCTGATAAAAAACAAGTGGGAAAACCAACCATAATCCAAAGCAGAGGAAGGGACCCGGTACCTCAGTACACCCCCAAGCGAAAGGAAGTGGTCTCATGAGCCACCGAAAGCCAAAAACATGATCACATAGCACCAGCTATAACAATGGCCCTGGATAGTCCGACAGGGATGGACAAGTGCCTCCTGTTGGGTAAGACTAAGTTGGGAGAGGAACCACTTTTTCTATTCCAGGTGTCCAGGAGATTTAACAACCCGGCAGATCTGATGGGGATGGAAAAGAGCATCCCATCAGGGGAAAAACAAGACTGGAGAGGAGCCCCTTGTTCCATACCGGCGGTACAACCAAAAACAGCCATGGGAGTGGAAACACCCTCCTGCAACAAAACCCTGAAATGCCTAAAATCATCACAAGAAAAAAAACTTACAACATTCTCAAATAGGAAATTAGTGGTCTAATGCTGCCTCTAACCCCGAAAGGATTCAATACTGAAAGAAAGGCTGTAACATCAACCCCACATGAAAACGTTTTATAGGAAATTTCCGTAAATCCCCCTCAAAATTAGATCATAACCTTAGTTACCAATTAAAATGTAAATAGTAAAACATTTTCTTGTGAATACACAGTGTGATATTTGAAATCAATACCACTTTAAAATAAAATATAAAAAAACAGTGGTTAGTACCCTCAGAAAATGTTTTACAGTAATCAAAACTGCACCATATCTCTATTCATGCATTATTTTCTTTTGCACTTATAAATTTGTGTACTGTGCAGTACTAAGGAAGACTGAAGGGAAGAAATTGTAAAAAACCTTTTGAAAAAAAATTTATGGCTTTAAAAAAACCCTCACATGTCATCTTATTAAGGTAAAAAAATGTTTGGATCATTCAAAGCTGTCAAATCCAGACATAATGACTGATGATAGAATGTTTTTGTATTTCTAGGCTCAAGTTCATGTAAAATAGAATTTAGGAGTTTGTTAAAACTATTTTCAGATTTAAATTGATTTATAATGACTCTCATTTAAGGAAATCAGCAACCCAAAGTCAATCTTCAATGAAAGAACATAAAAGAAATTGTTACTTATTTGATTGGATTTTTCAGAAATAAATTCAATAACTCCGTGGAAAAAAGGAACCAATTATTTTACTCTAAATAAATCAGTATAAGGCCATGATACTTTTGTTGATAAGCTACTTCAAGTGAGAAATCCCACAAATTTCTTCTGATCATTTCTTTTAAATGATCTTCCTTTTTTAAATTTAAATCAATAGTCTTTTTGGGAATTTTTTTCAAAACTTTAAGGCTTCAAATGAGATGAAAGCATTAAGGGGATTCACACCTTTCTTAAAACGTGTTATTTTTCAAGACATTAATTTCTGATTTGAGCCCAAAGAAAACAATGAGAATAGTCATTTTGGAAAAATAATTCCCTAACAAATTATAGAAAACTTTCGAAAACCCTTAAATGGCTGGGAGAATTGGAAAAGTGGTTATACTTGTTATTTTTTGAGAAATAAACCTCAAATTCATCCAGAAATTACCATTTGACATCTTTATATCAGTTTCTGCACATGTTCACACCCAGTCTTTATAGTTGGTATTAGTGAGAATAAATCTATGGTCTAGATCATTTGGACTCATTATTGGTCTAAATTCTGAACTGTTTTTTCAACCCTTATTTAGCCAATTCGTCTCTGATTTCCTATCATTAATTGATTTACTTTGTAAGTGTAGTAAGAAGTACAGAAATTCTTCAACCTCTGATTTAAAGTTCTTAATTAAAGTGATTTATGATCTTGGGATAAAAAAGAAATTAATTTTAGAAATGGTAAAATGTACTACTTTGCATTCTTTGAAACACTTAGAATTATCAGAAAACCATTCAATGTACCTTCCAAAATCTTAGTGAATCATTTTCCAAGGGTTTCTGGGATCTCATTTTGAGGATTTAGGTATTACCAGGAAATCTGAGTGATCTATTATACCAAATCTTGTTCAAACTATAAATCCAATTGTTTTCTGAAGCTTCAATCACAGATATCAAATACTAAATTGAGAGTGGGTGGGGGTTCTGGTCTTGTTATTAGAATATATTTTGAGCCAAAAAAATTCACATCACAGGTTTTAGGAAAGAAATTTTGTAACAAGAAATGAGCCTCAGATTCATCTGAAACCCTAAATAACTTCCAGTTGTTTTTGAAAAATGACATATTATGAAAGTGGGGGAGAATTTTGAGGTTCAAATAGGAAAATTAAGGTTTTCCATGGTTCAAAAAGAAATTTATAAAACAAGGAAAATATTATACAAATATTGAGCTAAACTATAAGGAATTGAAGAGAATATACAAATAATGATAATCCTTTTCAAGGAAGAAAAATTAATATTGGGAAGAAAAGTTTTACCAGAGAAGAATTATAAAAGTTTCTTCTAGGACGAACTTACTCATTCAATTTAAAATTGGACGAGATATTCATAATAGTTTTCTCACCTGAAAAAAAGTAATATGAAAGCTTTTCTTAAAAATAGTATGGTGTCAGGCTGACCAAGAGAACCTTAGGTACAATTCTGATGCATCACTTTCTAGAGAGAATTATTTTGGCTTGGAAAGGGGAAATGTGCCTGGGAAGGGACTAGAGGTTTACAATAGGGGGTTTCAAATGTACAAAATACACACCCAAAAAATGTGGGATTCAAGGTCTAAATCCCATAGCAAAAAACACACATTTTTAGGTCACAAATCCCACACCATTTCAGCCCAATCCCCCAGGGATTTGATGTAACTTTCCTTGATGGAATTTCAAGTTTTAAGTATAATATTTCTTTGAAGCCTAATCCCTTCAAATAAAGTTCTAATTAAGTCATGCTGTGAAGCTTCCAACTGAATCATAATCCATTTTTACTTCTACACATCATTTTTATTGATTTGAACATGTTTTTTACACAAAATTCCCCACCAATCAATCAAGAAAAAAGATTTCAGCCATGAAAGAGAACTCTAGTGCTTCCCATATCTCTGAATACCTCAATAAATTTGAGACTTCATGTATTTTAAACTAGCTGACCATTATATCACACATTGATGTGTTTTTTGGAAGCAGTGGCTCAAAATCTGTTGAAATGATCCCTTCAATTAAAAAGAATAGAATCCACCTGATAGCTATGGAGTTGAATAAGGCATCCCATTGAAAATCAAACCTCATCTCCCTCACCATTTGTGGCCAATGGTGTACGCATAAAAAGAAATATACCACTGAAAAAAAGCTCAAAAATTCAACTGGAGCTGGAATTACTGTAGAAGATGAGAAAAAGTGAATTCATACTATAACTGAAAAGCTAGAGAATTTGTTTAAATTATTTTCTAAGATGGATTCCCTTTTTGATCACAAAGCCGATTTTGCTTCACTTTCAAGTTATATTTCAAAAGAGGTGGAACCGAACTCAAATGAGGGAGAGGAGGAGCCAGTGCATGCCAAAGTAAGTGCTGCTAACAACCCCAATGAATCGTTCTAAGAATTATTTGTTTTTTATTTTAGGATGAAATAAATATTGAATATTCAACCATGATGATTGAGCCCATGTTGAATGATAATGATGAGGATGAAGATTTCAGTGTAATCTGGTTTCATACATCTGAAATCATTATGCCTCTTATTTATTCACACAATTCAGATACCCAAAGCACAAATCAGCAAATTTAAGAGGAGAAAGAATGTATCCAGATTCAATTCTAATGACATGAGTGGTTCACAAAAAATAAATTATGATATCTTTTCTCCTCCATACTCACAAATAAGGGAGAACAGGAAACAATGTATTAATCATTAATCTTACAATGGATCATTATTTGGGCTGATTAATAGAACCTTAAGATGGGAGGAACATGATAGAGCATGTTTTTGATTTTGTGAAAAGAGGTGGAATGAGAGATAAATGGAAAAATTTCTGAGACTGAACAAGCTATGTGTAAGGTGTGGATATGAAACTTTGATTAAAAATCAAGTACTTTTCCTGTCCTCAAAATTTGTATAAGGTAAAAATCAATTAAAAATAGTATGAAATATTATTTTTAAGAGAAAACACGCCAATTTTATTGTTTATAACTTTATTAGTATAAAACAATAATATTATAAAAATTTATTGTTTTACCAACAATAAAAATTTATCCAAAAAATACTCTACAAGAGATATTTTAAGGCTACAAAAGAAATTTCTTCAAGAGCAATTTCAATTGGAATTAATTGAGCAAAGAACTGCAAGCAATTAATTAAAGAACAAAGTCTTTAAAAAGAATATTAAAGAGAAAACACGCCCAAAAGTGACCAGAGTGAATTTGGAAACAAAGTGACAAAGTTTACAGTGATGAAAGATGCTTTAATTCACTTTTGGGGTGGTTCAGGGGTAAAAATGATTATAAGAGTTACAAACAATGATTATAATGATTTTTTCACGTGGTTAAAAGGATTAAAATGAATTAAAAGTGGTGGTTGGAATCTTTGATTGATTGGTTTAACAGTTTTAAACTAATTAATAAAAGGAAAAGATTCTAACATGAAGAGAAAAGTGGGGCAAAGAAGACATTCTTTTATAGCCATCAATTCTCTTGCTCCAAAAGTAAAATTTACTCTTGTCAGTCGTGAAAAACAGTCTGACAACAGAAAAGCCAATTATGGCATCATTGAACCCTGGTTTAGACCAAAAAGGGCTGGTTTAAGCCATTTTCAGCCATTTTTAGCCATTTTAGACCCTTAAATCAGCCATTACTGTAGCAATACCAGGCCTAGAGCCTTCAAAACACGTCAGAATGTGTGTCAGAGGCGTAGAAACCAGTTAAAACTGTTTTTATTATGATTGTTTTATCTTAAGGGTAGTTTTACCCTCTTGGCAACAGCTAAAACTACCCCAGTTGGTATCAAAACCTCATCATCAATTGAGTCCACAGACCCTGTAACTCAATTCCAGGCCAAAAGTGATGAACTTTTGCGTGAATTTTGACATCCCACGCCTGTCAGCAAGGATTTTGGGGGTCTAGCTCCCCCTTAGAGATGGAGTTCCTTTTCCCCCTCAAATTTAATCTTTCCAATTTATTTTTCCTTTAATTCCTCATCATGTATTATACTTATAATTTACATATGTAATTCAATTCAATTGTACAGTACAATACAGTAATAATTGACACCTCATATGTAAATCAAAGTTCACTTATGTAATACATGCGCACATTTTGACATTTCAATTGAATTCAATTGAAAATACTTCAATTCCTCATAACTTCTAAACTAAACACAACACCTCAATTTTAACACAAAAATTGATGGTTAACACCACATGTGGTGTGAATTCAATTAAAGTTTTGAGGATTTTCAACTTTTGTATTGAAAATACTAAAAACTTAATTTAAGCTTATTTAGAGTTGAGTTACAAGAATTTCACTCAGAGGTGACCCCACCTGATTTTTTATGAGGAATCCAATGGTGAAATAAATTTTATATGTTTATTTATTGGATAAAAAGTTATAATAAATTTTATTTAACTTTTTTCCAAATTTATTTATTTTTTCACAATTTTGTTAAAATTTCATTTTTACTTAAATTTTTCAAGTATAAATGTAATTTTATATTTACAAAATTTAATGTATTTTTATTTTTATATTATAATTAATTTTTTATTTTCTAATATAATTTTATATTTATATTTTGATTTTTATTTTAATAATATAAATAAATTTATTTTATTTATATTAATATGTTATTTTTTATATTTGTGGTCTTTTGGGTATATGAAATTACCTCTAAGGCTCACATTCCCTCCCCCTAAAAAAGAATATTACTTTGTAATATTGGAGTTTCTAGTGTGTCTGAATCTTCTGAGGAGTTTGGTAGCTTCTGGTATATCTTTTTCTTCTAACCATTCATCTTCACAAGTTGGGTCACTGTACCTAACAAGGTATTCCCTTACTTTCTTGGTTCTTAATTTCCTTTCTTTAAGAACTTTGGTAATTTTCTTAGCACCAGATGTCTCAATAGGAGGTATAACTTGGGGAATCTTATTCCTCAAGGGAAATTTCTCAGAATCACTAGATTTATATGGCTTTATCAAGCTCACTGGAAATGTAGGGTGCTTATTGCTAAGTTCTTCAGATAACTCTACTTCAACAGCATTTTCTCCATGGAGGGCCTTAATCACAAAAGGTCCTGCAAAGGAGTCTTTCAACTTTTTACATCCTTTGATGTTATTGAAGTTAGTGGTGGATACAAGAACTAGGTCCCCTACTTTGAAATCTGGAGTTGCATGAGATTTATCCCATTTGTCTTTAGCATATGCAAAAGAGTCCTCCATGCACCTTACTGCATGCTTTCTAGCTTTGTCTAGCATTCCTTTGAAGCTAGCAGCTGTGGGATGTATTTCAATTAAGTCTTTCCTCAAGGAGTCTTGGGGTAACTTGGGGTTCCATCCTTTTTCTAGAACAGCAGGAGTCTGATTGGTACTAGCATGGATTGATGTTTTATATGCTAATTCCAGTGCTGGTAACAGAGTACACCAATCATGGGTAAATCCATCACAATCTTTGAATTCAAGGCCATATGCACAAAATCTTCTCACCATGTCCTCTAAGGTTTGGATCATTCTTTCAGCCAGGCCATCAGTTTGTGGGTGGTAGGCTGTAGAGAAAGACAGTTTAGTGCCAAATAATTGGTGAAGATTTGTCCATAGTGCTGAAGTGAATTTGGGATCTCTATCACTGATGATATTTGTAAATATCCCAGTCCATGACACTACTCTATTCCATATCAGAAGAGCTGTATCCATGGCTGTATCATCTTTGTGACATGGTAAAAAGATTGGAGTTTTACTGAATCTGTCCACAATTACTAGGCAAGCATTATAGCTCCTGTCACCTCCTGGTGGTAGGCCAGTTACCCAATCCATATGGACTATTTCCCAAGGTCTGTTTGGTTCTTGGATTTTCATCATATTTCCAAGTCTTTTGCCAGTGGATTTATTTGCCTTTTGGCATCTGTCACAGGTTTTGCAATACTCTGAAACATCTTTTTGCCACATTGGCCACCATATGCAGGTCTTCACTTTCTCTCTTGTTCTGTCTTCAGAAAGATGTCCTGAAAAGGGACTATCATGGCATTCTTTCAGTACAAGATTCATTAATGACCTGTCTACAACTGTCATGACACATGTGTGCTTGGTTCTGTGGTAAATTATACCATCCAGTAGGTGAAATCTTCCTTCATTATAAGATTTTCTCCATACTTCATCCAAGGCATGTATTAGAGAGTTGTCTTTACAGTCTTTGTTAAGTAATTGGCATAAGATGCTACAATTCTTATCTTGAGTGTAACTATTTCTGACTTCTTCAAAGAAGGTGGTGTTCAAGTCTGTAACACTTATTCCTTCTATTGGAATTTGTGGTGAAGCTTCTTCTGGAACATAAGCAGGATTATCAATGTTATTTGGTAATGGCCATCTGCTTAGTCCATCTGCATTCTTATGAATATTCCCATCCTTATGAACAATAGTCATATTGCCTCTGTATTCTTGTATGGCTATCTGCCATCTGAGCATGTGTCTGTTAGGTGTTTTCATGTTCAAAAGTGATTTCACAGCTGTACAATCTGTTATTACTTCAAAAACACATCCCTCTAAGAAATAGTTCAATTTCTCCAAGGCCCAGACAAGGCATAGACATTCCATTTGACTTGCTCCATATCTGGCTTCAGTTGGTTTGATTTGCCTGGATATGAAACATATTGGTCCTTCTACAGGTTTGTCATTTATGATCTGAACTTGGTGAAGTGCAGCACCTAGTCCATCCCCTGATGCATCAATATACAGTTTGAAAGGTAATTTAAAGTCTGGCATCAGTAAGAGTGGAGCAGTGGTCAATGCTTCTCTTAGAGATTCAAAAGCTTTGACTCTGTCAACAGTCATTTCAAATACTGTGTCTTTGTCACACAACTTATAAAGTGGTCTTGCTATGGATGCAAAGTCTTTAATGTGTTGCCTGTAATATCCTGCAAAACCCAAGAATGACTGAATTTCCTTCTTATTCTCAGGCATGGGTTTTAACAATACTGCTGCAACTTTATTTTTATCAATTCCAAGGGACAAACCAGATACAACATGTCCTAGTGCCTTAAGTTCTTTAAATCCAAAATGACATTTCTTCAAGGAGATTTTCATGTTTAATGATTGGATTTTTGTCAAAACTCTTGATAATCTGTACATGTGCTCCTCCCAAGTCTTTGAACAGATAATAATGTCATCAATGTAAATGATTAACCATCCCTCTGAGAGTTCTTCAGGGAAGATTTCATTCATCATTCTTTGGAAGTGTGAAGGTGCATTTTTGATACCAAAGGGCATCCTTAAGTATTCATACACTCCACAATGAACAATAATTCTCAAGTATTTTCTTTCTCTTGGTGTTACCACATTTTGATGGAATCCTTTAAGGGCATCCATAGTGGTTATATACACTGCTTGAGATATTTGAGTAAGGGCAATTTGGATTTTTGGTATTGGGTATCTGTCTGGAACAGTGTAAGTGTTCAGAGCTCTAAAGTCCCCAACCATTCTGGATTTTCCATTATGCCACGCCACTATGACTGGTGTAGTTATTTCTACTTCCTCATTGTGGCCTACTTTTCTTATTATACCAAGGTCTAGAAGTTCTTTGATATGAATTTCTAGAGCTTCTCTTGATTTTGGACTTGCTGGATAAGCAGGTCTTCTTAAGAGTGGTGGATAAGGTCTCTCAATGTTAAGAATGATGTCAACTTCATGACCAATAATTGCTCCCAGAGGTTCTTTGTCTGTAGCAAATGCTCCTTTGTGGTCATACAAAAGGGAAGAAAGTTCATTTTCTTGTTTATCAGTCAGATGAAGGCTTATCTCAGCCTCATTTAACTGTTCAGACTTGAATTTTTCTAACTCTAAGTTGACTGGTGATACTTTGTTTACTGTAATTTGTCTTTTAAATGGTAAAAAGGCAAATTTCTGGCGCTTATTGTCCCCAATTGTAAAGTATCTGTCTTTGTTATTATGTAAATCTATCCCATACATGATCAAATAGTCATTTCCCAATATAAAATGGGTACTAGAGCAATTTTCCATAACAACAAATTCAACTGTGATCCTTAAATTCCCATTTATGTGTGGGAATATGACATTGGTCTCAAAGATTCCCAATGCTTTCATTGGGTTACTTGCACTGTTGAATTTTATACCATCAATTGGTAACAATTGGTCTTCAAAATTTGGCACACAAGTCTTAAGAAAGGATTTTCCAACACAAGAGCAGAAGGCTCCTGGGTCAAGCAAAAGTTTAGTGGGCTTGTTGTCAATTACCACTTCTGTTATACAGGAGTTACCAGCTGTATAACCTTTTCCTCTGTTTGGTTTTGTCTTCATAAGTTGTGCATCTTGAACTTTTGATAAATCAACTTGACCATTGCTCAATTGTGGTAAGTGGGAATAAGATTCCATGATGTCAAAAGTGGCATTGATATTTTCTATATCTTTTGAAGATTCAGAAAATATGGATGACTTATCATCTGAATTGTCTTCAATTATGTCTTCTTTTTCAACATCTGGTTCCTTTTCAATGTCAATTTCATTGATTTTCCCCCTCTTTGGACATGTATTGGCTAAATGGGTGGTGCTTTGGCAAATATGGCATTTTCTGACTGTATCTGAAGATTTATATTTAATATTACCAGAATTTTCTTTGGGGTTTTTGTCCACAGAATCTTTCCAAGGTGTATTAAACCTTGTTTTGAGATTCACCCTACTAGAACCAATTTTGGTTCTGGTGGTTACTTCTTCTAGTATATTGATAATATCTTCTGCTGAAGATTGTTCAGTAGTCCTGCTTTTGACAGCATGCTCTAAGTCACCTCCACATTGTCTCAGAATTTTTCTATGGATCATAAACTCTGACATGTCAGGATATAATGCTGTTAATCTGTCCTTTTGTTGGCAAAACCATGGTAAAGATCTGTCTTTATCAGCATTAAATTTGGCAGATTCAAAGGCTGTTTCAACTTTAAACCTCCAAGCATCATTTGCCCATTTGTTGATGATTTGGGTTTTCCACCAAGTCCAACTCTGGTGTCCATGTGCTTGTCTTATTTTGATGTACCATCTGTGAGCTGATCTGGTAAACAAGGTGTTAAACCTGGCTGTTACCAATCTGTCTGGTAATTCAAAATCCTCTTTGATCATGTCAATACCTCTAATGAATTCCATATGGTCATACTCTCCTTCACCACTGAAGTGAGGCCATTCTTTAAGTTTTGGAACTTCTTTCAAGAGTGCTTGGCCCATTGATGGTTCCAAGTTATGAAAAGAAGTGGATAATTCATTTTTTAATTGTGAATTATCAGGATCCAATACTTGTGGATTTGGGATTCTTGTGCCCTCATTTTGATTTAGAGGTGTAGACATTCTTGGTAAGGTGTTCAGTATTTGTTCAATGTCATTCATTTTACTGTTGCTACACCTTTGGGAATTTCTGTATTCATGTTGGAAGCTTTGTATTAAATTTATTACTTCAATTTTATACATGTCTTCCTTATGTGTCAGTTCTTGCCATAACTCTGTCTGTCTTGTATTATCAGCAGTGACTTGATTCAATTTCATTGTTAATTTTGATACTTCTTCTTGTGAAGCATCAAAACACTTTTTCAAGGCAATGGTATATGTCTTTACTTCAGTAAATGAATTTGAAATGTCATCAAGGACTTTCTTGTTATCTGTTTTAATAATATTTATGGCTTGTTTAATTCTTGTTTCAATTATGTCATCAATATTGATTTTAGAATATTTATCTGTTAATTCTTTAATAATGGCAGATTGTTCATTTATTTTAATGTTAGAAGAATTGTCATTATTAGAATTTTTAATTGTTCTTAAAACTTTTTCAAAACACATAAGTGTTTCATTAATTTGGCACAGACTCAGGTTGTTAGTTTTAATGTTGTTACAAATGGTGTCATTTTTATCAGAAAGATGTTTTTTCACGTCATTTATAGCATTATACAACTCTGGGATGGAATCAAATATGTCAGAAATCATTTCTGGAACCTTAATCTGGCTTCCTCCTTCTTCTGTAATTCCATCATGGTTCTGGCCATCTGAAATACATTTTCCATGGCATCCTGCTGAATCTTTGGGATTCTGTAGCCCTGGCTGTAAGGTTTTGGGGCTGGTGCCTTCCCTTTGCCCTTGTTTGGAGTTTGTGGCTGCTTTTTCACGTTGGAATTGCTGCTGCTGGCCACTGGGGCTGTTTTTGGCACTGGTTTGGGTGGTGGAGGGTTGTTTTTCCTCCATTCTAGTGTCAAAAGCATCATGTTTTTCTTCTCCATCAATGGATGCCATCCATTGAGCAATTTGCAAGTGTTGGGATGGCCCAAGAATTTCCTTACTGTCAGGTAAGAATTCATGCAGTTTTTCCACAGATCTGCCAGGATCTGGTACTCCTTGTACTGCAGTGCATTGTTGTAAGCTTTGTGGCTGGCTTTGTATATGTCCACTGGGGCTTCTTGTGGCGGTGTCAGCTCTTTTTGAAGGTAAAATGGTATTATCAGCTTCAGAATGACCCAATTTAGTTGTTTGGAAGTCATCAACTGACCCTTTTCCTTCTGTACCTGGTTGGCCTCTGCCATAATCACGTCTATTACCTTTTTGGGAGCTGCTTGAGGGGTTGTAGCTGGCTCCTGATCTGGTTGAAGGCATAATTATGGTTAACAAGGCTTAAAATAGTATTTTTACGTCAAAAAACTTACTATTGGCCAAATTTTTAGCTTTCTGAAGGGTATTACTTATGTCCAAGTTAATTAATTCAGAAGATATTGGTTCAGGCTGATTATTTTGAGTCACAATAACAGTGCTATTATGATCAGAATTGACAGTACTGGCAGGGATAATGCTGGTTACTGTTGAGGCTGTTTCAATGTTTTCTTGTCTTACCACGTTGTCAGACACTAAAATTAATGAAAAAGCCAATTAATTAAGTAAAAAAAAGGATATTTCAAAAAAAGAAATAAAAATTTAAGCCTCACTTATAATATGAAAAAAATTATTTTTTATGGATTTTTTGAATTATAAGTATTTTTTATATGTTTTTTAAATTTTTCAATATAAGAAAAAAGATTTAAAAAGAGTAAAAAAATATGTCACAGGTAAAATATCACGGCTGGGCCCCCAAATGTAAGGTGTGGATATGAAACTTTGATTAAAAATCAAGTACTTTTCCTGTCCTCAAAATTTGTATAAGGTAAAAATCAATTAAAAATAGTATGAAATATTATTTTTAAGAGAAAACACGCCAATTTTATTGTTTATAACTTTATTAGTATAAAACAATAATATTATAAAAATTTATTGTTTTACCAACAATAAAAATTTATCCAAAAAATACTCTACAAGAGATATTTTAAGGCTACAAAAGAAATTTCTTCAAGAGCAATTTCAATTGGAATTAATTGAGCAAAGAACTGCAAGCAATTAATTAAAGAACAAAGTCTTTAAAAAGAATATTAAAGAGAAAACACGCCCAAAAGTGACCAGAGTGAATTTGGAAACAAAGTGACAAAGTTTAGAGTGATGAAAGATGCTTTAATTCACTTTTGGGGTGGTTCAGGGGTAAAAATGATTATAAGAGTTACAAACAATGATTATAATAATTTTTTCACGTGGTTAAAAGGATTAAAATGAATTAAAAGTGGTGGTTGGAATCTTTGATTGATTGGTTTAACAGTTTTAAACTAATTAATAAAAGGAAAAGATTCTAACATGAAGAGAAAAGTGGGGCAAAGAAGACATTCTTTTATAGCCATCAATTCTCTTGCTCCAAAAGTAAAATTTACTCTTGTCAGTCGTGAAAAACAGTCTGACAACAGAAAAGCCAATTATGGCATCATTGAACCCTGGTTTAGACCAAAAAGGGCTGGTTTAAGCCATTTTCAGCCATTTTTAGCCATTTTAGACCCTTAAATCAGCCATTACTATAGCAATACCAGGCCTAGAGCCTTCAAAACACGTCAGAATGTGTGTCAGAGGCGTAGAAACCAGTTAAAACTGTTTTTATTATGATTGTTTTATCTTAAGGGTAGTTTTACCCTCTTGGCAACAGCTAAAACTACCCCAGTTGGTATCAAAACCTCATCATCAATTGAGTCCACAGACCCTGTAACTCAATTCCAGGCCAAAAGTGATGAACTTTTGCGTGAATTTTGACATCCCACGCCTGTCAGCAAGGATTTTGGGGGTCTAGCTCCCCCTTAGAGATGGAGTTCCTTTTCCCCCTCAAATTTAATCTTTCCAATTTATTTTTCCTTTAATTCCTCATCATGTATTATACTTATAATTTACATATGTAATTCAATTCAATTGTACAGTACAATACAGTAATAATTGACACCTCATATGTAAATCAAAGTTCACTTATGTAATACATGCGCACATTTTGACATTTCAATTGAATTCAATTGAAAATACTTCAATTCCTCATAACTTCTAAACTAAACACAACACCTCAATTTTAACACAAAAATTGATGGTTAACACCACATGTGGTGTGAATTCAATTAAAGTTTTGAGGATTTTCAACTTTTGTATTGAAAATACTAAAAACTTAATTTAAGCTTATTTAGAGTTGAGTTACAAGAATTTCACTCAGAGGTGACCCCACCTGATTTTTTATGAGGAATCCAATGGTGAAATAAATTTTATATGTTTATTTATTGGATAAAAAGTTATAATAAATTTTATTTAACTTTTTTCCAAATTTATTTATTTTTTCACAATTTTGTTAAAATTTCATTTTTACTTAAATTTTTCAAGTATAAATGTAATTTTATATTTACAAAATTTAATGTATTTTTATTTTTAAATTATAATTAATTTTTTATTTTTTAATATAATTTTATATTTATATTTTGATTTTGATTTTAATAATATAAATAAATTTATTTTATTTATATTAATATGTTATTTTTTATATTTGTGGTCTTTTGGGTATATGAAATTACCTCTAAGGCTCACACTATGGCTATGAAGGAAAAATGATTTGCTTTTGAGAAAGAGGAAAACTGTGATACCAGGAGATTTAAAGAGGTTAAATTTTAAACCAAAATTGAATCCAACAAGTAAAAAAGGACCAGAATCACAATTGTGAAAAGGAAAAATAGAAAAGTGACCTAAAAAAGTCAGAAAAACAACAGAATACAGATCTTGCCATTGCAGTGTTGAGCTAATCATATTCAATATCTGATTTGGAAAGGATTCTAAC
This sequence comes from Austropuccinia psidii, assembly GCA_023105745.1. Classification (NCBI taxonomy): domain Eukaryota; kingdom Fungi; phylum Basidiomycota; class Pucciniomycetes; order Pucciniales; family Sphaerophragmiaceae; genus Austropuccinia; species Austropuccinia psidii. The sequence goes on from JALGQZ010000017.1 coordinate 15,248,816, forward strand.
ATTAATTAAGAGCTTTAGATAAGGCATGTTATTGATTTAGCTCATGTGATTGATACTATATAGCTCTTAAAAATGTTTCTTTCTGGTTTATTTTGAGGTCATGTTCAATGTTAAATGAGCTTATCATCTATTTAGTTAGAATTTGCTATGGGGATATGAAAGATATTTTGAAACATTATCATATTCAAAAAAGTCTCAACATATCAAACATGCAAATTTTCCCCATTGAAAGTATATGATTTCTTTTTTTGATGTTAAAAGAAAAAACCTTCCTTTTTGAACCAGAATAAAAATCAAATACAATGCTTCTGCCATCTTTTTGGAGATTGATTTTTTTTTGAAAATATGGTTGATCTTGTTTTGAGTTTTTGATGAAAATTTGATGTTTTTTTAGTTTTTTCTTTTAAGAAAAGATTTTCTCGTTATTTTGAATTTTTTTTTCATTTTTTCCTCTTTTGAAAGAAACACTATCAATTGGAACTTCATTCTTTATTATTTCAACCCAAAAACACCCAGCTCAAAAAAATTGCAAACTTGATTTTGAATTTTTCAAATTTTGTTTTTTCCAACTTCATCTTTTTTTTAAAAAAACATCAACTCAATCAAAAAATTGATTTTTTTAATGATTTGTTAAACCATCACCTCTTTCAGAAAAGTCAATTTCCATTTCATTAGTTTTTTGCATTCTGAAAGAATTTGATTTTTGGGACTAAAAAAATGATGAGCGTCTAAAGATGTTTCCAGTAATGATAACTATGGTAGCTCATATGATAATATGATTGTTTATACTCACCCTCTTCATCATATTGAATCCCAAGGTTTTACTCAGATTCATCACTACAAATCTAGACAGCAAAAAATAAAATGAAAAAACCATAATCAAACCACAAAACATAGCCAAGTTGATCATAAAGAGAATTAACTAATCAAACTAGATTAAAAAAGGATGAAACTGAAACCTGGATTAAACTCACTCCTGATAAGACTTTTAATGGACCATACACTGCTATTGATGAGACTCAGAGCCTATACTGAGTAATAATTATTTAACGGATTAATTAATTAACTAATACCACATAAAGGTTTTGTCAGATTTGAAATCTCATAATAATCTTACATAATATTTCAAAAAATCATCAAACAACCCAAACCACTGAGGATATGGTAGCTGTAATTATAAAAGGAATTGAATTTTGTCAGGGTTCTGATTATGGTAAATTCTCTGGAGTTTATGCAAGAAAAAATGGCTTAACAAAAAAAAGATATTTATTAAGATAATCAAGATTGGCTAAAGCTTCAAGATCATGATGAACTTATTCACTCAATTATCCAATAATTTTCCAAAATGGCACTACAAAAAAACCAAAATATAATAAGTGATTCTGCATCACCAATATGCAGTAAATTTGAACAGTCGTCAGACTCACAGCATGAATTCAAAAACTTTTCCAATGTTTTTTCACTTATGACAGCTTTAACAACAAGGCACATATGGATCAGAAGGAGTTGAACCGTTGGACTTATGGTATTTTTTCTTTTATAAAGAAAATACTTACCAGCCTATATCAATGGTTTTCAAGCCATTTGTTAATGGATTATCTTTTCCACAACTCAAGTTTGATTTTGATTATTCAAAAAAACAATGAATACTCAAAATATTTTATATGACAGAAACTTCCTCTTATTAAACCCCCAAATCCACAAAGGAATTAAGAATTTTGGTTTCTTCTTTCACATCAACAAGAAATAATTCAAAAGTTGTCAACAAAGGAGATTGATTCCAAAGTTTTTGGGAAGAAAAAAAGAAATGCACAATATCACAAGAGACTTAGTAAAAAAAGAAGTTGTAAATAGTTTTATTCCATTAAAAAATAAAATATTCCAAATGAATTATCTTCATCATTATGCCATGGAAGAATACAAATATTCCACATTAATGAATCCAATTTCTCTGTCCCAAATCTTAGTTTTTCTGAACAATTTTTTATATAAAGTTAGTTCAACAAAATTACTAAAAGAAAATAAATAATTCACAAAGAACATTATTTATGATTTTAAACACTATTTATGTTCTATTTGATAATAATTTCATCTATGATTACACCAGTTCAAAGTTAGTGTCTTGATTGACCCATGGGTTCTCAAACTGGGATTTGAATATTCAGGTTCAAATAGATTTTTTAGATTAAGTGGGTAATTATCTTCATATAAATAAATACGCCAGTCTCAAATAGATTCTAATACAGTGTGTAATATCATACAAATTACCACCCATTGTAAAAATATTGAACCTCATATTTATTATAAATTGGATTGCACATATCCCTCAAAAATGAACACATTCACTTTCAAACTCCAATTGAATGTTTCATATGTACTTGTGATCTAGCCAAAAATAGATCGAAATTTGGATGGTCTTCAGAATGGAAAAATTGACCTTTATATGCTGGCATGATTCATTATGAGCTTGCATATTCTGAATCGGCCAGGGGGTACTGATTTTTTCAGAAAGCTCCTGGGTATTTTCTGATCAAAAAAAAATTAAAGATGCATTTCATAAAACACTCAAGCATAACTTCTTTTTCTTTTTTGCAGGCTTATATCACGTTGGCGGGTAGATGCCCTATGTGATGTGTGGGTGTTGAAGCTCTGTTCAAAAGGCTATTTAAAGCTTTTGCTACAGATTTCAGTATTGGTGATAAATTGCCCACAGTACAATGAGAAAATTCAAATCATACCATACTCAAACAATAATTAACACACAGATAAATCAAATTCTGTGCTCTTGACTTTTGCGACTTTTTCAAAGTAGTAATTTCAAATGCTTGGGGTTTTAATTTAGCAATTTGGAAACCATTCTAACAAATGCTTGACAAATATCAACCACACAGATAAGTAAATTCTTGTATTCCTCATTTGTTCAACTGTTTTGCTTTAGTGCACCCTTACGCTTGATGTCTTAATCTGGCTCAGAAATAGACATGCCATTAAAAAACCATATAATTGGCCTTAAGAATTAATTTCCTAGAACGTTTCAATCAGCAGACCCGATTACACAATAAGGAAAAAGTTTTCCTTATTAGTTATTTACAAGATATCAAGAATCACTACAATTCACGAAAGGAGCAAGCCCTTCAATCCAATTGTCATCATTCCGAGTTTTGTATCTAAATCCGGCGAAGCAGGCCGTAAGCTCTAGTATTTGCATGTTTTGATATACATTGAAGTCATTAATTGAGCCTTCACATCCAACATGAATTTAAATACAGCACTGTTGAAATCAAAAAATAACTGAATCAATGTGGAATGTCAAGATATTAATGTGTTATTATAAAAGATAATAATAAAAAAATAATAGATAAAATATAATGGTAATAAGATATCTATTTACAAGCTACTAGACAATGGCCTATTTATAGATTGGTCGTCGGAGATGGAACGTTGTTCCATCACGGTCCCAATACCTAATGGGACGATAGAAAAGTATCTTACTTTTCTTTTGTATTTTTACAATGTCAGGACTAATATACAAAGGAGCTTTTCTTTTCAAAAGCTTTCTGCTTTTATACAAAACACTAGCCTTTCTTTCTGAGGTGTGCTTTCGATTCGATTCCTCAACACACCCCCTCGATCCAAGCACGCATAAGGAAATGTTTGCAACGTAGGATTCAATGTTGTTTAATCCCATGTAGTTATTGAATGATTGATGTTTTACACGATCTAAGGCTTTAGTCATGCAGTCAGAAAACATCTCATTTGCAGTGATGTATTCGAGACGAATGAAGTTGTTCTTGATATAATCTATAATAAAGCTATAGTGTACATCAACATGTTTTATTCTAGAGTGATAAACCTCATTCTTGGCTCTGTTCATTGCCCCCTGATTATCACAATATACGAGCATCTCTTTTGGATCAGTGCTGGTAATATCACTATGTATTTGATGGAGCCATTTTCCTTCTTGAAATGTTCCAGGTAGTGCACGAAATTCTGATTCTGTCAACGAGACACTGACAGCATTCAATCTCTTGCTTCTCCACCATAAGTAAAAACATATCCACAACATGATTTGCTGTTGTTTCCATCAGCCCAGCTCAAATCAGAATATCCTATACTATCAGAACTACCATTCATATTGTAAGTTAGTCCTAGGTCTTTGGTTTTTCTTAGATACTTCAATGCTCTTTTGAATGCCAACCAGTGACTCAGACTTGGATTTTCAAGGAACTGTGATAGTGTTCCCACAGTATAAGCCAAGTCGGGTCTTGTACACTGTGATAAGTAATTTAAAGAGCCAATAGCTGCTCTATAATTAATATTGAGTTTCTTGAATTATTCATGTTCTTTGTCTGTTGCAGTTTCAAGTTTGATGTTACTCTGCATTGGTGTCATACTTAATTTGCTATCCTCCAAACCATATTGACTTATTAATTCTTCTATGTAATGTTGCTGGCTTAGAGTTATCATATGGTCAGATTGTGATATTCTTATTCCTAATATATGGCTTGCCAAGCTAAGATCCTTGACTTTGAAGTCTTTTTTGAGTCTCTTGAGTATATTATTGGCTTCTTTGCCAATTAGTATAATATCATCTACCTAAGCAAACAAGATTATGTCTTTACCGATGAAAAGACATGCATCCGCCATGCTTTTGACAAAAACATTCTTTATAAGCCAGTTTACCAAGGTTTCATACCAGCTTCTAGCAGCTTGTTTAAGTCCATACAAGGCCTTTTTTAATTTTATTACAAAAGTTTTTGGATTATTGATTAATTCAATTCCAATGTCTTCAATGTAAGTTGTTGGTTTTGTTTCTTTTAACCAGTCTACAGATCCATCTGGTAATTCAATATAAACTGATTCATCTTTGGGTAGTTTAGAGTTAAGATAAGCTATCACAAAGTCAGCTTGTCTTACTTTTTGGTTTGTTATAGCTGCATGGCTTAGAAGGAATCTCATCATGGTAAGTCTTCCTGTTGGTGAAAAGTTTTCAGTGTAATCTATTCCTTCTTTTTTTTAAATCATCTGGCAACACATATTCCTTTATACTTTTTGATTTGTCCCTTTTCATCGCGTTTTTTTGTAAATACCCATCCAGTATTTATTATACTTTTTTTGTTGGGAACATTTTTCCTTCTTATGAGCTCAAAAACTCCGCTATTGACAGTTGAGTCAAATTCTGAAAAGGCTGACTCTTTCCATTTAATAGCTTCAGGACTTCTCTTGGCTGCTTTTTAGGTTGCTGGGAATTTTTTATTTTCAATTTCTTTGGCAGTTAGTGCAGCAGATATACAATGGTTGTTATCTTCTTCTGAAGCTTATTTATATTTTCTGCAATTTGAGCTTGATGTCTTCGCTGATTTGTCAAAATGTTATTAGTGACAATTTTGGAACTAATGTCATGAGGTGCTTCTGGTTGAATTTTCCAATCCCAACCAGGCTTATTAAAACTTTTATTTGTAACTCTCACCCCCTCATTAGTTTCACCAATTTCTTGATGCGACAAATCTCTATCTTCTATTTGAGGTGTAGTCTCCAAAGGTGATACTGGGACATTTATTTGATTTTCTTGTGTGTCTTCAAGAGCTTGTATATCTGTTTTGTCTTCAGGTTCTATCCGCTTGAAGCTTCCGTACTCAATTGGATCAGTGTTAAGAATAGTTTTACTAATTAAAGGCAGTTAATTTTCATCAAATCTTACATCTCTTGATCGAATAACTACTTGTTTTTCTTCCAAGAATATTCTGTAGACACCCCATTCAGCCTCATATCCTACCAATATACCTTTTTCAGCTCTATTGTCGAACTTCTTTTTGTAGCTATTTGTGGCTACCCATGCTCAACATCCAAATTGTTTTATTCTTTTGAGGTTCAGCCTCATATTGAAGATATTTTCCCAGGGGCTGATGCCTCCTTCAGATGTTCTGACTCTTAAATAGTTAGCTGTGTTAATAAGTTCAGCCCAGAGTTCTTTCGGGACTCCTGTTTCTACCCTCATAGCCCTAGCTTTATATAGGAGAGTATGGTTGAGACGCTCAACAATACCATTATGTTATGGAGTATAGGGGGTAGTTGTTATGTTTTCTATTCCCCTATTTACACAAAAGTTTGAAATGAATTTATTTACAAATTCCTTCCCCCCATCGGTAAGTATCCTTTTTACAGATTTTTCCAATCCGTTTTCTGCTTTATTGATTATTCCAACCAGTTTTTCCTTAGCTTTGTCTTTAGATTTCAAAAATCTGACCCAAGAAAATCTAGTAGCTGTGTTGGTGACTACTAATACAAAATTAGACCCTCCTATTGACGTTGAAGTGATTGGTCCCATTAAGTCTACTAATAATTCCTCAAGTGGCACCTTTGTTCTTTCTAGATCTTTTTTAAAAGATGATCTAGTTGTGTTTCCAATCCTACAAGCTTCACAATTTCCTGTTCAGCCAATGTGACCCAATCTCTCATGCGCTGAAACCTGAGCATCAATTCCTTCGTCATCAAAGTCCACTTCGAGTAAGCCATTTCTTATATTTCCACTGAAAATTTCTTCCTTTCCTTTGCAAATTGAGAATTTTTGATAATTCTTCTTTTTTAATATACCATCGTTTTCCCAGATCTCATTTAGTGAAATCAAATTATATGGTATTTCAGGTACGTGCAGAGCATTTTTGAATAGGATTTGTTGTCCATGAAATTTTTTTAAAATATTTCCTCGACCAACTGAGCTGACTTTCCTTCCTTGTTTACCAATTTGTACCTGGCCATCACATGGTTTTTACTGTATGAAATGTTTTTGACTTGCAAGCATATGCCTGTTTGAACCAGATTCAATGATTGAATGCACTTTGTCCTCTTGCATCAGAGCAATAGGATTTAATTGTTCTTGCATTGCCGCTGTGGTATTCCATAACATTAGTACCAGTTTCAAGCTTACCAATAAAAGAAAAAAAAATGATGATGAAAAGAATTACGCAAAACAGATTTACACATTAAAATTACAAATTTCAAAAAGAAATATACAATACACAGCCTCAAGATCTTATCAAAACAGTATAGTATCAAAGAATTTATCCACCTTATTGCATCATCAATAACAAATTACGTCATTAAAGGCAGTTAATTTAAATAAAGGTATATGAAGATGGACCAAAGCATCAGAAGATGTATTTTCCCCACCTTGATTCAATTTAAAGAAGAAATACCTCAAGGCTATGCATAAAATTACAATATATTTTCCAAGAACAAATGCTTCTTTAGTAATAATAACACGCATCAAACTTGATAGAAATGATGAAATCTCCATATGAAATGATACAATACTAAAAGAAAACCACCAGCGTAATTCTCTCAGAACATACGTAAAAAATAGAAACAAAAAGACTTTCCCCGCCTTCAAGAAAACATCACCAGTCAAATTATCTCAAATACATCACATGATTTTGATAAGAAAAAGCACCACCAGCATGATTCTCTCATAAAATACATAAAAATAGAAACAAAAAATACTTTCCCCACCTTCAAGAAAACGTCACCAGCCATATTTTCTCAATGACTGCACATGACTCTGATAAAAAGAAAATCTCACCAGCCAAATTATCTCAAAGACATCACATGATTTTGATAAGAAACAGAAACACCAGCATAATTTTCTCATATATATCATATGACTAGAAGACAGTTCAATTGTCAGGAGCTGTATTTTCTCCACTTTCTTGGCAAAAAGAAAATCCCACCAGCCAAATTATCTCAAACACATCACATGATTTTGATAAGAAACAGAAACACCAGCATAATTTTCTCATATATATCATATGACTAGAAGAAATTTCAATTTTCAGGAGCTGTATTTTCTCCACTTTCTTGGCAAAAAGAAAATCTCACCAGCCAAATTATCTTGAATACATCACATGATTTTGATACAAAAAAGCACCACCAGCATAATTCTCTCAGAAAACACGTTGCTACATCAAAACTACACATCTCACTAGCTAAAAAATCTCAACTATGACTTTTTCTAAGTACCCTGTTTTGAGAAGCTCTATGGAGGCCCAAAAGCTATAAATAGAGGTCCTCTCTCGCTCATTTTTTCCATCATCATGGAACAAGTTCCCACTATCCAGGATCACCACCATCCCTGAACTAGCAGGATATCTAGAATAGTAGTAGTGTTTTAGTAGTGAAAAGCTCAGTAGCCTTGCTCAGTAGCTTAGTATTAGTGAAGAATAGTAGTATAACCATAGTAAAAGCTCAGTAGCTTAGTATTAGTGAAGAATAGTAGTATAGCCATAGTAAAAGCTTAGTAGCCTTGCTCAAAAGCTTAGTGTTATTAACAAAGAGAAGTAGTAGTGATATAAACTCAGTATTAAAAAAAATCGTAAAAGAATCAAATCCAGTAGTCTTATTATTTGTACTCATATCAAAAAAAAATCATTCTAATCAACCTAAAACCATAAAAAATATATATATTCTTATCATTCTTATTGAAAAAAAAAAAATTCTTATTAGTTTCATTAAAATAACAGAAACCCAAAACATTAATATATATATATTATCATCACTTTTATTAAAATAAAATAAAAAAATATAGTTTTTATTTTATCAGAAATTTTAGATCAGAATTTTCTCTGTAGTGTTATTGATAGGTCTGATTTAGAGACTGCTGATAAGTCTTCTCTATCTGTTAAAGCCGCAAATCTTATTTTATTTTGTGATTCTCTGTAGGCTGACTATTCAGTATTATTTAGAGGGGCAGCTAATACACCTTAGCACCCATGGTTATTGGACAATTCTGAAATTCAAAACAGACTTACCAATAATTTCCCCCTCAAGGTACTGCCTTATTTCATCCCACACCAAAAGGAGTTCCCACACCGCAACAAACCCTATGATCTTGTCATGACTTTCTTTTTCTTCAGAGATTTTACCATGGTGAGTCAACATCTTTACTCCTTTCTTTTTCCAACAGTCTTTCTCTAAGTGTCCAACTTTCTTGCAGAAATGGCACTTTCTTTTCTCTTTGACTGGTCTTTTTTCTGTGGACAGAGCCACTTTGCTTTTGATGAAGGCCTTTGAGAATTGTGCTTGGTCAGATTCAAAACAATCAATGTCAGGATACCTATCAGAGTGTGTCAGCACCCTGATAAGTGATTCAAACTTAGATGGTAACGACCTAATTGCAAATCTTGATATAATATCATTGTTGATGGAAAAACCAGACAAATGGATCTTCCCAGTGGATTCACGTAAGTCTTCAACCCATTGCTCCACTGTTTGAAACTTAAGATCAAAGAATTGATCCAAAGCAGCTCCTTGAGCTTGTACGCCACTCCCCACAAACTTCTCCTTAAGTAAGTTCCACAATGCTTTTCCATCCCCATCTTGTTGAGGTTGGATCTTGTCGCTAACAGAAGATAGTGTATTGTCGTCTAAGCATTGGATGAGTAGAAAAAAGGATTTCTCCTTTTTGTCCCCTGAAACATCTGGTTCAGTGCCTTTGACATACTTCAGGCAATTAATAAAACGTAATTCAGCCTTCATTGCCAAAGTCCAGGCAATATAGTTACGCTTGTTGAGGATGACACGCTTTGGGATTTCGCTTCAATACATTTCTGGTAAGTGATTCAGTTATTTTTAGCTTGGTTAGAGCACTGTACTGATAATGTGTTATTTTAAAAGATAATAATAAAAAAATAAGAGATAAAATATAATGGTAATAAGATATCTCTTTACAAGCTACAAGACAACGGTCTATTTATAAATTGGTCGTTGGAGATGGAACATTGTTCCATCACAGTCCCAATACCTAATGTGACAATAGAAAAGTATCTTACTTTTCTTTTGTCTTTTTACAATGTCAGGACTAATATACAAAGGAGCTTTTCTTTTTAAAAGCTTTCTGCTTTTATACGGAACACTAGCCTTTCTTTCTGGGGCGTGCTTTTGATTTGATTCCTCAACATGGAAGATGAAAATTTTGAAGTTGTTTGTGCAATAAAATTGGTAATAAATTTTAGAGAATATATTTTATTTTGGTAAGAGTATTCCTTTCAATCTTGTGAAGGCCTTTGAGAAAAAGTTATCAGACTGTCATCAATGCATAAAATCAATCAAGGGAATCCCTCTGCTTGCATGATTTCAGAAATATCTCTTCACTGTTGGGCAGCTGGTCAAGCTATATAATACTTTTAAAGCTTCACCAAAGACTTTATGATTCTCTGAGTATAGAGTAAGCCTTCCCTATGAATAAAACCAAATAGAAGCCCAACCTTTCCCAATGATTTCCTGTTGCCATTGGATCATAATCAGGACAGTAATGTAGCTAGTTGAATGGCTTGATCCCTCTGATATTATCATGATTAATTTCACAGATTTACATGATCTTTGTGAGCCTTAGAGGTATTTTACATATACCCAAAGGTCCACAAATAGTAAAATCAAGGTATAATTATAAATAAATAAAGTTATTGTTATTACACAACAAAAATTCAAATATAAATAGAAAATTTATATAAAAAGTTAAAATTTCAATTATAACTTAAAATAAAAAATGACATCAAAATTTAAAAGTGTGAAAATAAATTTTTACTTTAAACTTAAGTAAAAAGAGAATTTTCAGCAAAAATATTAAAATTAAGATGTTTTTGAAAAAGGTCAAACAAATTGCTATATATTTTTTCAAATGGATAAAATTATTAAAATTATTTCACCATTGGATTATTCATAAAAAATTTGGTGGAGTCACCTCTGAGTGAAAATTCTGGAACTAAACTCTAAATAGGCTTAAATTAAATTTTTGGTATTTTCTGTCTGAAAATATGAAAAATCCTTAAATAATCAACTTATTTTGCACCAAATATGGTGTGAACCATGAATTTCTGTGTTGAAATTGGGGTGTTGCATGTATGTAGCTTAGAAGCTATGAGGAATTGGAGTATTTTCAATTGAAATGTCAAAACGTGTGCATGTACTACATAAGTGAAATTGGATTTACATATGTGGTATCTACAGTTACCGTTGTGCACTGTAAAATTTCAATTAAATTACATATGTAAAATTCTAGTATAGTACACTATGAGGAATTAAAGAAAGAATAAATTAGAAAGATTAATTTTTGAGTTGAAAAGGAATCTTGACTCCAAGGGTGCCAGAATCCCCCCAATTCCTTGTGGACAGGAATGGGCTGTCAAAATTCACACAAAAGTTCATGAACTTTGGCCTGTAATTAAGTAAAAGGGTGTATGGCTCAATTGATGATTGCTTTGATAACAACCAGGGAAGTTTCAACTGTTTTGAAGAGGGTAAAACTACCCCTAAGGTGGAACAATCTTGGTAAAAGCAGTTTTAAATGATTGTGAGGTCTCCTAAACACATTATGACATGTTTTGTGAGCCTTGAGGTATATTTTACATACCCAAATAGGTCACAATTATCTTGAAAATAAATTTTGAATTATGCATAACTCATAAGTCATGCATATATCCAAAATTCATCATTTTTGATTTCAGAAAAGATGAATAACCTTTTATTGAGTAAGTAAATCCATAGATTTAAGGCCAGATTTGGATTCTACACAAAAATTCACCTAGGGTAGCTCCATAGAGTGAATAAGCTCAAATTAACTATTTGAGGTGGTAATATGGAAAATACTTCAATACCACATAAAAGATCCATGAAAATTTTTGTTTTTCTTAATTTAATGCCAAAATAATGGGAAAGTGGGAAATCCCATGTTACATATACACTAAGAATAGCATTATGCATGTTTTTAGCACTTAATATCATGGTATTCTTACATGGACTTTTGGTACACCCATAGTGGATATCTCACTTAAAGCTTAAATTTCTATTTTGATTTGAAGAATAAGCAAGGGGGACAAAAGACATCAAAGAGAGCCAGGGTACCCAACTTCTGAGGCCTCTGAGGCGTGGACACGTCCAAAGCTTGGATCCATGGCTGATCTTGGCCTAATTGGTAAACTAAAACCTTATGGGAACTTGGTTACCAGGTTACAACTTCAGTAAATCATAAGAAAATAGTAAATAACCTGCTATTTTGACATGCCAAGGAGGTAAAGAGCTACTTAGACTCCTGTAACCATGTCAATTCTTGATGGATTTCCATGGATAAACCCCAAAAGAGTAAGTAAAACTCTTTTTGGACGTGTATCCATTGATTTACCTCATAGCAACCAGTTAAACACTGATATTTGCAATTCTACGTAGAAATGAGGTAAAAACTTCAAAAATTAATTAAAAATACAATTCTTAATTAATCACTCTGAAACCTTTGGGACCAATGGAGGACTGTATTATCTATGGTACAAACAAAAAGAATTAAAGCTTTACTAGTAAAATTCAAAGGTTTAATTCTAGGTCATTTTTGACTATTCTACGTGAAACACTGAATCTTCAAAAAGTCACAGTAATTACAACCTGGATGAAATTGCCAATAACATTGATAACTTTGAGAAATCAATGGTTATTTTGGAATAAAAGAATATTTACAGAAGTTAATCCTTTTATTCTTAACCATATTGGGGTTGGTAGTCAAGTAAATCCATTCATTAAGTAATTATTTTAATCTTATGTGACAACAGATGATGCAATGAATAATCCAAAAGGGTTTATTGCTTTCCCACTCACTGGCTTTTTGGTTTGCTCCATGGCACGCCTCTGTGAGCTCTTGTTGACTTAAAAGAGGCCTCCTCTTGCTGTTTTTTCCAAATCATCAAAATCATCTTATTATCATTTATATCATTGTTACCAACAAGTCAGTATTAGTTAAAGCTATTATTAAGTGTTTTACATCTTTCAGAATCAATCAGGAAGACGTGAAATCATAGGATCCAACTGTATATTGTTGTAATACTGTTATAAATTCATTTTGATCCTTTAAATCCACAATTCTACATAAAATCTCTCTATCTTATCTTTCAATAGGTTCTTTGGAATATTAGTGAGTGATTTAATTTTAATTCTTAAAGCTTTTCTCTAAAATTAGTTTTATTAAAGAATTACCATTCTAATTATTCTTGCAAAAGATAATTATATATCAAAATAATCTTATTATTTTAATAAAAGAAGTTTTATTATTAAAATCTTCTTGTAATTGAGTCTTGTAGACAATTACTTGCTCACTGTTAAAATCACTAGTAGTGTTTAAAAGGTGAAAGAAATAATTCTTTAATTATTTAATTGTGGTTATAATAATATTTTTGCTGTTATATTTCATAAGAACAGTCATAGTATTGTTGTTAATAATAAAATTATCATCAATTTCATAGAAAAATCTTACATTTGGGAGCCTAGCCTTGCTTTTTGAACCTTGTACCCTTAATTAATATATTGTTAAGTTCTAAAATATATTAATATAATAATATTTTTTTCTTTCATTTTAAAGTAAAAATAATTTTTATTTCTGAAATTGTTTTGGGAATCTTTTTCATTGAGGAATTTGGTTTAATTTTATCTGTTTTTACACATGGCTTTTTTCACATCCAAAAGCTTATAAGATTATTCTTTGAGTTACTCTTAATTAATTATCATTCAAAATCTTAAATTTTAATTTTTTTTCTTTGAGAAGAATAATTTTTTCAATATTAAAAAATATAAAACTTATAAAAAAATCTTTAAAATATTTTAAAAAGTATAGAAAATAATTTTTTCTCTTTTATAATTTTTCTAGTGTCTTTAATCAAATACTGTGCAGCTGGCAACCAGAATCTTCAGAAGAAGAATCTGAAGACAGTATTGAGGTGCAAATTGTTAAAAGAGGCAACTTATTTAACTCAGAAAAGAATAAATTACCACCAAAAGGTGATTTTACCTTTTTATCTTTGAATTGACGTGAAAATGGCGCATACCAGAAATGGAAGCAACCATTCAGTCCAACCCAATGGATGTGGACAAGGAAGAGGCAAGAACAAATCCAGAAGTGCCAATTCTTCCCCAAACAAGACACATTTGGAGGATGCCAGAGTTTCCCCCCATTCCCCAAGTTCTGTACCCACAGATTTTGACATGAATTCTGAGCCTAAACTGATTAATGATAATATTTCCAGGGCTGAACCATTTTCAAGTTGCAGAAATAGAAATATATCAATGCCAATACAAAAATTGGTTCAGAACAGCCAAAGAAGAGGAGTGGGAAATATGCCCAAGCCTTTGGCAGGGGGCCATGAACTCCTACTTACACATCAAGAGCTTTCTGGTCAGGAGAAGACCATAGAGCTCTTAGGAGGGTGGAGCCCCCTGTATTGCAAAGACAAAGTGAAAAAGATAAACAATTGGTTGAAGAACAAAAGTCTTTTATCCATAGACCAGAAGAAGGAACTGGAAATGACTCCAGCTTTGGAGACAGAGGCCCCAGTGGCGTCTACCAGCTCCAGAAATGCCCAAAGACAAGCCCAAAGGACCTCAGAAGAAGCAGAGAGGTCCCAAGAACCATCAAAGAAAGGGCAAAGGCAAAGCCAATTGACACAGACCTTACCCACAAGGGTACAGGATCCCCAAATTGGAGCCTTCAGCCATGGACAGTGTATTCATCATGGCCAGGAGTTTGATAGAATTCACAGCCAAAGAGCAGGAAAGGATGAACAGAACTTTTCCAAAGAAATAATAGATCAGATAAATTTTGTTTAATCTACTATTCATGTAGCCCTTGGTAAATTTGATTCAAAGATAAATAAACTTACATCAGACATAAGTGAATTAAAAAGAAATGACAAAAGATATACTGAATGGTATCAAGTGGAAAATGCCAGAATTGATTCAATTATTAATACATGTAACAGAATTGAAAGTACATGTCAGGTTCAGAATGATGAAATGGAAGATCTTTCCATTTTTAAAATGAATGATCAACTTAGAATTCTAAAAGATCATGTCTTAAAAATAGTTGACAATACCAATCAGCTTGCTACACATTTAGCAAAAAGTGACAGTGAAAGGCAGAAGTTAAAAAATGAAATCATTGAAAATGTAGAACAAATTCATAAGAATTATGTACCACATATTCCAAGACATTCTAAACCTTTGGCTGAAGAAAGACCTTCTGTTAAAGGCAGTTTTACCCCACTTTCAGGAGAAAATGTTGTCTCTGTTAAAGATATTTGAAAATTGGAAGAATGGCCAACATTCTCTGGTGAAGGAGAATATAACCATATTGAGTTAATCAGGACTATTGATATGTTGCAAGAAGACTTTCATATACCTGATGAAATAATAGTGGGAAAATTACACTCTCTGTTTACCAGAACTGCAAAGAAATGGTATGACAAGATGAGGATGGATCATGGGAAACATGATTGGTCTTGGTGGAAGTCTGAAGTGATTACCAAATGGGCCAACAATTCTTGGAGGTTTAAAATGGAAAATGCTTTTGAAAGTTCCATTTTTAGCTCAGAGAAAGATAAACCACTTACTTGGTTCTTCAAGAAAAAAGACAGATTATCTGCTTTACACCCAGATATGTCTGACACTATGATTAATATGAAAATATTGAGAAAGTGTGGAGGAGAACTGGAACATGCTATCAAGAGCAGATGTGTAGAACCCTGTTCAACAGAGGACTACATTAATGCAATGGAAGATATCATTACCAGAACAAGAATTGGTAAAACTTGGACTAAAATCCCTATGGAATCCAAGATGGTCCCAAAGATTCCCAGAGAGGATAAAAGAACAGAAAGACCTGTCTTGAAGTGTCATAAATGTGGAAGTACTTCAAATTTAGCCAACACTTGCACCAAAGAGATAAAAATCAATGAAGTTCAGGTCATTGAAGGAATTCAGGGTACTGAAGAGAAAGAAGAATCTGATCAAGATTATGCAGTCTCTGAGGATACACCAGTGGATGACTATCCCATTGAAAATATTATAGCTTTCTTTGAGGTCACAGAAGTCCATACCCACTTGCCACAGTACAGTGAGGATTGCTGTAACCTGATCAATATCCAAGATGTAAGAATGTGTAAAACAAAACCTGCTGGAGGTAAAGGTTACACTGCTGGTGTCAGGGTGAATGTATGATATAGCTTCAGAATGATAATAAAACCTAAACCTCTGAGTTTGACACGAAAAAAATGATGATATTAGAGTGAGAATATGAGTAAAAGGGCTATACTAACATGATTTAGTGATGGTGAGTGCTTCTGATAGCCCTGGGTGCAGTGTTTGCCTGTTGGTTTACAATAGCAAACCCTACAATACTTAAACTTAAAGTATACCTGTTAAATCCTAATAGTACCACTTCCTTTTTGAGAAGCTATAACAAGTAAGAATATCAAGAACAGGATGCTGAATTTGCTTCCTGGTGAGGGAAAGCCTCCTTTTATCTTGTTCTGGGGTAGTGGGAGATGGTTTACCTCTGCAAACGACCACAGAGTGTAAATTTTCACTACTGTGCGCTGGTTTGTGGTTCTATACACTCAATACAGGCTAGTATTGGGTTAAAATGTGGTTTTAGAACCACAAGCAGTCATTTTTAACCTATACAGGGTGAAGATTTTCACCAATGGAGTTTACAGGTGTGTTCTGGTGCTTCTGACGAGTCAGAAACTGTACAGAACCTGTATGGACCTCTGTATTTGACTTAAATATGAGGTATTGAAGTATAAATAAGCTTCAGCGTCTGTTTGACACCTCATAATCAGAGTACAACTGTATCCTGTCATAATACAGTTGTATTGGCCATATTGTGGGATTATGACCTTCAAATGGCCATAGCTCTGTCAGTTTTTGAGATATCATGCTTGATGTTGGTGCATTGGATAGCCCTGTATGAGCTATACACAATTATACCCAATTTGGTATGGTTATCATTGAATGTGACAAAGTTATCCCATGTACAAGGTTTTTGTACATAGGCATGGTTTGAGCAAAAAGCTGTATTGAGCTTGTTTACCTCATAACTTCTGTTATAGTTGAGATATGAAGAAGTGGATGGCACCATCAGATAGCCCTGATTGTTCTCTTTCCAAGAAGACCCCACTTTAGGTATATAACACTAAAAATGTAGAAGTTAGATGAGAGGTGAATGTTTTGTTCACCCTTATTTGGCCTGAATTTGACCATAACTCAAGTAATACTGGTGCTAGCTAAGTTTGGATGGTACCATTGGATAGCCCTGACTTAGAGCTTCATTTTTAATACCCATTTGATGGGGTTAAGCCTCTTCTTCTACATTTTAGATGAGAGGTGAAAATTAAGGTTTATGCTCAGCAATAAATTTGAGCATGAATGGCTTTGTTATTCTATGTCCTATGGTGATGGGACTTATATTTTAAGAAAGAGGTAAGTTTCCCCTTTCTTTTGATACCTTTTGAGCTAATTTGGCTCAGCTCCATATTTTGGCGGTATCTTGACTATACCATTGATTTATGGTATATTGGCTGTCATGCTTGTGCTCTGGTTTTGAGTCACAGGCTGACAGCTGGAGCATCCTGTATCAAATCAGCTTTGATGAGTGATATTGAAGCCAAAGTAAATTTGGATACAGGGGCATTTTGCACCTGTGTGGTCAAAGATTATCTCCAAGTTATACTTCCTGAATGGGAAAACCATCTGTTACCAATAGAAGGTGTGCAATTTAGTAGTTCCAGTAACAATATGTACCCCTTGGGTATATTAGACACTAATCTTGTATTTCCACACCCAGCAGGAAGTGTAAGGATGAAAACTGAGATTGAGGTAATGGATAATTGCACATCTCAGCACATCATTCTTGGAAATGATTACTTGAATATTTACGGTATTGACATCAATAACCACAAAGACAGTTATTTCACAATTGGGGACAACAAAAGACAAAAATTTGCTTTTTCCAATATGCCAAAACAAATATCTGTGGTATCTTCCGTTAAGGATACTTATAAAGATGAATTTGTGTCTAATCAGCTTGTTGAAGCACAAATTAATCCATAATTGTCACCAAAAATGATGAATGAACTTATTAATGTGTTATACACATACAATAATGCATTTGCCTCTGATAATGAATCATTAGGTGCTATAAGGGGACATGAAGTTGATATTACTCTTAATATTGACAGACAATATCCTCCAGTACTTAGAAGACAAGCTTATCCAGCCAGTCTCAGAGCCAGAGAAGCCTTGGAGAAGCATATCCAAGAGTTAATACAACTTGGTGTACTAAGGAAAGTAGGCCATAATGAAGAAGTTGAAGTGACAAGACCTGTTATTATTACTTGGCATAATGATAAATCAAGAATGGTTGGAGATTTCAGAGCATTTAATACCTACACAGTTCCAGATAGGTATCCAATGCCTAGAATTCAAGAAACCTTGACACAAATATCTAAAGCCAAGTATATAACATCAATGGATGCATTGAAAGGCTTCCATCAAAATGTTTTGACGCCTAAAGCTAAGAAATTACTTAGAATTATCACTCACTGTGGTATTTATGAGTATCTTAGAATGCCATTTGGCATTAAAAATGCTTCATCCCATTATCAAAGAATGATGAATACCATCTTTCCCACAGAATTGTCAGAAGGATGGCTTACCATTTATATTGATGATATTATGATATGTTGTGGTTCATGATATTTGCACCTTGAAAGACTTGCAAGGGTACTTCAGAAAGTTGCAGAAGTGAAAATGAAAATTTCACTTAAGAAATGCAATTTTGGTTTTGAAGAACTTAAAACATTAGGACATATTGTTTCTGGTTTAAGCTTGGGTATTGACAAAAACAAAGTAGCAGCAGTGTTACTTGAGCCAATACCCCAGAATAAAAAAGAAATGATGTCTTTTCTTTGGTTTGCCAGTTATTATAGGAAACACTTGAAAGACTTTGCAATTCTAGCCAAGTCACTTTATAGAATCTGTGATCAAAATACTGTATTTGAGATGACACAGGAGGGAATTAAATCTCATGACAAGATAAAGAAAGCTCTTACAGAAGCACCTTTACTCCTGATGCCTGACTGGAATATTCCCTTTAAATTGTACATTGATGCATGTGGGCATGGATTAGGGGAAGCCCTACATCAAGTCCAAATTATTGATGACAAACCTACAGAAGGACCAGTGGGATTATTTACCACAGAACCAAACATTCTTGTGTAATGACTTTATGCAGCAGATTGCTTAGCAATACAATTCTTCATGAATGCCATGATAGCATCTACTCTGGACACCTGTCAGAGGACAGAACACTTCAAAAAGTGAAGAACTGTGCATGGTGGCCATCTTGGAGAAAAGACACCATTGAATATTGCCATACCTGTGACAGATGTCAAAAGGCAAACAGGAGTACAGGCAAGAAATTTGGACTTATGATCCATATTCAAGAACCAAAATCCCCTTGGGAAGTTGTTCACATGGATTGGGTCTCAGCACTTCCTCCAAGTGGTGACAAAAGTCATAATGCTTGTTTAGTCATTGTAGACAGATATAGCAAGACTCCCATATTCTTACCATGTCATAAATATGATACTGCTATGGATACAGCTCTTCTTCTATGGAGTAGAGTTATTTCTCATACAGGATTGTTTAAGAATATCATAAGTGACAGAGATCCCAAGTTCAAATCTGCACTTTGGACCAATCTTCATAGATTTTTTGGGACTAAGTTATCATTCTCTACAGCATATAACCCTCAAACAGATGGGCTAGCAGAGAGGATGATTCAAACTTTAGAAGACATGATCAAGAGATTTTGTGCTTATGGGTTAGAATACAAAGACTCAGATGGCTTTACCCATGACTGGTGTGCTCTGATACCTGCATTAGAATTGGTATACAAGACATCAGTCCATTCTTCCACAGGACAAACTCCTGCTATGTTAGAAATAGGATGGAATCCAAGACTCCCAGCAGACAAACTGAGGAAAGACTTGATTGACATTCATCCTACAGCTTCCAGCTTCAAGATAATGCTTGATAAAGTAAAACATCATGCCAAACAAAGTATGAATGATGCTTCTGATTATGCAAAATAGAAGTGGGACAAGAGTCATCAAGTACCAGACTTCAAAGTAGGGGACTTAGCTCTAGTTTCAACCTTGAATTTTAACAATATCAAAGGCCCAAAGAAACTTAAAGATTCTTATGTAGGAGCTTTTGTTATCATTGCCTTACATGGAACCAATGCAGTTCAAGTGGAATTGAATGGTGAATTGGAAAATAAATACCCCACTTTCCCAGTAACCTTGATAAAGTCTTATCAACCAGCTGATAAAGAATTGTTTCCTTTAAGGAACCCAACTCCTTTAACTGTGCCACCAGTGGAACAGAATGAAGACAAAAAGATAAAGAAAGTCATCAAAGAATGGAGACTTAGGGGTAAATATCAGAGAGAATATCTTGTCAGATATAGAAATCCAGTGCATGAAGATGAATGGCTGGAAGAATCAGAGATACCTGACTCAGATACGCTCTTGAGAAGATTTAGACATGAAAGAAGGCTACAAGCCTGAATATGTCTATAAATGTGCTTTAAATTACTTGATCTGAGTGATGTAAAGAGGTTGGACAGTGGTAACTAACCCCATTTGGGGCTTTTATTACTTATACCATTGATAAAATTGTAGTTCAATTTTATTTTTTGGTGGGAGGGAATGTGAGCCTTGAGGTATATTTTACATACCCAAATAGGCCACAATTATCTTAAAACTAAATTCTAAATTATGCAGAACTCATAAGTCATGCATATATCCAAAATTCATCATTTTTGATTTCAGAAAAGATGAATAACCTTTTATTGAGTAAGTAAATCCATGGATTTAAGGCCAGATTTGAATTCTACACAAAAATTCACCTGGGGGAGCTCCATAGAGTGAATAAGATCAAATTAACTATTTGAGGTGGTAATATGGAAAATACTTCAATACCACATAAAAGATCTGTGAAATTTTTTTGTTTTTCTTAATTTCATGCCAAAATAATGGGAATGTGAGAAATCCCATGTTACATATACACTAAGAATAGTGTTATGCATGTTTTGAGAGCTTAATATCATGGTATTCTTACATGGACTTTTGATACACCCATAGTGGATATCTCACTTGAAGTGTAAATTTCTATTTTGATGTGAAAAATAAGCAAGGGGGACAAAAGATATCAAAGACAGCCAGGGTACCCAACTTCTGAGGCCTCTGAGGTGTGAACAGGTCCAAAGCTTGGATCCATGGCTGATCTTGGCCTGATTGGTAAACTAAAACCTTTTGGGAACTTGGTTACCAGGTTACAACTTCAGTAAATCATAAGGAAATAGTAAATAACCTGCTATTTTGACATGCCAAGGAGGTAAAGAGCTACTTAGACTCCTGTAACCATGTCAATTCTTAATGAATTTCCATGGATAAACCCAAAAGATCAAGTAAAACTCTTTTTGGACATGTATCCATTGATTTACCTCATAGCAACCAGTTAAACACTGATATTTGCAATTCTACGTAGAAATGAGGTAAAAACTTCAAAAATTCATTAAAAATACAATTCTTAATGAATCACTCTGAAACCTTCAGGACTAATGGAGGACTGTATTATCTATGGTACAAACAGAAATAATCATAGTTTTACTAGTAAAATTCAAAGTTTTACGTATAGTCTGTTTTTGACTATTCTACGTGAAACACTGAATCTTCAAAAATTCACAGTAATTACAACCTGTGATGAAATTGCCAATAACATTTATAACTTTGAGAAATCAATGATTATTTTGGAATAAAAGAAGATTTACAGAAGTTACTCCTTTTATTCTTAACCATATTGTGGTTGGTAGTCATGTAAAAGCATTAACTAAGTAATTATGATAATCTTATGTGACAACAGATGATGCAATCAATAATACAAAAGGGTTTATTGTTCTCTCACCCACTGGTTTTTCAGTTTGCTCCATGGAACACCTCTGTGAGCTGTTGTTGAGTTAAAAGAGGCCTCCTCTTGCTGTTTTTTCCACATCATCAAAATCATCTTATTATCATTTATATCATTGTTACCAACAAGTAAGTATTGGTTAAAGCTATTCTTAAGTGTTTTAATTCTTTCAGAATCAATCAGAAAGACGTGAAATCATAGAATCCAACTATATATTGTTGTAATACTCTTATGAATTCATTTTGATCCTTTAAATCCACAATTCTATGTCAAATCTCTTTATCTTGTCTTTCAATAAGTTCTTTGGAACATTAGTGAGTGATTTAATTTTAATTCTTAAAGTTTTTCTCTAAAATTAGTTTTCTTCAAGAATTACAATTATAATTATTCTTGCAAAACATAATTTTATTATCTTAATAAAAAGAAGTTTTATTTTTGAAAATCTTCTAGTAATTGATTCTTGTAAACAATTACTTGCTCACTGTTAAAATCACTAGTAGCATTTAACATGTGAAAGAAATAATTCTCTAATTATTTAATTGTGGTTATAATAATATTTTTGTTATTATATTTCATAAGAACAGTCATAGTATTGTTTATTAATAATGAAATTATAATCAATTTCATAGACACATCTTACATGTTTTGAAGGCTTGAAACCAAGTATTACTATAGCAATGGCTCATTTAAGGGACTAAAATGTCTGAAAATAGCAAAAATGCCTAAAACCGACCCCTTTGAGTTTAAACCAGCATTCAAGTATTCCATAGCTGTATTTTCTGTTGTGAAAGTGTTTCTCACAACTGATTAAAGTAAATTTAACTTTTGGAGCATGAAAATTGGTGGCTATAAAACAATTTCTTCTTTGCCCCACTTTTCTCTTCATTTTACAATCTTTTCCTTTTATAATTAGCTTAAGCACTGTTAAAACAATCAATAAAATATTCTAAAACAGTTTTCAAATATTTTTATAGCTTTTAAGCATGTGAAAAAGTTATTAGAATCATTTTTACCCTTGAACCACCCCAAAAGTGAATTGAAGAATCTTTTATCACTGTTAGCTTTGTCAATTTGTTTCCAAATTCAATATGGTAAATTTTGGGCGTTTTTTATCCTAATATTATTTCTAGAGACTCCTTTCTCATATCAATTTCTTGCAGGCTTTCTCTCAATTAATTTCAATTGAAATTTCTCTTGAAGAAATTTCTTTTGTAGCCACAAATATCTCTTCTAGAGTATTTTTGGATAGATTTTTATTGTTATTAAAACAATAAATCTTTATAATGCTACTGTTTTATACTAAAAAGTTTGAAAAAAATACATTTGAAATGTCTTCTTTGAAAACGCCTGGAATTCACTATTTCAATTGAATTTTACTTTATAAATATTTTGAGGAAAGTAAAATTACCTAATTTTTAATCCAAGTATCACATCTACACCTTCAATTTGGGGGCCCAGCCATGATATTTTAACTGTGACATATCTTTTTACCCTTTCTAATATTTTTTTCATATTGAAAAATTTAAAAATCCATAAAAAATACTTATAATTCAAAAAATCATAAGATATAAAACTTTTTTCATATTCTAAGTGAGGCTTTTTTCATTTATATTTTGAAAAGCCTTTTTTTACTTAAGTAATTGCAATTTTCATGTATTTTAGTGCCTGAAAATATGGAAATACAAGAAGATATTGATACAGTATCAACATCCACTAGCATTATTCCTGAAATTACTGTTCCTTCTGACCATAATGGCACTGTTATTATGCCTCAAAATGCTTGGGCAGAGCCAATTTCTTCTGAATTGATCAATTGGGATATTAATAATACACTCAAAAAAGCAAAATATGTCAGGCTGAGTCTATGATAAAGATGTGTGATAGTATTTAAAAGCTGTGACTATGACTGTGACATGGTAAAATGGTAGTAAAAAGGTTTGTTGATGGTTATGAGGGTTTTAGAATGAGACAATTACCCCAGTATTGAATGGACTATGAGGTATTGAATTAAAAACAAGCTTCTTTGTCTGTTTGACACCCCATAATCATGGTGATGGGATATTATCCCATGGTAAGGCTGTATTGGCCAAACTGTGAGATTTTGACCTTAAAACAGCCATACCTTTGTCAATTTTTGAGATATCAATCTCAAAATTGGTTGGATGTGTAGCCCCATGTGTTTTCTACACAATGGTACCTCATTTGATATGGTTATCATTAAATATGGCAAAGTTATCCCATGTACAAGATTCTTGTACATATGTGTGTTTTAGGCAAAAAGCTGTATTGGGCTTGTTTGCCTTATAACCTTTGTTCTAGATGAGATATGGGAAAATGAATGGAACAGTCAGATATCCCTGCTTGTGAACTTTCCAAAAAGACCCCAATTTAGGTATCTCACACTAAAACTGTAGAAGTTAGATGAGAGGTGACTATTTTAGTCACTCTTATTTGGTCTGAATTTGGCCATAACTTCTGTAATACTGGTGCTAGCTCAGTTTGGCTGGTACCATTGGATAGCCCTTACTTAGAGCTTCATTTTTAATACCCATTTGATGGGGTTAATCCTCCTACTCTGTGTTTCAGATGGGAGGTGAAAATTAAGGTTTATGCTCAGCAGCAACTTTGAGCAGGAATAACTTTGTTATTCTTTGTCCTATGGTGATGGGACTTGTATATTTGGAAAGGGGTGAGTTTCCTCTTTTGTTTGATACTCTTTGAGCTGATTTGGCTCAGTTTCATGTTTTGGTGGTATCTTGGCTATACTGTTGGTTTATGATATTTGGCTGGCATGCTTGTGCTCTGGTTTTGAGTCACGGGCTGACCAAAGAACTGGCCAATAGTCAGTTTTTGATGCAAAAATACTATTTTTTAAGCTTTTTTACTTATAATCATTCCTTCAAACAGATCATGAGAAAGCTATAGCACCTCAAGAAGCTCCCAAAAAGTTTTTCATTATGATCATGGCAGAAGCAAATCAGTTTCAGAAGGACAAGAGTCAGTATATGAAGCCCAAACTGACAAATTATGCAATTCTGAAGCTGATAACACTGTATTACCTTCAAAAAGAGCTGACACCATCACAAGAAACCTCAGTGGACATATAAAAAGCCATCCAGAAGAAATAAAACAATGCACTTCAGCACAAAGAGTATCAAATCCTAGAAGACCTGTGGAAAAACTGTATGAACTCCTAGCTTACTGTGAGAAAGTTTCTGGGCAATCCCAAGACTTTGAAGTTACTTAATGGATAGAATACATTGATGGAAAAGAAGAACATGATGCTATTAACAGCCAAATGGAAGAAAGCAACACTCCACCATCAAAAAAGATGCCAACACCAGCCTAAGTGGCCAGAAGAAGAAATTTCAGCATAAGAGAGAAGCCATAAGTGCAGAAAAAGGGAAATAGCAAAGCACCAGCCACAAAACCATGCAGGAAAGGCTACAGAATCCCCAGGATTAAACAGGTCTCCATGGAAAATGTTTTTCAGATAGGCAGAACCATGATGGAAGTTAAGAAAACTGAGGAAGCCAGATCAAAGTATCAGAAATGATTTCTGAGATTATGGATGTAATCCCCGCTTTGCACAAAGCCATGCATGACATAAAAAGTCATATTTCTGATTAATATTTGACTATTTGTAACAATCTTAAGACAAATAGTCTGAGTTCATCCAAATAAATGCAACACTTATGTGTTTTGGGAAAGTTTTAATAACAACTGAAACAGAAAATAATGACAATTTGTTTGTAAATAAGAT
Organism: Austropuccinia psidii; assembly: GCA_023105745.1. NCBI lineage: Eukaryota > Fungi > Basidiomycota > Pucciniomycetes > Pucciniales > Sphaerophragmiaceae > Austropuccinia > Austropuccinia psidii. The sequence continues at coordinate 15,274,419 of JALGQZ010000017.1, forward strand.
AAGCAAAAAATCTGTCATTATAAAATAATTAACAGATAAATATTCTAAGCTCAATATTGATGATATAATTGAAAAAAGAATAAACCAAGCCATACGCATTATCAAATAAGATAATAAGAAAATCCTTGATTATGTTTCAAGATTTTTTACTGAAGTAAAGGCACATACCATTTTGTTGAAAAAGTGTTTCAATACCTCACACAAAGAAGTATAAAAATTCACCATGAAACTAAATCAAATTATTTCTGATAATTCTAGACAAACAGATTTATGGTAGGAGATTAAAATTAAGAAAGACATGTATAAAATTGAATTAATAAACTTAATAGAATGTTTTGAACATGAATTCAGAAATTCTACAAGGTGTAATACAAGTAAAATAAATGAAATTGAACAATTACTGCACACCTTACCAAACATTTCTACATTTCTGAATCAAAGTGAGGGCATAAACAATTCCAAACCACAGGTATTGATGTAGAAAATTTACAAATGAAGAATAAAATTTTCACTTATTTCCATAACTTGGAACCATAAATGGGCTAAGGACTTTTGAAAGAAGTACCAAAACTTAAAGAATGGCCTCACTTCAGTGCTGAAGGAGAATTGAATCATATAAAACTTGTCAGGGGTATTGAAATGATCAAAAATGACTTTGAACTACCAGAAAGATTTAACACCTTGTTTACTACATCAGCTCATGGATGGTATATCAAGTTAAGACAAGCACATGAATGCCAAACTTGGACTTGGTGGAAATCTCAAATCATTGATTTGTGGGGTAATGATCTATGGGAATTTGAATTGGAAACAGCCTTTGAATATGAGAAATTTAATTCTGACAAAGACAGAGCTTTAAAATTATTTCTCCAAAAAAATACAGACTAACAGAATTATATCCTGACATGTCAAAATTTATGATACACAGAAGAATTATGAGACAATGTGGAGGTGACATAGAGCATGCTGTAAAAAACAGGAGTAATGAAAAAAATTGGGCATAAGATATTATAAATGTATTAGAAGAAGTAAACACTAGAGCCAAAGCTGGTTCTAGTAGGATGAATCTTAAAACAAGTTTTAATACACCTTGGAAAGATTCTGTGGACAAAACCCCAAAGAAAACTCTAATAATATGAAATATAAATATGCAAATACCACCAGGGAGTGCCATATTTACCAAAGCACCATGCATTGAGCTAATACATATCCAAAAGGAGGAACAATCAATGAAATTTAAATTGAGAAAGAACCTGATATTGCAAAAGATGATTTAAATGGGGAAAACTCAGATGCTAAATCATCAATATTTTCTGAATCTTCAAAAGATATAGAAAATATCAATTTCATATTTGAAATCATGGGGTCTTGCTCCCACGTGCCACAATTAAGCAATAGAAAAACTGACTTATCAAAAAGTCAAGATGCAAAAATTATGAAAACCAAACCACACAGGGAAAAATGCTATACAGCTTGGAATTCCTGTACAAAAGAGGTGGTAATAGACAACAAACCCACTAAGCTGTTCCTTGACCCAGGAGGCCTATGCTCTTGTGTTATAAAATTAATTTTCAAGAACTGTGTACCAAAGTTTGAAGACAAATTATTACCAATTGTTGGCATAAATTTCAACAGTTCAAACAATCCAATAAAAGAATTAGGGATATTTGAAACCATTGTAATATTCCCACATATCAATGGAAACTTGAGGATTAATTTTGAACTTGTTCTCATGGAAAACTTATCCAGTACCCATTTCATATTGGGAAATGATTATTGATTCATGTATGGCATAGATTTACATGACAACAGAGACAGATAATTTACTATTGGGTACCACAAGAATACAAAACTTGCCTTTTTAACTTTTGAAAGACAAATTAAAGTAAATAGAATATTACCAGTAAATCTAGAGTTACAAAAGCTCAATTCTGAAAAAATAAATGAATCTGAAATAAGTCTTCATCTGTCACATGATAGAATGTGATATACAAATTGCAAGTATTAACCACTCTTCTAACCTGTTTGATAGCCTTTTGTGCAAGAGCTCTTTGCTGAGGTCTGGAAAACAGCTTTGTGACAATAAAATGGTTAACAATGTGATTGGTTTGATTCTGGTTGGAGACAAGAAGAGGTGTCCATCAAACAACCAGAAATAGCTGGGGTTTCTGCTCCATTGGAATACAAGGGTTCTGTCCCTTGGGGGTCCTTGCAGGCTCCTTTTGTGACTGATGTAGCTCCATGAGGAGGAAATGGGTAATTCCATCAGCTACATGCAATTCAAGATGCAGTGCTCTAAAAGTGGGGGTACTGTCACATTGTGGAATGTGATCTACAGCTTGCCAGTATTAACCAGTATTTCAACAGGTCAACAGGCTTAATAGCCTTTTAGGAAAGAGTTTCCTTTTTTGAGCTTGGGTGGAAACAATTGTGACATCATCTTACTGATATACAGGAAAATGAACTCTTGACCCTCTTATATGACCACAAAAAAGCCTTCTTAACAAATAGAGAACCATTAGGGGCAGTTATTGGTCATGAAATTGACATTGTTTTGAGCATTGAGAGACCTTATCCACCACTCTTGAGAAGGCCTGCATACCCAGAAAGCCCAAAATCAAGGGAAGCCCTTGAGCTTCACATTAAAAACCTCCTGGACTTTGGTGTAATAAGAATGGCTGGCCACAAAGAAGGGGTAGAAATAACTACAACTGTAATAGTGGCATGGAATAATAGAAAATCCAGAATGATTGGGGACTTTGAAGCTCTGAAAACTTACACTGTCCCAGAAAGGCATCCCATACCAAAATCTCAAATTTCCCTTACTCAAATATCTCAAGAAGTATACATAAGCACTATGGATTCCCTAAAGGGATTCCACCGAAATGTGGTAACACCAAGGGCTAGAAAATATCTCAGAATTATTGTTTATTGTGGAATTTATGAATATTTAAGGATGCTTTTTGGTATAAAAAAATTCACCTTCACACTGTCAAAGGATGATTAATGAAATCTTTCCTGAATAACTTTCAGAAGGATGGTTGATAATTTAAATTAATGACATTATTGTCTGTTCTAAGACTTGGAAAGAGCATATGTGCAGATTATCTAGAGCTTTGGGGACAATAAAATCTGTAAAAATGAAAATTTCTTCAAAGAAATATAATTTTGGATTCAAGGAACTCAAAGCCCTAGGACATTTAGTATCTGGTCCATCCCTTGTGGTTGAAAAAAAGGTTTCCACAGTACTACCAAAACATATGCCTCAGAACAAGGAATAAGATCCAGTCATCTTTAGAATTTTCAGGATACTACATACAGCAAATTAAAGAACTTTCATCCATAGCAAGACCTATTTATAAATAATTTTACAAATACACAGGATTTGAAATAAAAATTTACAGAGTCAAAGCCTTCGAATTTCTGAGACAACCCTTAACCACTTCTCCACTTTTACTGATGCCAGAGTTTAAGCTGCACTTTAGGATTTAAATTGATGCATCAGGAGATGGACTAGGAGTTGCACTTGATCAAGTCCAAATTATAAATGAAAAGCCTATGGAAGAACCCATATGTTTCATATCTAGGAAAATCAAACCTACTGAATCCAGATATGGAGAAATAAAATGGAATGTTTATGTCTTGTATGGGCCTTAGAAAAACTTAATTAATCTCTTGAAGTATGTGTTTTTGAAGTTATAAAAAATTTCACCACTGTAAAATTACTTCTGAACATGAAAACATCCAACAGAAATATGCTCAGTTTTCAAATACCCATACAAGGGTATAGAGGTAATATGACCATTGTACACAAAGATGGAAACATTCACAAAAACGCAGATGGATAAAGAACATGGCTATTAAAAAATTACATTTAAGATCCTTTTTATGTACCAGAAGAAGCTTCTTCAAAAATCACAATAGAAGGAATAAGTGTTACAGATGTAGAGACTACCTTTTTTGGGTAAGTAAGGAACAGCTATACTAAGGATAAGAATTGTAGCATCCTATGCCAATTAATTTCTTAATATTGTAAAGATAACTCCTTGATACATTTGTAGGATGAAATATGGAAAAGGTCATATGATGAAGGAATATTTCATTTACTTGATGGCATAATTGACAATAGGACTAAACACACATGTGTAATGACAGTGGTGGAAAGGTGCTTAATAAATCTTGTATTGAAGGAATGCCATGACAGTCCCTTCTCAGGACACCTATCTGAGGACAGAAGAAGAGAGAAAACCAGGAACTGCATATGGTGGCCAATGTGGCCAAACAATGTATCAGAATATTGCAAAACTTGTGACAGATGTCAAAAGGCAAATAAATTCACGGGCAAGAGACTTTGAAATGTTATCAAAATCCATGAGCCCAGCAGACCTTGAGAGATTGTCCATATGGATTGGGTGACTTGCCTACCACCAGGTGGTGATAAAAGCTATAATTCCTGCCTAGTGAATTTTGACAGGTTTAGAAAGAATCCAATCTTTTTGCCATGTCACAAAGATGATACAGCCATGAATGCAGATCTTCTGATATAGAATAGAGTAGTATGATGGACTGGAATATTCAAAAATATCATTATTTACATAGATCTCAAATTAAACTCAGAACTATGGACAAATATTCACCAGCTATTTGGGAGTAAGCTATCCTCCTCTTGTCAGGATGAAACTATGAAGAAGGTGTATATAGGCTAAATACAACTTTTTCTATGTTTGTGACACAGTAAAATAGTTTTAAAAAAGAGTTATAAAGCTTAAAAGATATTTAATTTGAGATAAAAAGGGCTTTACTATATTGGATATAGTGGTGGTGAGTGCTGTTGAAAGCCCTGGGTGCCGCTTTATCTGTTGGGTTACAATAATAAAAGACTACAATAATTAAAACTATAATTATACCTGATTATTAACCAAGAGTAAAACTGTTTTTGACAGTTTACTACGTAGGTTATTCAAGAGCAGGATGAGGAGATGATTTGGCTGTGAAAAGCCCTCCTTTTATCCTGAAATTGGGGTGGAAAGGCTGTTAGACCTTTCCTCGTAGAGGAAGTGAAGATTTTTCACTCTCCAGGACAGGCTTGTGGTTTGCAAACAACCTGTATACTCTGTATTGGGCTCAGATGTGGTTTTGAAACCACATCTGGGCGGTTTTCACCAATACAGGGTGAAAATTTTCATCTGGGGACCTCACAGCCTGATTCTGACATGTATGACGCGTAGAATGCTGTATAGAAACTGTATGGGACCCCAGTATTGACTGACATATGAGGTATTGAAGTAAAAACATGCTTCTTTGTCTATTTGACACCTCATATTCATGGTTATGGGATATTATCCCATGGTAAGACTGTATATGACAGCAGGTGGGATTCTGACCTTAAAACAGCCATAACTTTGTCAATTCTTGAGATATCAACCTCAAAATTGGGTCAGTGTATAGCCCTGTATGAGCTCTACACAATGGTACCTCATTTGGTATGGGTATCATTAAATATGGCAAAGTTATCCCATGTACAAGGCTTTTGTACATTTGCATGTTTTTAGGCAAAAAGCTGTATTGAGCTTGTTTGCCCCATAACTTCTGCAGTAGTTGAGATATGGGAAGTGGATGGCATCATCAGATAGCCCTGATTGTGCTCTTTCCAAAAAGACCCCACTTTAGGTATCTCACACTAAAATTGTAGAAGTTAGATGAGAGGTGAATGTTTTGTTCACCCTTATTTGGCCTGAAATTGACCATAACTCCAGTAATATTGGTGCTAGCTCAGTCTGGCTGGTACCATTGGATAGCCCTGGCTTAGAGCTTCATTTTGAATACCCATTTGATGGGGTTAAGCCTCTCCTTCTAGATTTTAGATGAGAGGTGAAAATTAAGGTTTATGCTCAGCAATATCTTTGAGCAGGAATAACTTTGTTATTTCTTGTCCTATGGTGATGGGACTTATATTTTCAGGAAGAGGTAAGTTTCCTCTTTCTTTTGATACCTTTTGAGCTGATTTGGCTCAGCTCCATGTTTTGGTGGTATCTTGGCTATACCATTGGTTTGTGGTATTTTGGCTGTCATGCTTGTGCTCTGGTTTTGAGTCACAGGCTGACACCTCTGGAGCTTACTACCCAAAAACCAATGGTATAGCTCAAAGAATGATCCAAACTTTGGAAGACATGGTCAGAAGATTTTGTGATAAGGCCTAGAGCTCAAATATTATGATGCATTCACTAATCATTGGTGTACCCTTCTACCCACCCTAGAACTAGCATATAAAACATCTATTCATGCCAGTAGCAATTGAACTCCTTCTATTCTAGAAAAGGAATGGAATCCCAGACCACCCCAAGATTCCTTGAGGAAGAATTTGGTTAAAATAAATCCCACATATTCTAGATTCAAAGGAATGATAGACAATGGTGTGGGATGAAATAAGGCAGTACCTTTAGTCAGAAATTATTGGTAAGTCTGTTTTAAATTTTGGAATTGTCCAATAACCATGGGTACTAAGGTGTATTAGCTGCCCCTTTAAATAATACTGACTAGTAAGCCTACAGAGAATCACAAAATAAAATAAAATTTGTGGCTTGCACAGATATAGAAGACTTAAAATCAGTCTTTAAATCAGACCTATCAATAGAACTACAGTAACCACTTGGACTTAAAAGTAGAATTTTTGATAAAATTAAGACTTAGATTGTCTGTTATCTTAGTAAGACTGATAAGAATACATATTTTTTTATGGCTTTATGTTGATTATAATAATTTTTTGAATATTAATACTAATAATAAAACTACTAGATTTGATTCTTTTGATATTTCTTAAATAATTTTTTAATACCGAGTTTATATCACTACTTCTTTTATTTTTAGAATACTAAGCTTCGGAGCAAAGCTACTAAGCTTCAATTATAGTTATACTACTATTCTTCAATAATATTATTCCACCAAGAAAGGCTACTGAGATTTTCACTATGTTATACTACTATTATCCAACAATACTGAGCTACTGAGATTTTCACTTTTAAAACACTACTACTACTCTAGATATCCTGCAAGTTCGGATATGGTTGTGATCTAGGATAGTGGGAGTTTTCAAATTATTATTGAAAAATGAGGGAGAGAGGACCTCTATTTATACCTTTTGGGGTTCCATAGAGATTCTCAAAAAAGGGTACTTAAAAAAATAGTTGAGTGGTTTTAGCTGGTGAGACATGTAGTTTTGGTATAGCAAAGTGTTTTTTGGGAGAATTAGGCTGGTGGTGCTTTTTCTTATCAAAATAAAGTGATTTAATTGAGATAACTTGGCTGGTGAGTTTTTTCTTTTGCCAGAAAATGGAGAAAATACAGCTTCTGCCAAGTAGCATTTTTCAAGTCACATGATATCTTTGAGAGAATTTGGCTGGTGAATTTTTTCTATTTCATGACTTTGTTACATGTTGCTGAAAGAATAATACTGGTGGTTCTTTCTCTTATCAAAATGATTTAATTTCTTAGAGATAATTTTGCTTGTGAAATTTTTCTTTTTTGGTGAATTTGTTACATATTTTCCAAGAGAATTATGCTGGTGGTGCTATTTCTTATCAAAATCATGTGAGGTCATTGAGGTGATTTTTCTGGTGGGATTTTGTTTTTTCCAAGAAAGTGGGTAAAATACAACTTCTGAAAATTGAAATTTTTTCTAGTCCTATGATATATTTGGGAGAATTATGGTGGTGGTTCTGTTTCTTATCAAAGGAATGTAAGGTAATTGAGATAATTTGGCTGGTGAGTTTTTATTTTTGCCAATAAAGTGGAGAAAATACAGCTTCTGAAAATTGAAATTTCTTCTAATCTTATGATATCTTTGATAGAAATTGGGTGGTGGGATTTCTCTTGAAGGTGGGGAAAGTATTTTTTTCCATTTTACTGTCTTTAATTAATTACTAATTTTAACTTTGAGATTCAGTATTGATGGAAATATGCTGGTGGTTTTATTTTAGCATTGTATCATTTCATATGGAGATTGAATCAGCTCTATAAAGTTAGATGCATGTTAATATTACTAAGAAAATATTTTTGTTGGAAAATATATCTTACTTTTCTGCAAAGCATTAAGGTATTTCTTCTTTCAATTGAATCATGGTGGGGAAAATACAGCTCTGATTCTGTGGTCTGTCTTCATATATCTGTATTTAGATTAACTAATTTTAATCTCATAACTTGCTATTGATGAGGAAATAAGGTGGAGGAAGGTTGTGATAATATACTGTTTTGATAATCTATTGAGGCTTTGTATTGTATATGTCTGTGTGAAACCTGTAGTCGTAATTTCAAATCTGTTTTGTGTAAGGCTTTTATTATAAATTTTCTTTTGACTTATTAGTAAGCTTTAAACTGGTATTATTTGTATGGAATACCAAATCCCCCTCCATTTAATTATGTCCCCAGCATTCCAGTTGAGAAGCTTGCTGGTATTAATTATATTCATTTTATTTTTCAATTCCTTCTCCCTCAAATATTGAATCTTCAGCTTCATTTTTTCACTTCTTTCTTTTCATGTCTCTCAAATTGATCCTAGTATTGTTATTGGTTTCTTTTGCAATGCCTCATGTGGTACAACTGGTAGTTTATAAGGTTTTCCATAAGAATGTTTGAGTATTCCTCTTTCTTCTTCACAAGCTTTTATAAAATTTTGCCTTAGTAATATACATTTTTCAATGAATTAATCTCATCTTCTGACAATCATCCAGATGGTCCAAAATTTATTATTTAAATTCTTTATTCTGTCACTTTTTATGTTTCAAAAAATAGAGGTGGGTTAGGTGATAAAGGTGTTTCATATGGATCTCTTGATAGTTCAGGTCTTTCCAAGTGTGGATTCAAATATTGAGGCATAGTGTCATTGACTGGTCTAATCCTCTTGAGTACTGACTCATATTTTGATGCATTGGGTTGCACTTTCAGGATTATTAGGCTGGTTAAAAGTATCAATTGATGATATTATTTTATTATTTTATTATTTTTATTTTTGATTTTTCAGTTTTTATGTTTTATGTTTTATTTTTGTAATATTTTTTTGAGTAAAAATAACAACAGTATCCTCAGTATCTTCTTTTCTTTTTTTTCTTAATTAAATTTTATTTGTAGCTTTAAGTCATACAATGAATTTACCTCTAGATGGATAAAACCCCGTATATCAGGTATACAGAGTCCTGCATTTTAATTTAATAGAAGGACGTTTGAGAACCCTAGTCTACAATTACGCAAGGGAGAAGCTTAATTTCTTACTGAGGAAAAAGCACATTACTGTTGATAGTTTTATTTTTGATTGAATATTCTTCATTAATTTCATCTTAAATCTTCCATTATTTCTTTTCTTTTGACTCTTGATATCTTCATTGTTTTTTAAATCATCTTTATTCCTTGATTTTACTTGCATATTCAGCCCTCCGGTGTTTTACCCCTGTAGTTTGAGGCATTCAAAGACTAATTTTAGCCTTCAGGTTGCTACACTGCAGCTTAAGGTCATACAAGGACTAATTTTGGCGGTCTGTGAGCCACCCTGTAGCTTAAAGTTATACAAGGACTCATTTTAGCCTTCAGGTTGCTACCCTGTTCTTTAAGGTCATACAAGGACTAATTTTGGCCATCAGGTTGCTAACCTGTAGTTTCGAGCCATACAAGGACTAATTTTGGCCATCTGAGAACCACCCTGTAATTTAAAGTCATACAATTACTAATTTTTAGCCTCAAGGTTGCTTCCCTGTAGTTTAAAGTCATACAAGGACTAATTTTTGGCCATCTTTCATTTTAGTTGTTCTTTGATTCTTTGTGTTATTATATTTTATTGATTTTTTTATGTTGGATATTATTTTTTTTATGTTGGAAACATTTTTTTTGTATTGAATTTTTTTTGTTTGGTTGCAATTTTCTTTATGTTGCAAATTTTTTTTATGTTAGTATTTTTTATATGAGGGTTGAGGAAATTGATAAGGGGTGAGTAATGAGGTCTCAATTTGAGGAGTTATGTTATATTTTCAAATGGTGTAGTGTTTAGTGATTCCAGGTTTCTTTCAACTTTTGTCAAAGTTGAAATGGGTTCAATTCCCCCCTCTGAAAGTAATTCTGCTTCTGGACCGGACAGCTTTTGGAATAGGGTAACAATAGTGGGTAGCATATGCTGAGCCTTGGGAAAGCTTAGTGATTCAACTTGGTATTGTTGTGTTCCTTAATTCTGTCAAACATGATTGATCTTTGGAAACTTTTTGTGATTGATGGTGCTCAACCTTGATCATGATTTGAGAAGAACTACTTTCAATATGCTCATTTAAAATACTGGAAGGATGTGTTCTTGTCAAAGATTTGCTAAAATAATTAATTTGAGGCTATAGGAACGTCATCCAGTATCAATGGTGGTGGCCTTTTTGTATGTTTAATTATTATACTCTGGACCTTCTTAGTATGTCTTGCTTCATTCTTTTTAAACTTTTGATGAGACTCATGTTTGTATTTATTGAGGTGGTGATAGTTTAAAAATTCTTTCTTTTAATATTAATTTGTAGATGAGTTTTCATGTATTGAGATGGTCATTTTATGACTGGAAGTCATAATTTGACACTTTCTTTTCTTCTGTGTGATGATGTACACCCATGAATTATTTTCCTGTATTGAGATGGTCATAATTTGACAGTTTTTTTTGATTTCCTTCTTTGTGATGATTTATGCCTGTACATTATTTTCCTGCATTAAGGTCGTCATAATTTGACACCTTTTTTTGATTTTTCTTTATGATGATGTACACCGGTAAATTATTTCACTGTATTGAGGTGGTTATTTTATGACCAGAAGTCATGATTTGATGCTTTTTTTGATGATGTTTTCCCATATATTAATTTTTGGTATTGAGGTGGTCATTTTATGACCAGCGGCCATAATTTGACACTTTTGTTTTTGCTTTTCTTCTTTTGATGATGTATGCCTGTACATTATTTCCTGTATTGAGGTGGTCATTTTATGGCCAGTGGTCATAATTTGACACTTTTTTGATTATGTTTGCCTGTACATTGATTTTATGTATTGAGGTGGTCATTTTATGACCACAAGTCAGAATTTGACAGTTTTTTGTTTTCTTTCGATTTTTCCTCCAGCTCTTGAAGGATTTGAGTATTTTATTTTTTATAAATTGTGAGCTTGTTTGATATTTCTTTGATTTCCAAGAGGGATTACCTTCTAGATAAAAAGGTACTGCTTCAAAGGTTAAAGGTGGTATCTTCATGAATAGTATCTTCTGTTCTAAAAAATGTATATTAATTTATACCTTTGATAATTCTATTAGTTCATCTCCATATTATCAATAGCAATGTGAGCTTCAAATTTCTGTTGTTTCTTGAAGTGATAAAGGGTCTGAGCTGTATTTTTCCTATTTTGGTCCTGTTTTTTTAGAACAGAAAGTTATTTATATAAGGTCAATAGGCCCACACTTCCCCAAACCTGCACCATCTTGCTTAAATATAAGCTGGCATAAGAAGAGATAACCACCCCTGTTATTTTTTTCAAAAAATAAATAAATTGAAAAAATATCTTGAAAAATGTTGAGTTTGAAGTCCTTTATTGAATAGCCTTTTTGGATAATTTTGACTAAGCTGAAATTATTCTTTGATAATTCAGGAGGTCACTTCCCTGGGTGATAAGTGTTTCAAAATATTTTTTTATGAAGTAGTTCAAATGGTTTGAAATTCCTCTTTGATAAGGCAGGAGGTCACTTCCCCTGAGTGATAAGAGTCTTGAAAAGGTTCGAGTCAATTGAAACGCCTCTTTGATAAGGCAGGAGGTCACTTCCCTGAGTGATAAGATTTTTGAAAAAGGATTTTTTTAAGTAGTTTGAATGATTTAAAATTCCTCTTTGATAATGCAGGAGGTCACTGCCCTGATACTGATACAGATAAGACAAGATTTTCTTAAGTGTTTTTTTATTATTTTACTATTTTTATGGTTTTTTTTGATCGGTGATTGAAACTGGATTGCTCCAGTTATTATTGAAAAATCTTCTACCTTCTTTTTTGAATTACTGAAAGAAATACGTCTTTCAATATCTCTCCAAATATCTTGCTGTTTTTTTCTCTTTGTGTATCTCCTTTCCATTCTGAAAAAAAAACCTTTGACTTCATGAATAAACATATACCCAAAATCACACCAGGAAAGAGCTCCTCCCAAAATTTCCAAACCCTCTAGATTCAAGTCTTTTTGAGCCCATAACATTCTTTGATACAGTAATTCTATTTTCATTTGATAATATCCATAAGGCTTATTCCAGTAAGGATTCTGTAAACTTCCTTTGATTCCAATGATGGTTAGTGATTCCAAATAATCAACATTTGTAAGAATGGATCAAAGTAGTTCTGAAAGATGTTTTGTTTTGATTATTGGTTAATATAGCTCATAATCATACAGTTCTTAAAGTTTTATCATTGGAAGTATTAAATTGTTTTCCTCTCCTTCATACTCTGGTATATCTTCCTGTATGTCATTTTGAGGCTGGGAGTAATTTGTTAATCCGGCTGTAATTTCTCAATTTTGAATAAATGAATTGGTTGAGCTTGAAAGTTAAATATTTCAAAAGAAGCATACTTGCTCATAGGACTCTTGATATTCTTCTTTATTGGGTTCTAGAATGGTAAGTCTGATAGCCTCTAATATTTTCTGATAACTCTCCTTCTTCATTGTCTATATTCATCTTCCCAATTTCTATTATTTTGTTGATATACATTCAATTCATCTTCTGATTCAACCAATTTTCCTTACTCTGGATCTTTTTCCATTCTTTTTTTTAATCCTCTTGTTCATATTTCTATCCTAAACTTGATCTATTCCATCTTCAATGATATTGGAATTTTCATTTTTCAGCTCCTTGATATTTCCTTTTGTCTATGGTCTGACTGCATCGTCCTTTGTCTCTTTGTTTATTACATATTTTTCAATATTATTAATGGACCCGTCTTCCTCTTGAAATTAATTGAAATAATCTTCTCCAATGGCTGAGTAATTTGATTCAGGTGACTTGGGATCAATTTTACACTTCTTCTGTGGGATTTCTCCTTCATCTATTTCATTTATTCCACTTAGCTCCAGTTCTAGTCAGTTCGCTGGGTCTTCTATGGCTGTGTCCAAATTTCTTCTCATCTTCTTCAGTTCCTCTTTGATTTTTTATATTGCTTCACTATCTTCTACCTTCCATTTATCTTCTTCTGGATCCTTCCATTTGGATGTAATATTGTTTACAGGTGGAATACTGTTTTTAGATGACAATGATATTTTAGGATTTTCTTCAAATATTTTTTGACTAAAGTTTTAAAATGCTAAGAAGTACATTAAAATTTCTCCTTCATTACCAAAATTGACTTTGAGATTTTCAATTGGTCCAATTGGCTTCAAAGAGGTATCTGTTGCTTTTTCTTTATAAGGGCTGATTTGTAATTCTGATTTCATGGATATTTCCTTAGTTATAATATTCAAATAATTTTTTTCATCGAAAATAGCTAATAAGGGTACTTTGTGTGGTCCAACAAAGATTGTTTTCAGTTTTGTTTAAGATTGAATCTACTCTTCCTCTGATTTTTGTTTTGCATGATTCTATTTGATCCATTGACCATTTTCCAATTTCTGAAAAAGCTCAAAGCTCTGTTCCTCTTGGTGAAAGAGTTTACCAACACATAGCTTGAGGGTTGCATATTGGTAAACATAATCTTCTTCCATCTTCCTCTGGATGACTCAATATTTACCCTTTCTTGTGTGAAAATTCTAATTTAACATTATTATATGCTGAAAATGGTCCTTCTTGTATGGTGTTTACAGCAGCATTGGCTATAAATAAATGAATTCCTTTTTCTCCTACTTTTATGATAGTAATTGGTTCAAAGTCTTAGAGTCCAACCAAAGATGTTGTATGTCCACAAATTCCTCTGAGGTTCATATTGGGTTTTCTACTTGTAAGTGAAGCTTTAATTGCACTTTCCTCTGGTATTATGTTAGTTTCTGATCCAGTATAAACCAATGCCATTGTAGGATATTCTTCTCTTGCAATAAATACTTCCATGAATTCAAGTGGGCATGAATAATGCAATTTTGGAGTATCATAGTCCCTTAACTTTAATGAAAGTAATCATTTGTGAATATTTGATGTATTGGCAGATCTTATCACATCTTTTTCTTTGGTAGTTAAATTTTGTAATCTTTCAATAAATGTTGGCTACATTGATTATGCTTATTCAAGAGTAATATTTATCTTTTGTTCAAGTATTTTCTTCATCAAATTTACAATTATTGGCTTTGTGCTATTCACAGTGGACTTTACCTTGTTTTTTATTCCATGTTTTGTAAATACTGTTTTTGTATCTCCTTATTCCTGTCCTCAAAAATTATTTCAATATACTCCTTATCTCTTTCCTTTCCTTCTTGGGTCTTCTTGTAACTTGTTGAAATTAAAACTCTTATTTCCTCTTCTGCCTCAGCTTCCTCATGGTAAGCACCTGGTATCTTCTTTTCAAAGGGTTTTTTGTGTTTCAGTTATATCCTCTTGTTGAGTTTGGCTTTACGTTTCCTGTATTGAAACTCTCTGTCTTGCCTGCCTAAGTTCAACATTTATTTGAAGATTTTCATTTGATGGTAATATTTGAGGAGGTTTCCAGTTTCCCCATTCTTCTATTTGGGCTATAGCCATTGCCTTCTCACCTTTGCTTTCCTAAATTACTGTTTCTTATTGCTTCTTTGGGGGTGGATTCAATTTTTACATCATTTTCTTTTTAAGCTCCTCCTGTTCTTTAGCAAACTTTCTGTCACAAGGGACTGTCACTCAGTAAACTGGGACTCACTTATGGAGGGATTAAGGATGAAATAAGATTGCGTACACTTAAGAGTGTAAATAAGATAGAATTGCTCATATGATAAATATAAGAAAAGAATAAACAAAGAAATAAAAGGAAGGATAAAAGAACCAACCACAAACAAGTCCAAGTCCACTGTTTCAACATGTCAGAAGGAAAGAGAATTATTAATAAGGATATGGCCACCACAACTCTACTGAACAGGTGAGAAAAAAGATGCAAGAACCAAATTAATACCAATAAATATAATACCCAACAATAAGAGTAAGAATAATCATTAAATAATAACTCAACTATATTAATTAACTGGGGAAAAGTCCCCATAGGGAGGAAGAGGGGCTGTTATATGTGGGAATCCACCAGCCCTGATCCAAAGAGTAAATTTTCTTGATAGGAATATTCATTTGAACTGATTTGAATAATACAGCCCCTGTATGGATGTACAGGGCCTGTACAAGAGGTATGGTGGAGTTGGGCGATCATACAGTTTCAGTCTTGTGAATCCAAAGCTGTCTTTTCGAATATCCAGCCTGTACAAGTATTGACAGGCTGCATTGATGAACCAAGGTGTATGCATGCTTTAACAAGAAGATTTGCTGAAACTGATTCCTGATACACATACTGAGTTTTCTGGTTTCATGAGTTTGAGCAGGTTTAAGGTTGAATACCCTTACCCCTGATAGTGGCTGTGACAGTATCCCCCTCTTGAAACTTGTGGGCTCCTGAACACAATAATATCCTGCCACTCTTGAGTGTCATCCCCAATTCCCCACAACCTTTCTAAAATATTTAATTTCTTAATTTATTTCCTCTTAGCCATTATCCTGGAAATCTTTCCCTTCAATCCTCCTTGTTCTTTCTTCCTTTACTAAAAACAAATCTTCTTCATTAAGTAAATGGTCCTCTTTCTTGAGTCATTTCCCACCTGGAGTCTTCCTTTTCTTTGAATCAAGGAGTGTTGGTGGCCATGGCCTGAATCTCAAGCTAAAGGCCACCATCATCTCCAGATTTAAGCTTGATGAATAATGGCTATATAAATGCCTGGCAACCCCCAAGAATTGGCCATAACCTCTTGAAGCCTTTTCTTGCACCATAGCGTTCAATATGCATATCTAAGAAGGGGTCTTGTTCCCATAATTCTTGAATATTGGGCCCCAAATCGCCTTTTGAGGTCATTTTGGTCCTTGCCATACCATGGCGAGTTTTCTTGAAATTTGAAATTTGGCCATTTTTGCTTTTTACAGCCCATGGCCCATATGCCATGATCTGTAGGCCACAGTCCAAAGTATGTGGGGGAAATTGAAGCCCCCTGGGCCCAATTTTCAAGGGGCTACCAGGGGGTCAATGATAAGGGTGGTGGCCAAATTGGCCCATATGGCCTGGAACTTCTGAGACCAGTCCAGGAACACAAAAAGGGGACCTCCCAAGGATTGAAAGGGTGGTCCAGCCTTGCTGATTGGGGCCCATATTGAGGGCCTTGAAGGGGCCATAACCTAAAACTTCCCCAGAACCTTGATGTAATTCAGAACTTGATATGCATATCTGATGCGCTTGACGCTTTTGCTTCCATAACTCCAGAAATTAGTTGTGAATTGACTAAAATCACTGAATATTCCTCTTATGTTCCTCTGCCGTCTGTCCTTTGTGGTTCCAGCATATTCAGTCAGCTGGGTTCCCCTTGGTCAATGGTTTCTTCAGGTCATCTTGATCCTCCCAGACTTATGATGGGTACAAGAAAGTTAAAGCTCTTGAGCCTGCCTGTACTTAATTCTTGGAGAAGGGAGAACAGTGCTTCCAGCCTTATAACCCCTGATATTCTAAGTGCCATCACTGCTTTGTTGGGAAGAAACCTTGTCAACACCCAGGGGCTCTGCTTTCCAGCTTCAGGAAGTATTTGTGGGCTAATAATGATGGTCCTTTTGGGAGAGAGTTCCCAATTTCTGAGGCCCCTACTCCTGATGTTACTTCAGGGTATCCAACTGTAAGTGTGGCGCTTTTCTTGAGTGACTATTATACTGATATTTTGCAAGAGTGAATGTATCCAGGAAGAGGTATGTGGCTAGGTGGACCAATGTTAGAGGGCCCATTACGACTGGTGGTAGGCCAATTTATTCCAGTTCAGAGGTCCCCATTTCAAGGATAAATAGCCAAGGTGTGGTGAAGAGAATGAGAAGAATTGCAGAGTCACCCACTGATCCCAATTCTGAAGGTAGTGATGAATGGGATGGTGAAGAGGTTGAGGTGGTACCTAACTCCATTTCCCACCAATCCAGTACTTCACCTTCCCAACCTGCTTCAAGAAGATTTCAAATTCAAGTCATACCAGGTACCCCAGAAATTTCCACCCAGTCCTTTCTACCATTCCATATTGAATTCCTTCCACTTCCAGGCCTTCCCTGGTTTCACCAGTGGGGCCATTGCCCATTCCAAAGCCCAGGAACACTCCTATGGTCACCTCCCAAAACTAAAAACTATTGCAAGCTCCATCAGAATAAGAGAGGATCAATAAGCTTTTCTGTTTCCTGCCAACCAAGTATTTCAGCAAAGAGAATGTTGGCCTCTCCAGGTTACCATAGAAGATCAAAATATGGTGAATGATGGCCAAGATGCTGTTGCCAGATTTTTTGGAAGAGTTGACAGAATTAGTAGGGAGGTGATTACTTATGCTAATGATAGAATGATTCCTGGCACTGCTTCTGAGGAGATGGATGCTAAATTTTCATGGCATGAAGATGAGTTCATTAATGATTTCCAGAGAGCGTTTGATGATTTGGGTAAAGATAAATAGTTTTGTTTATTATTGTTTCTGATTGGTTTGAGTTTTATCCCCACTCTTATAACACTAAAATGAAAAAATAAATGGAAACTCCCAATACATGATATGGGAGAAGATATTTCTGCTTTATAAAGAAATAAAAAGAAAAAATAATTATACAAGTAAAGAAATAGGAGAAAATTAAGTTAAAACAAAAGTAGAGAAAAAGAAAATATAAAAGAAAATCCTGAGAGGTGTTCTTATTGTGGTATGTTTCTTGAATTTTGGCCATAAAGTTTCCTGAAAGGTAAAAACAAGCATTTGTTGCTCATAGAGTGGCCAAGGTTTTGTTTTACAAGAAGTAGAGACCCTCAGAGATGCATACCAGGAGATGTAACTCACTTTCATAAGTTACAATTACAAGCAAGAACAATAAAAGAACAAAAAACCTTTACATAAATGACTTTGAGTTGGAGAATGTCTTGAATAATGATAAATTGCAATAGTTTGGAAAAAGAAAATAACAAAGAAAAAAGGGGAATTTGGCCATATCTTGATGAAAGGTCCAAATTTGAGGGTATTGATGTTTCAAGGCCTTTTGACCTGTCCAAAGAAATTTAAAAGTGCTCAAAAAGTGGCAAAGTTGATTATTACAACATATTTGGGTAGAATAAGCCCTCAAAGGTGGATGCCAGGAGAGGAACTTACTTTCATAACTTTTACTCCCCACCAAGCACCATAAAATCAAACTCTTGAGGTATTTAGGGCAGGCTTGTCAGGGTACAAAGTGTGGAAATACTTGAAAAGGTCTGGTGAGTTGGTAAAGCTGGAAGCTGGTTCCCCGGCTGTTCTTTCTGGGTCTTCACTGAATCATTTCCACTCTACAAGGTACCATAATTTACCTCTCTCTTGAGTTTTGTGTCCAGAACCTGAGCCACTTTGCATTCCTCCTGCTCCTCCACTAAGCCTAGTGGTGGTGGAAATTGGTGTCAGTTTGGGATAGTTTATTCCTTAACTGGTTCCAATAAGCAAACGTGGAACACAAGGTTAATTGACCCCCATTGTGGCAGCAAACTGAGGTGATATGCCTGGCTTCCAATCTTCTTCAAGACTTCAAAGGGTCCCAACCATCTTTCTGAAAGTTTCTTGGGGGGTCTTGTAGTCTTTATATTCTTTGAGGCTAGCTGTACTTTGTCCCCAGGTAGGAACTCAGATGGAATTTGCCTATTTCTATCTGCATACTTAGATAACCTAATTTCTGACTCTAATTATTCTTTAACTACCTGCTTTAATGATTGAAGTTTTGCTGATAAATTTCCATCGGGTGTGTCTTCAGAAATGTGAATTGAATCAAAGCTAGGATTTCGTCCATAAATGGTGAAAAAAGGTGATTGCTTAGTTGATAAATGTTCTGCATTATTATAGGCAAATTGAGCCAGAGGGAGCCAGATGTGCCAGTCATCTTGATGGTAAGTGACATATATCCAAAGATAATTTTCTAGAATCTGATTTACCCTCTCTTTCTTTACATCTGTTTCAGGATGGAAATCAGTTGAAAGTTCTCTTGATATCTTGAGCTGCTTACATAATTGGGTCTAAAATTGAGTCAAAGTTGTTGGACAATGGAAATTGAGTGATAAAGTCCATTGATAAAAAATTCCAAGGACCAGATGGAATTTGAAGAGGCCTGGGTAATGCAAGCTTCTTATGATGAATGTTCTTGTTTCTTTAAAATTGCTAAAATGAGAACACTTAGTACTTGATTATTTGATTCATCCCAGCCTAATAATAATCCCTCTTGATGAGCTTGAGGCTCTTCTACTGGTCAGAATGACCAGCCAATGGTGAGCCATGAAGCTTTTGAAGGATATCCAGTTGAATTTCTGGATTGCTTGGAAAAACCACTCTATCTTTGAATAACAATAACTTGGCTTGAGTTTCAAGAGAATAATCTGGTACAGATTCACCTCTTTCCAGTTTATTGAGCATTTATTCATAATCTTTGTCTTACCATGCTTGTTTTTGAATAAGGTCAACTAAATCTGAGAGCATATCTACTTTGATTGAAATCAATCTTGATTCTTGAATCCTGTCTTTCTTAAGAGTTTGATGAAAATTCTGAAAATTCTTGTCAATGAAGTTCACCCCCCCTCTTGGTAGGCGTCATCCTGACGTGACAAGGCATCTGGTAAAGCTGCCACCCTGCCTGGGCGGTAAGTGATTGTACAATAAAACTCAGATAGAAATCCAGCCCAGCAGGCTTGATAACAAGTAAGGACTTTGAAAGACATTAAGTACTAAAGATAAGAGTGGTCTGTCAAGAATTCAAAAGAATGACAAAGAGAAAGAAGAGATTCCCTCCAGCACTTGAGAGCCCAAACTATGCCAGGGAGTTCCTTGGTATTAATTTCATAGTTGAGTTCAGCTGGGAGTAGATTACAACTATCAAATGCAATGGAGTGCTTTCCTGCGTTATTCACCTGACTCAGTACAGTACCCAGAGAATAATATGAAGCATCAGTCTCCACAATAGTAGGTAGAGAAGGGTTGAAATGAGAAAGGATAGGGGCAGTGGTGAATGCTTCTTTGAGTAAGTTAAAGGGGCTAAGAGCTTCCCCATCAAGGATAAAGGGTGAATCTTTTTTTAAGAAGGAAAGTCAGAGTGGTTTTCCTTTTGAGAAATGTTTAATGAAATAACAATAGAAATTGGAAAAGACAAAAAAAGATTGAAGAGCCTTGATGTTCTTGGGCTGAGGAAAATTGAGGATCTGTTGAGCTTTTGAAGAATCCATCTTGAGGCCATCACTTTAAACAACTTAGCCAAGGTATCCCACACTTGAGGCATGGAATACACACTTTGAGGCGTTGGAAAGCATATTATTTTCCCCAAGGTGTTGGGGGACAGAGACCACATTTTTGAAGTGTTTCTCCTCAGTGCTTGGGAATACCATAGCATAATCTAGCTAAGCTACAAAAGGATTATCCATGAAATCTGCAAATATATCATTTGAGAGATTATGGAATGAAGCAGGAGCATTGCTCAAGCCAAATGGCATAACCAAGTACTCATAGCTACCATACTTAGTTCTAAGGCAGCTAAAGGCTCATGCCCCTCTTCAATTCTCAGGATATTATAAGCACCACACAGATCTATCATGGAGAAGATGGTGGAACCATTGAATATGGTAAGAAGATTATTCATAGGAGGAACAGGATACCTAGTCTTCCTAGTGACAGTGGAAGGTGTGGATATGAAACTTTGATTAAAATTCAAGTACTTTTCCTGTCCTCAAAATTTGTATAAGGTAAAAATCAATTAAAAATAGTAAGAAATATTATTTTTGAGAAAAAACACGCCAATTTTATTGTTTACACCTTTATTAGTATAATACAATAATATTATAAAGATTTATTGTTTTACCAACAATAAAAATTTATCTAAAAATACCCTACAAGAGATATTTAGGGCTACAAAAGCAATTTCTTCAAGAGCAATTTGAATTGGAATTAATTGAGCAAAGAACTGAAAGAAATTAATGAAATAACAAAGTCTTTAAGAAGAATATTAAAGAAAAAAACATGCCCAAAAGTGACCAGAGTGAATTTGGAAACAAAGTAACAAAGTTTACAGTGATGAAAGATGCTTTAATTCACTTTTGGGGTGGTTCAGGGGTAAAAATGATTATAATAGTTACAAACAATGATTATAATGATTTTTTCACGTGGTTCAAAGGTTTAAAATGATTTAAGAAAGGTGGTTGGAATCTTTTATTGGTTGGTTTAACAGTGTTTAAACTAATTATGAAAGGAAAAGATTCTAACATGAAGAGAAAAGTGGGGCAAAGAAGACATTATTTGATAGCCATAAATTTTCTTACTCCAAAAGTAAAATTTATTCTTTTCAGTCGTGAAAAACAGTCTGACATCAGAAAAGCTAATTTTGGCATAATTGAACCCTGGCTTAGACCAAAAAGGGCTGGTTTAAGCCATTTTTAGCCATTTTCAGCCATTTTAGACGCTTAAATCAGCCATTACTATAGCAATACCTGGTCTAGAGCCTTCAAACCACGTCAGAATGTGTGTACAAGACGTAGAAACCAGTTAAAGCTGTTTTTACTATAATTGTTTTATCTTAAGGGTAGTTTTACCCTCTTGGGAACAGCTAAAACTACCCCAGTTGGTATCAAAACTTCATCATCAATTGGGTCCACAGACCCTGTAACTCAATTCCAGGCCAAAAGTGATTAAGATTTGCGTGAATCTTGACAACACACGCCTGTCAGCAAGGATTTTGGGGGTCTAGCTCCCCCTTAGATCTGGAGTTCCTTTTCCCCCCCATATTTAATCTTTCCAATGTATTTTTCCTTTAATTCCTCATAATCTATTATACTTATAACTTACATATGTAATTCAATTGAGTTGTAAAGTTCAATACAGTAATAATTGATACCTCATATGTAAATCAAAGTTCACTTATGTAATACACGTGCACATTTTGACATGTCAATTGAATTCAATTGAAAATACTTTAATTTCTCATAACTTCTAAAATATACACAACACCTCAATTTTAACACAAACTTGGTGATTAACACTACATGTGATGTGAGTTAAGTTAACGTTTTGAGGATTTTCAATTTTCATACAGAAAATACTAAAAACTTAATTTAAGCTTATTTAGAGTTGAGTTACAAAATTTTCACTCAGAGGTGACCCCACCTGATTTTTTATGGGGAATCCAATGGTGAAATAATTTTTATATGTTTATTTATTGGATAAAAAGTTATAATAAATTTTATTTAACTTTTTTCCAAATTTATTTATTTATTTACAATTTTGTTAAAAATTCATTTTTACTTAATTCTTTCAAGTATAAATGTAATTTTACAATTTCAAAATTTAATGTAATTTTATTTTTAAATTGTAATTAAATTTTTAATTGTGAATATAATTTTATATTTCTATTTTTATTTTCATTTTAAGAATATCAAAAAATTTATTTAATTTATATTTATATGTTAATTTTGTATTTGTGGTCTTTTGGGTATATGAAATTACCTCTAAGGCTCACATTCCCTCCCCCTAAAAAAGAATATTGCTTTGTAATATCAGTATTTCTAGTGTGTCTGAATCTCTTGAGGAGTTTGGTAGCTTCTGGTATATCTTTTTCTTCTAACCATTCATCTTCACAAGTTGGGTTACTGTACCTAACAAGGTATTCCCTTACTTTCTTGGTTCTTAATTTTCTTTCTTCAAGAACTTTGGTAATTTTCTCAGTACCAGAGGTCTCAATAGGAGGTATAACTTGGGGAACTTTATTCCTCAAGGGAATTTTCTCAGCATCCCTAGATTTATATGATTTTACCAAGCTCACTGGAAAGGTAGGATGCTTATTACTAAGTTCTTCAGATAATTCTACTTCAACAGAATTTTATCCATGGAGGGCTTTAATAACAAAAGGTCCTGCAAAGGAGTCTTTGAGCTTTTTACATCCTTTGAAGTTATTGAAGTTGGTGGTGGATACTAGTACTAAATCCCCTACCTTGAAATCTGGAGTGGCATGAGATTTGTCCCATTTATCTTTAGCATATGCACATGAGTCTTCCAAGCATTTTACTGCATGCTTTCTGGCTCTGTCTAGCATTCCTTTCAAGCTAGCAGCTGTAGGATGTCTTTCAACCAAATATTTCCTTAAAGAATCTTGGGGTAATTTGGGATTCCATCCTTTTTCCAAAATAGCAGAAGTCTCATTGGTACTGGCATGAATGGAGGTTTTGTATGCCAGTTCCAGTGCAGGTAGAAGAGTACATCAATCATGGTTGAAGCCATCACTATCTTCAAATTCAAGGCCATGGGCACAAAATCTTCTTACCATGTCCTCTAAGGTTTGGATTATCCTTTCAGCCAGGCCATCAGCTTGTGGGTGGTAGGCTGTAGAGAAAGACAGTTTAGTGCCAAATAATTGGTGAATATTTTTCCATAGTGCTGAAGTGAATTTGGGATCCCTATCACTAATGATATTTGTAAATATCCCAGTCCATGACACTACTCTATTCCATATCAGAAGAGCTGTATCCATGGCTGTATCATCTTTGTGACACGGTAAAAAGATTGGAGTTTTACTGAATCTTTCCACAATTACTAGGCAAGCATTATAAATTCTGTCACCTCCTGGTGGTAGGCCAGCTACCCAATCCGTATGAACAATTTCCCAAGGTCTGCTTGGTTCTTGGATTTTTATCATATTTCCAAGTCTCTTGCCAGTGGATTTATTTGCCTTCTGGAATCTGTCACAGGTTTTGCAATACTCTGCAACATCCTTCTGCCAAATTAGCAACCATATGAATTTCTTTACTTTGTCTCTTATTCTGTCTTCAGACAGATGTCGTGAAAAGGGGCTATCATGGCATTCCTTTAGTACAAGATTAATTAATGACCTGTCTACAACTGTCATGAGACATGTGTGCTTGGTCCTGTGGTAAATTATACCATCCAGTAGGTGAAATATTCCTTCATCATAAGGGTTTTTCCATACTTCATCCAAGGCATGTATTAGAGAGTTGTCTTTACAGTATTTGTTAAGTAATTGGCATAAGATGCTACAATTCTTATCTTGAGAGTAACTATTTCTGACTTCTTCAAAGAAGGTGGTGTTCAAGTCTGTAACACTTATTCCTTCTATTGGCATTTGTGGAGAAGCTTCTTCTGGCACATAAGCAGGATTCTCATTATTATTTGGTAATGGCCATCTGCTTAGTCCATCTGCATTCTTATGAATATTCCCATCCTTATGAACAATAGAAATATTGCCTCTGTATTCTTGTATGGCTATTTGCCATCTGAGCATATGTCGGTTGGGTGTTTTCATGTTTAAAAGTGATTTGAAAGCTGTAAAATCTGTTATCACCTCAAAAACACATCCCTCTAAGAAGTAGTTCAATTTCTCCAAGGCCCAGACAAGGCATAGACATTCCATTTTGACTTGTCCCGTATCTGGCTTCAGTTGGTTTGATTTGCCTGGATATGAAACATATGGGTCCTTCTACAGGTTTATCATTTATGATCTGAGCTTGGTGAAGTGCAGCACCCAGCGCATCCCCTGATGCATCGATATATAATTTGAAAGGCAATTTAAAGTCTGGCATCAGTAAGAGTGGAGCAGTGGTCAAGGCTTTTCTTAGAGACTCAAAAGCTTTGACTCTGTCAACAGTCATTTCAAATACTGTGTCTTTGTCACATAATTTATAAAGTGGTCTTGCTATGGATGCAAAATCTTTAATGTGTTTCCTGTAATATCCTGCAAAACCTAAGGATGACTGAGTTTCCTTTTTGTTCTGAGGCATGGGCTTTAGCAATACTGCTGAAACTTTGTTTTTGTCAATTCCAAGGGACAAACCAGATACAACATGTCCTAGTGCTTTGATTTGTTTAAATCCAAAATGACATTTCTTCAAGGAGATTTTCATGCTTACTGATTGAGTTTTTGTCAAAGCTCTGGACAATCTGTACATGGGCTTCTCCCAAGTTTTGGAACAGACAATAATGTCATCAATGTAAATGATTAACTAGCCCTCTGAGAGTTCTTCAGGGAAGATTTCATTCATCATTATTTGGAAGTGTGAAGGTGCATTTTTGATACCAAAGGGCATCCTCAAGTATTCATACACTCCACAATGAACAATAATTCTCAGGTATTTTCTTGCTCTTGGTGTCACCACATTGTGATGGAATCCCTCAAGGGCATTCATAGTTGTTATATACACTTCTTGAGATATTTCAGTAAGGCCAATTTGGATTTTTGGTATTGGGTATCTGTCTGGAACAGTGTAAGTGTTCAGAGCTCTAAAGTCCCCAACCATTCCAGATTTTCCATTATGCCATGCCACTATTACTGGTGTAATTATTTCTACTTCTTCATTGTGGCCTACTTTCATTATTACACCAAGGTCCAGAAGTTCTTTGATATGAATTTCTAGAGCTTCTCTTGATTTTGGACTTGCTGGATATGCAGGTCTTCTTAAGAGTGGTGGATAAGGTCTCTCAATGTTAAGAATGATGTCAACTTCATGACCAATAATTGCTCCTAGAGGTTCTTTGTCTGAAGCAAATGCTCCTCTGTGGTCATACAAAAGGGAATAAAGTTCATTTTCTTGTTTATCAGTCAGATGAAGGCTTATTTCAGCCTCATTTAACTGTTCAGACTTGAATTTCTCTAACTCTAAGTTGACTGGTGAAACTTTATTCACTTTAATTCGTCTTTTAAATGGTAAAAAGGCAAATTTTTGGCGCTTATTGTGTCCAATAGTAAAGTATCTGTCTTTGTTGTTATGTAAGTCTATCCCATACATGATTAAATAGTCATTTCCCAATATAAAATGGGTACTAGAGCAATTTTACATAACAACAAATTCAACTGTCATTCTTAAGTTCCCATTAATGTGTGGGAATATAGCATTGGTCTCAAAAATTCCTAATGCTTTCATTGGATTACATGCACTATTGAATTTTATACCATCAATTGGTAGAAATTGGTCTTCAAAATTTGGTACACAAGCCTTAAGAAAAGATCTTCCAACACAAGAGCAGAAGGCTACTGGGTCAAGAAAACGTTTGGTGGGCTTGTTGTCAATCACCACTTCTGTTATACAGAAGTGACCAGCTGTATAACCTTTCCCCCTGTTCTGTTTTGTTTTCATAAGTTGTGCATCTTGAAATTTTGATAAATCAAGTTGACCATTGCCCAATTGTGGCAAGTGGGAATAAGATTCCATGATGTCAAAAGTGGAATTGATATTTTCTATATCTTTTGAAGAATCAGAAAATATTGATGACTTATCATCTGAATTGTCTTCAATTATGTCAACTTTTTCAACATCAGGTTCCTTTTCAATATCAATTTCTTTCATTTTCCCTTTCTTTGGACATTTATTGGCTAAATGGGTGGTGCTTTGGAAAATATGGCACTTTCTGACTGTATCTGCAGACTTATACTTAATATTATTAGAATTTTCTTTGGGGTTTCTGTCCACAGAATCTTTCCAAGGTGTATTGAATCTTGTTTTGAGATTCACCCTACTAGAACCAATTTTGGTTCTGGTGGTTACTTCTAATATATTGATAATATACTCTGCTGAAGATTGTTAAGTAGTCCTGCTTTTGATAGCATGCTCTAAGTCACCTCCACATTGTCTCAGAATTTTTCTATGGATCATAAATTCTGACATGTCAGGATATAATGCTGTTAATCTGTCTTTTTGTTGGCAAAACCATGGTAAAGCTTTGTCTTTATCAGCATTAAATTTGGCAGATTCAAAGGCTGTTTCAACTTTAAACCTCTAAGCATCATTTGCCCATTTGTTAATGATTTGTGTTTTCCACCAAGTACAACTCTGTTGTCCATGTGCTTGTCTTATTTTGATGTACCATCTGTGAGCTGATTTGGTAAACAAGTTGTTAAATCTGGCTGTTACCAATCTGTCTGGTAATTCAAAATCCTCCTTGATCATTTCAATACCTCTAATGAGTTCCATATTGTCATACTCTCCTTCACCACTGAAGTGAGGTGATTCTTTAAGTTATGGAACTTCTTTCAAGAGTGCTTGGCCCATTGATGGTTCTAAGTTATGAAAAGAAGTAGAAAATTCATTTTTTAACTGTGAATTTTCAATATCCAATACTAGTGGATTGCAAATTCTTGAATCTTCATTTTTATTCAAAGGTGTAGACATTCTTGGTAAAGTGTTTAGCAGTTGTTCAATATCATTCATTTTACTGTTGTTACACCTTTGTGAATTTCTTAATTCATGTTACAAGTTTTGTATAGAGCTTACGAAATTCTTTGTATGATCATCCTATTTATATGTTAGCTCATTCCATAATTCTGTTTGTTAAGTATTATCAGATATAACTTCATTTAACATTATTGTTAATTTTGATATTTCCTCTCTTGAGGTATCAAAATGCTTTTTCAGGGCAGCTATCTTTGTCTTTACTTCAGCAAATGACTTTGAAATATCTTCAAGAGCTTTCTTATGATCTTCTTTGTTAGTGCTTATGGCTTGTTTTATTCTTGTTTCAATTGTGTCATCAATATTGAATTTAGAATATTTGTCTGTTAACTCCTTAATAATGGCAGATTGTTCATTTATCTTAATGCCAAAAGAATTATCATTATTGGAAGTTTTGATTTTTCTCAAAACCCTTTCAAAGCATTTAAGTGTATCATTTATTTGGCTCAGACTCAAGTTATTTTTTTTAAGATTGTCACAAATTGATGTATTTTTATCAGAAAGATGACTTTTTACGTCAGAAATAGCTTTAGACAGCTCTGGAATACAATCAAAAGTATCAGAAATCATTTTTGATATTTTAATCTTGCTTCCTCCTTCTTTTGTAATTCCATGATGGTTATGGCCATCTGAAATACATTTTCCATGGCATCCTGTTCAATATTTGGGATTCTGGAGCCCTGGCTGTAAGGTTTTGGGGCTGGTGACTTCCATTTTCCCTTGTTTGGAGTTTGTGGCTGCTTTTTCACGTTAAAATTGCTGCTGCTGGCCACTGGGGCTATTTTTGGCACTGGTTTGGGTGGTGGAGGGTTGTTTTTCCTCCATTCTAGTGTCAAAAGCATCATGTTTTTCTTCTCCATCAATGGATGCCATTTATTGAGCAATTTGCAAGTATTGGGATGGCCCAGGAATTTTCTCACAGTCAGGTAAGAATTCATGCAATTCTTCCACAGGTCTGCAAGGATCTGGTACTCCTTGAACTGAAGTGCATTGTTGTATGCACTGTGGCTGGCTTTGTATATGTCCACTGAGGCTTGGTGTGGCGGTGTCAGCTCTTTTTGAAGGTAAAATGGTATTATCAGCTTCAGAATGACCCATTTTAGTTGCTTGGAAGTCATCAACTGACCCTTTTACTTCTGTACCTGATTGGCCTCTGCCATAATCACATCTATTACCTGTTTGGGAGCTGCTTGAGGGGTTATAGCTGGCTCCTGATCTGGTTGAAGGCATAATTATGGTTTAAAAGGCTTAAAATAGTATGTTTACGTCAAAAGCTTACTATTCTCCAAATCTTTGACTTTTTGAAGAGTATTACTTATTTCCAAGTTGACTAATTTATAATAAATTGGCTCTGGTTGAATACTCTGAGTCACAATGATAGTACTATTATGATCAGCATTAACAGTACTGGCAGGAATAATGCTGGTTTCTGTTGAGGCTGTTTCAATTTTTTCTTGTCTAACCACCTTGTCAGAAACTAAATTTAATGAAAAAACCAATTAATTCAGTAAAAAAAGGATATTTCAAAAAAGAAATTAAAATATAAGCCTTACTTATAATATTGAGAATAATTTTTTTATTGATTTTTTGAATTATAAGTATTTTTTATATGTTGTTAAATTTTTCAATATAAGAAAAAAGATTTAAAAAGAGTAAAAAAAATATTTCACAGGTAAAATATCATGGCTGGGCCCCCAAATATAAGGTGTGGATATGAAACCTTGATTAAAAATCAACTACTTTTCCTGTCCTCAAAATTTGTATAAGGTAAAAGTCAATTTAAAAATAGTAAGAAATGTTATTTTTAAGAGAAAACACGCCAACTTTATTCTTTATAGCTTTATTAGTATAAAACAATAATATTGTAAAAATTTATTGTTTTACCAACAATAAAAATTTATCCAAAAATACTCTACAAGAGATATTTAAGGCTACAAAAGAAATTTCTTCAAGAGCAATTTCAATTGGAATTAATTGAGAAAGGAACTGCAAGCAATTAATGAAAGAAAAAAGTCTTTAAAAAGAATAATAAAGAAAAAAACATGCCCAAAAGTGACCAGAGTGAATGTGGAAACAAAGTGACAAAGCTTAAAGTGATGAAAGGTGCTTTAATTCACTTTTGGGGTGGTTCAGGGGTAAAAATGATTATAATAGTTACAAACAATGATTATAATGATTTTTTCACGTGGTTAAAAGGTTTAAAATGACTTAAGAAAGGTGGTTGGAATCTTTCATTGATTGGTTTAACAGTGTTTAAGCTAATTATAAAAGGAAAAGATTCTAACATGAAGAGAAAAGTGGGGCAAAGAAGACATTCTTTTGTAGCCATCAATTTTCTTACTTCAAAAGTAAAATTTACTCTTGTCAGTCGTGAAAGACAGTCTGACATCAGAAATGCCAATTATGGCATCATTGAACCCTGGTTTAGACCAAAAAAGGGCTGGTTAAAGCCATTTTTAGCCATTTTAGACCCTTAAATCAGCCATCACTATAGCAATACCTGGTCTAGAGCCTTCAAAAAACGTCAGAATGTGTGTAAGAGACGTAGAAACCAGTTATAACTGTTTTTACTATGATTGTTTTATCTTAAGGGTAGTTTTACCCTCTTGGGAACAGCTAAACCTACCCCAGTTGGTATCAAAACTTCATCATCAATTGGGTCCACAGACCCTGTAACTCAATTCCAGGCCAAAAGTGATGAAATTTTGTGTGAATTTTGACCCCACATGCCTGCCAGCAAGGATTTTGGGGGTCTAGCTCCCCCTTAGAGCTGGAGTTCCTTTTCCCCTGCAAATTTAATCTTTCCAATTTATTTCTTCTTTAATTCCTCATCATCTATTATACTTATAATTTACATATGTAATTCAATTGAGTTGTACAGTTCAATACAGTAATAATTCATACCTCATATGTAAATCAAAGCTCACTTATGTAATACACGCACACATTTTGACATTTCAATTGAATTCAATTGAAAATACTTTAATTCCTCATAGCTTCTAAAATATACACAACACCTCAATTTTAACACAAATTTTGGTGATTAACACTACATGTGATTTGAGTTAAATTAAAGTTTTGAGGATTTTCAATTTTCATACAGAAAATACTAAAAACTTAATTTAAGCTTATGTAGAGTTGAGTTACAAACTTTTCACTCAGAGGCAACCCCACCTGATTTTTTATGAGGAATCCAATGGTGAAATAATTTTTATATGTTTATTTATTGGATAAAAAGTTATAATAAACTTTATTTAACTTTTTTCCAAATTTATTTATTTATTTACAATTTTGTTAAAAATTCATTTTTACTTAATTCTTTCAAGTATATATGTAATTTTACAATTTCAAAATTTAATGTAGTTTTATTTTTAAATTGCAATTAAATTTTTAATTGTGAATATGATTTTATATTTATATTTTGATTTTCATTTTAATAATATAAATAAATTTATTTTATTTATATTTATATGTTAATTTTGTATTTGTGGTCTTTTGGGTGTATGAAATTACCTCTAAGGCTCACATTCCCTCCCCCTAAACAAGAATATTACGTTGTAATATTGGCTCTTCCTAATCATCCAACTTCTCCTCCAAGGATGCATGGAAGGATAAAGGTGGAAGGCTCATATAACATTGAAAGAGATTGAGTGAAGATATAGCAAAATCTTCTCCAACATATTTTGTCTCTTTGAAGACTTAATCTCTCAATGGAAGTAATAACTGAGAGGGAATGATGCATGGGATATGGACAGAAGAAGGAATGGAAGGTGTCCTGAGTTCACCAACCAGAGAAAAACTGTTAAGAGCAATGGAAAATCAATTACTAGTAGAGGAATAATTACCACAAGAATCCTTATGACTATAATCATAGGTGATTGGTCCATTTTTCAAATTAATAATGGAATTAAAATGGTAAAGGAAATCATAGCCTAATATGAGGTCATCTCCCTTGAGTGAATCTATGATAAAGAAGTCCCATTAAAACCTTGGGAAGAAAGGAAATTCACAACACCACTTGGTATAATGGGTTATGAACAAGGAAGTGGATTCATTTTAATGTATAATGAAAAGAGGAATCTTTTCAGGGAGCTCTGACATGGCCAATGAGTACTTGAGAAGAAAACTATTTGCAATAAAGTACTTCGCAGCACCAGAATCAATGAGAATACTATAAAAAAACAGATAAACAGGGAAAAATAAGAAATTTTAAAGATTTATTGACACTAGTATTCAGAGTGCACAATTGTTCTCTTGAAGGAATCAAGTGAGAACCATCATACAAATCATTATGTTCCCTGCTTTCTAGGGAAGCCTCTTCATGACCCAGGCCTCTTCTGAGAACTTTTGAAGCATTTTTCAATTGGGTGCATTCCACCACAATAAGTGCATAAACCTGCTTTAATAATTCCCTCCTTTTAAGAACTGATTAATTTATTATCCTTATTGAGGAGAGCAGCATATGGTGTATCCTTTGACACTTGGAAGTTTTCCCCCTTGCTCTTCTTGTGATGAAGCTTCTTGGAAGATGAATCTTGATGAGGCATGGAGGAATTGGATCCAGTAACTGAAGGTTTCATTTCTTGATGACTACCCTTTTACTTCTGCCTACATGGTACCTTGTATCTAATTCCAAAGTAATGTCCATGTGTTCTTGAAAAGTATCAAAGCTACCAGGGTGAGAATCCAAATGGTCCAAAAGTCTTTATGAAAATCCTCTCTTATAAACATGAATATAAGCCCTTTCCCCCAAATCCCCAATCCTTGGAATTAAGCTTCTAGAATCAGAAATGTACAAGGGTACATGACCACTTTTCTTTATCCTAAGATTATTCAACTCTTTTTCAGCTTTCCTGAATTAATTTGGGTCACCAAACAGAGTGAATTACTGTATTTAAAACATCTGCCAGTTATTGAGGAGATACAATGAGTCGTCATTGGAGATATTTGAGAGATATGGTTCAATCCATTTTCCAGCTCTACCAGTGAGAAAAGAAGTTGAGTAAACAACCTTCTTCCTGTTAGAGAAGAAGTTTGCTTGGTCATTATGGAATATTAATTGACAGGATTGGATAAATCCTACCAGCTTATAGGATTGAGTACCATCAATCAAATCAGGTTCCTTAATTGAAGGAGTCTTGAATTGTCCCTGGGGGGAACTGCTTAAGTGAGCTTTCCCATAAATTGAGTCATTTGCTAAATCATCTTGAGAAAATTTGGATTAGCTTGAGAGACAAGCGGTTGATTAGAAAGGGTTACATTTGGAGTTTCAGAAGCCTCAGGGGCACCTGCCAAGGCAGACACCACCTCAGCTTCCTCTTCAACAGAATCCTCCCCCTCTTCAACTTTGGCTTCCCGTAATATGCTTCTAGGCCCTTGAGAAATGCTTTGATAGCCACCCAACAAGAAATAGAATGATCTTGATCTTCTTTATTTCATCCCTCCTCTTCTGGAGGGTGCTTCTCCTTCCATTGGTGGTCCTCTGTCAAAGATTGCACTCAGCTTATGAGCTTATGGTGTGCTGTCAAGAGGAGCCCTTGCTGTAGGAGTGAGAACAACTTGATTTCTTTGTGATATTGTATTCTTTGCTTAAGGGCTACTCTGAACTGGAATTATCAAAGAATAAGAAAATAAAATTGATGAAAATTTGAGAATTAAAAATAAGTCTTGACCAAATCAAATCAAATGAGAATCTTGAGGAATCAAGCAAAATATTGAAGAACTTTAACTTAATGTCAATCAGAAAATCAATAAATTTAATTCAAGTCAATTAAAAATCAAAATGAATTATGTTTTGAGAACTTTAATCAATCAGTCAATATCTTCAAACATCAATTCAATATCTTGAGGACTCAAATTCTATCAATAAATCAAATCAAATCTTGAGGATGAATTAGCTATCTTGAGAAATCAAAGTCAATTCAATCAAATAAGTAAAAGCTTGAAGTGGAAATTAATATCCTTAGGATTTCCAATAACAAAATAACCAATAAATTGAAGCCTGAAAGACCTGAGTTCAGACAGAAAAGAAATTTAGAATTGATTAAGAATTGAGAATGAAATTGAAAGGTAAGCAGAATTCAAAAATTCAAAAAGAATCAATTTTCATATGAATGAAATGAATGAGATGGAAAATGATGAGAAATAATAAAATCATGAAGAGGTCATAGTTTATTAATGAGGGAAATCAATTTTCAAAGAATGAAAAAAAGAAGCAATTTTGAATTAGCTAATATAATGTCACAGGGGCTCTTTGAAGTGAAGGATGCCTGGAACTCACTTATGGAGGTCTCCAGGATGGAACAAGATTGAGTACACTTGAGAGTGTGATTAAGATAGAACTGGTCAATATATAGATATAAGAAAATACGAAAGAAGAAATAAGAGTAAGAAGCAAAGAGCCAACCACAAACAAGTCAAAGTCCACTGTTTCAACCTGTAAGAAAAAAAGAGAAGGGTTAATAGGGATATGGCCACCACAAATCTACTGAAAAGGTGAGAAAAAAAGATGCTAAGAACAAATTTATACCAAGTAATATAATACCCAATAATAAGAGTAAGAATATTCATTAAATAATAAATCAACTATATTAATTATCTGGGGAAAAGTCCTCAGAGGGAGGAAGAGGGGCTGGTATATGTGGGAATCCACCAGCCCTGATCCAAAGAGTGAATTTTCTTGATAGGAATACTTACTTGAATTGATTTGAATAATAAAGCCTCTGTATAGATGTACAAGGCATGTACAAGAGGTATGGTGGAGTTGGGTGATCATACAGTTTCAGTCTTGTGAATGAAAAACCATGTTTGGAATATCCATCCTGTACAAGTATTGATGAACCAAGCTGAATGCATATTTAAGCAAGAAGATTTGCGGAAACTAATTCCTGATACACATACTGGATTTTCTGGTTTCATGAGTTTGAGTGGGTTTAAGGTTGAGCACCCTTACCCCTGATAGTGGCTGTGACACTTTCTAAAAAATTCCTTTGCAGATGTAGGGCCTTCTGTGGGTACTCTCTGAGAATTTTGAAAAAGATATGTTCCTCCATGTTTCAAGAAAAATCTTCTATCCAAGTCTTCTGTGAGATGATAACATCTTATTGCAGAATGTCCTTCTTCTGAGAAGTAATAAAACATCAGTGTATTTCTTGGAGCCGTTTGAGCTGGGACATATGGTTGATAACTTGAAGATATGGGTGATAAAGGATTTGTTTGCTCTGAACGTCTGTGAGTTTTACATAATTTTCTGATCTTAATCATTTCTTTCTTGTGTTTTCTTTGGAGATTAAACCAATTATGAAAGATTTTTGAGCTGATTCAATACTTCCTCAACTGATTTCTTCCAATTATCCTTTGATGAATGTTCTTGTGGCTGAGGATTTTGAATTTTTCGGGTAAGATCTTCCATTTTCTTCATTTATTCATCCCAGCTTTCATCTTCAAACCTAATTTTTTTCTTGGGACTTTGCTTGTGAAAATTCCTTCTCTTTGATCAAGACTTTGAATTCTAAATCTTGTTCAATA
The DNA here is from genome assembly GCA_023105745.1 of Austropuccinia psidii. Classification (NCBI taxonomy): domain Eukaryota; kingdom Fungi; phylum Basidiomycota; class Pucciniomycetes; order Pucciniales; family Sphaerophragmiaceae; genus Austropuccinia; species Austropuccinia psidii. The sequence continues at coordinate 15,309,344 of JALGQZ010000017.1, forward strand.
TATAAATTAAATATTTCCAATCTTGGAATGATATAGCCACAATCCAAAGCTTGCACCATGGCCTTATCCTTTATCATTAATTTATAAATGGATTTTTGAACACCTGAGGAAAGACTAGCCAAAAGTCCTTGATTGTGGTTAAATTCTCCTTGTATATATTGATACCTCTTTGGATAATCAATAATGGATTCATATTCCCCAGGCAATTATTCATATTGTCTCATATTTCTAATTTATCCTTCTTGTTTTGTCTTTGTAAATAATTGAGTAATTGAGGAAAGCTTATATCTTCTTTCAGGTGACACTGTTCCCAATCTTCTCTTCATATCCAACATTAATGGCTCCCAATCCCCAGTCTCATATCTGGGCATATCTTAAATGTGGAAGCTAATATCTTGGTCTTTATTCCAAAATGATATTTGTCTTGCTATATCCCTGCCACTTGCCCCTTCAATTTCTGGTATATTTCTCACTCTTCCAATAAATCTGTCTACTTCAATTCCAACAAACCATAAGTTATAATCCTTTGTTCTAATATTGAAAATTGGTTTATTATTTGTTAAAATTTCCTGTTGTAATGGGCTTGAAGGCTGTGAATGAATAGCAACCTTCTTTGTTAGATTATTTGGTCTTTGTTCAGTAAATGGTGTTGATGAGGACACAAGCCTTGAAAATGGTGATGGTGAACCTTTTTGTCTAAAGATTCTTGGAATGGTCATAGTTTCTTTAATTGGGATGCTTTCTGCTGTAAAACTTGATTCTTTTCTTTTTCCTTCCTTCTTGAGAAGCTCAATGAATTCTTTCTGCATTTCCAAACTTTTTTTATGACTTCTTTCTGCTGCTTACATATCTTCTTTTACCTACATGGTTTCTTCATTCATATTTTCTTCCTTTGATTCATAAGAATTAAATAGTATCTTTGATGATGATTCTGACTCCATATCAATATCTCCCTTTTTTGTTCACTTTTCTTTTTAATTTTAAATAGTTCCTTTAGTAATTTGTGAAAACAATCTATAACTATCTTTTAGTCTTTCTTCTTGGTTCTGTGTGTAACAACTGGTATACTATAATCTATGGGTGATTCTTCTCCAGGTGGTGTGTCTCCTCCCTTTGGATGGTAATAATAAAATAATTTTATTGAAGAGCTTGATGGTGATGATGATTAGAATCTTGTGGCTTGTCTGATTCCAGATTGGATTGATAAGCTTTTGAGATTTTGGATTGATAAAAGGCTTTTTAATGGATCTAATTTGAATTTTTCTTTTGGATAATTTACAGATTATTGATGGTTGAATCTGCAGGCCACTATTGCGACACCAGATGTGGGATGAAATAAGGCAGTACCTTGGAAGGAAATTATCAGCAATTCTGTTTTGAATTTTGGAATTATCCAATACCCATGGGTGCTAAGGTGTATTAAATTCCCCTATAAGTAATACTTAATAGTTAGCCTACAGAGAATCACAAAAGAAAATAAGATTTGTGGCTTTAACAGATAGAGAAAACCTATCAGAAGTCTCCAAATAAGACCCATAAATAAAAATACAGTCAAAACTCTTACTTATAGCTAAAGTTGTTGATAAAATAATGACTAAGGTTCTCTGTTATTTTAGTAAGACCAATAAGAATATATTTCTTTTATAATTTCATGTTGATTTTAATGATTTTTTTAATATTAATACTAAGAAAAAAACTACCAGAGTTAATTCTCTTGATATTTCTTTAATAGTTTTTTAATACTGCATTTATATCACTACTTGTTTTCTTTTAAGAATACCAAGATTATGAGCAAAGCTACTAAGCTTCAATTATTTGTATACTAATATTCTTCAACAATAATATGCCACTGAGAAAGGCTAATGAGATTTTCACTATGTTATACTACCATTATCCAGAAATACTAAGCTACTGAGCAAGGTTACTGAGCTTTTCACTTGTAAAACACTACTACTACTCTAGTAATTCTGCTAGTTCAGGGATGGCTGTGATCCTGGATAGTGGGAGCTTTTTACATGATTATTGGAAAAATGTGGGAGAGAGGACCTCTATTTATACCTTTTAGGTCTGCATAGAGCTTCTCAAAACAGGGTACCTAAAAAGCATAGTTGAGAGGTGTTAGCTTGTGAGACTTGTAGTTTTGGTGTAGCAACATGTTTTCTGAGAGAATTATGCTGGTGGTGCTTTTTCTAATCAAAATGAAGTGATTTAATTGAGATAATTTAGCTGATGAAATCTTTCTTTTTTCCAAGAAAGTGGAGAAAATACAGCTTCTGCCAAGTAGGATCTTTCAGGTCACATGACATCTGTGAAAGAATTTGGCTGGTCACATTTTTCTATTTGGTGAGTTTGTTATGTGTTGCTGGGAATTATGCTGGTGGTTCTTTTTCTTATCAAAATCATGTGATGTCTTTGAAATAATTATCTGGTGAGTTTTTTCCTTTTTGGTGACTTTTATATGTATTTGCCAATAGAATTATTCTAGTGGTGCTGTTTCTTATCAAAATCATGTGAGATAATTGAGATACTTTGGCTGATGGGATTTTCTTTTCGCCAAGAGAGTGGAGAAAATACAGCTTCTGGCAATTGAAATTTCTTCTAGTCCTATGATATATTTAAGAGAATTATGCTGGTGGTTCTGTTTCTTATTGAAATCATGTAAGGTCATTGAGATAATTTGGCTGGTGAGTTTTGAGTTTTTCCAATAAAGTGGAGAAAATACAGCTTCTGAAAATTAGAATTGTTTTCTAGTCATATGATATCTTTGATAGAATTTGGCTGGTGAGATTTTTCTTGAAGGTGGGGAAAGTATTTTTTCTCTATTTTCCTTTATTCAATGAGTTAAGAATTTTAACTTTGAGATTCAGTATTGAGGGAAATATCCTGATGGTTTTGTTTTAGAATCTTATCATTTTATATGGAGATTGCATCAGCTCTATCAAGTTAGATGAATGTTAATACTACTAAGAAAAGTTTTTTTCTTGGAAAATATATTTTAATTTTTGGCAAAGCATTGAGGTATTTATACCTTCAATTGAATCAAGGTGGGAAAATTACAGCTCTGATGCTGTGGTCTGTCTTCATATATCTGTATTTAGATTAACTCCTTTGAGTTTCATAACTTGCTATTGATGAGGAAATAAGGTTGAGAAAGGTTGTGAAAATAGAATTTTTTGATAATATATTGAGGCTATGTATCGTATATGTTTGTGTGAAACCTGTTGTTGTAATATTTAAATCTTTTTTGTGGAAACATTATATTATCATTTTTCTTTTGTTTTATTTGTAATCTTGAAGCTGGTATGATTAGTATGGAATATCAAAATGGTAGAAAGAATACAGTTAGATGCATGGAGGAGTCATTTGCATATGCTAAAGACAAATGAAATAAATCACATGCTACTCCAGACTTCAAGGTAAGGAATTTAATACTTTTATCTACCACCAACTTCAATAACATAAAAGAATAAAAAAAGCTCAAAGACTACTTTTTATGAACTTTTGTTATCAAAGATCTGCATTGGGAGATTGCTCTTGAAATAGAATTATCTAAGGAGCTTAGTAGTAAGCACCCTACATTTCAAGTAAACTTGATAAAACCTTGCAGCTCAGGTTATTCTGAAAATTTCCCCTTAAGGATTAAAGTTCTCCAGAATATACCTCTTGTTGAATCATCTGGTACTGAGAAAATTACCAAAATTTTCAAAGAAAGGAAATTGAGGACAAAAAAAGTAAGGAAATACTTTGTCAGGTACAGTGACCCAGCTTGTGAAGATGAAGGGTTAGCAGAAAAAGAAATAACTGAAGCTACCAAGCTTCTAAGAAGCTCCAGAAACACTAGAATTAAAAATTTTACAAAGTAATATGATTTTTTTAGGGGGAGGGAATTTGAGCCTTAGAGGTATTTTTCATATAACCAATGGACCACATGTAATACAATTAAGCTATAATTATAAAGAAATCAATCTATTGTTATCACATGAAAAAAGTTGAAGCATAAATATAGAATATATATATAAAACTAAAATTTTAATTATGTTTTAAAATAAAAAATTACACGAAAATTTAAAATTGTGAAAATACATTTTTACTTGAAAAATCAAGTAATAATAAAATTTCAACCAAAAATATTAAAATTGAAATATTTTTGTAAAAAAGTAAAATAAAAATTACTATATATTTTTTTACAAAACATAAGCTTATGAAAATTATCTTACCATTAGATTCCACATGAAAAATTAGGTGGGGTCACCTCTGAGTGAAAATTCGCTGACTCAACTCTAAATAAGCATAAATCAAGTTTTTAGTATTTTCTGTATGAAAATCCAAAAATCCTCAAACCTTAATTCAATTCACATTAAATGGTGTGTAAACCATCAATTTTTGTGTTGAAACTGAGTTGTGGTGTGTAGTTTACAAATTATGAGGAATTGAAGTATTTTGAATTGAAATGTCAAAATTTGTGTGTGTATTTTATAAGTGAACTTGAATTTACATATGTGGAGTCAACCATTACAGCTTAGTATTGGAAAATTTCAATTGAATTACATATGTAAAACTCTAGTATAGTACATGTTGAGGAATTAAAGAAAAATTAAATTGGAAAGATTAATTTTTTGGGGAAAAGGAATCTTAGCTCCAAGGGTGCCAGACTCCCACAAATACCTTATGAAAGGCGTGGGATGTCAAAATTCACACAAAATCTCTTCAATTTTGGTCTGGAATTGAGTCACAGGGTCTGTGATGCAATTGATGATGAGGTTGCAATACCAACCAGGGAAGATTTAACTGTTTCCAAGAGGGTAAAACTACCCCTAAGTTAAATAAATCTTAGTAAAAGCAGTTTTAACTGGTTTTGAGGTCTCTCACACACATTCTGACGTGTTTTGAAGGCTTGATACTAAGTATTACTATAGCAATAGCTGATTTAAGGGACCAAAATGGCTTAGGATAGAAAAAGATGACTAAAACTGGCCCTTTTGGGTTTAAAAGAATTTTCAATGATGCCATGGTTGGGATTTTTGTTTTCATTATTTTCTTATGGCTTATTAGTGGAAATTTCACTTTTGGAGTAAGAAAATTGGTGGCTAAAAAAGAATGTCTTCTTTGCCCCACTTTTCTCTTCATGTTAGAGTCTTTTCTTTTCATAATTAGTTTCAGCATTGTGAAGCCAATTAATAAAAAATTTCAAACACCTTTTTTTAAATCATTTTAAGCCTTTGGAACATGTGAAAAATAACTATGATCATTCTTTGTAACTCTTATAATCATATTTACCCTTGAATCACCCCAAAAGTGAATTAAAGCATCTTTCATCACTGTTAACTTTTTTCACTTTGGTTCCACATTGACTCTGGTCAGTTTTGGGTGTGTTTCATCTTTAATATTATTTTTAAAGACTCTTTTCTCATATTAATTTATTGCAGTACTTATCTCAATTAGTCTCAATTGAAATTGCTCTTGAAGAAATTTCTTTTGTAGCCATCAATATCTCTTTTAGAGTATTTTTGGATACCTCTTTATAATATTATTGCTTTATACTAAAAGTCTTAAAAAAATAAACTTTACATGTTTGCTTCTGAAACTCTTAAAAATTTCTATTTTTAATTGAATTTTCACTTATACAAAGTTTGAGGACATGAACAGTACTTGATATTTAATCAAATTTTCAGATCCACACCTTCCAATATTGAATCATCAACAGCAAGCAATGGAATTATTTCTGTGTAGAATGGAATAGTTGCTTGAATTTTCCACTGGATAAGTTGACCAAATATCCTGAGGGAATCATCTTCTGGGGCCTAAGATACCTTTGTGTTTTGCAATGTTGTAAATGTTGAATTTGCTTTCATAGCTTCAAATCTGAATGATAGTCAATTACAAGCACATACATAACAGAATTGAATTTGAAAAGTAATTTTACTCTTGCTGAGGTTTTTGGAATTGAGATGTACATAAGATGAGTGTGATATATTTGAAGGTGATAATGATATTCCTGAAATGTTGAAAGCTTTATCTTATTATCCAAAATAAAATGAAATAGGTGAGGTTTTGAGAGGACTCTTTATACATGAGTCTGGGAATTGAAGCTTTGAAACTCAGGATGTCTTAAAAAATATGGGTTGTTGGATTTTTAAGATACCATGAAAAATCCAAGCAATGCAATTCATTATTAGAGGAAAAATACTGGAAAACTTCTAACTTGAGAATTCTTATATTTGACAGCCCCTAATGAATATAATAGATTTAACTAGCAGCTATAAATTTATTGGATGAGCTAACACCTCCAAGTCTCTTCAGAATTTTCAGGACACTATTAATTTTAAATCCAACATGATTTTGTGTAATTGCATGAATTTTATTCAAATTTATAATTTCGCTATATTAAACAAATGAAGAAGCTATTTTGATGGGATACTATATTAATATCAAATAATTCCCATAAAATATGCAAAATTATTTATTCAATCATACCTACAGCCATATAGTTTATCAGAATCATAGGGCTAAAAATACCCAATATACAATTCTTTGTAGAACCCACTGAGATAGGAAACTTTAATAAGCTGATAATAAGAATTCAATTATGGAAAATCAATCAAGATTTAAATATCTGATTCAAATAAGGTTATTTAAAACTACATATCCTCTAAGAAAACAGCCACAAAACTATATGGAACATTGGTCCAAAAAAATTAAAGTATGTAACATAAATTAAAGAGAATCATCAGGTAATTAGAATTCTCAATATCAACTAGCTATATTGGTAAGAGAAAGCTCAGGCTATTGATTGATACAGGACTTACAGTGAGATAATACACTAAAGAAAATGCAGGAATTTCTAAGCATATGGTTCTTGAGGAAAATTATGTAAGATATGTCTATGAAGCTTTTGATAATATTACTATGAATAAGCATTACTATGAATATCATCATTAAGTATAATAGTAAAAGTTATTATAAAAACAATTTAAGAATTAATTAATGAATTATTTACTTTACTTGTTATACACTACAAGTGATTATAACAGTAAGGAGTAATTATCTACAACAATCAATTACAAGAAGTATTTAATAACAAAATCATTTTAGTATGTAATTATAAATTGAATTCTTGAAGAGAACTAATAATAGAGAGATACTTTGAGAATTAATTGAAAGAACTCACTAATATTACAATGAACCTTGGAAAGAATTTGGTAGAGAGATTTCATGGATAAATTGTGGATTTAAAGGATCAAGATTGATTTTTGACAGTATTGAAACAACTTATAGTTTATTTCTATGATTTCAAGTCTTTCTAATGGATTCTGAAAGATCAAAAAACTTGAGAAAACAGTTTAGCTAATACTTAATTGTTGGTATTAAAGGTATAATTGGATAATAAGATGATTTTGGAAAAACAGCAAAGGGAGGGCACTTTTAAGTCAACAACAGCCCACATAGGTGTACCATGGAGAAAAATGAAAAACTGGTGAATGAGAAATCAATAAAACCTTTTTGATTATTGATTGCATCATCTGTTGTCACATAAGATTATCATAATTAATCAATTAAGGCCTTTATGTGACTACCAATCCATTTTTAGTTAAGAAGAAAACATTTAAAAACTGTAAGTATTTTTTTATTTAATAATAAAAACTAATTTATCAAAGTTATCAACGTTATTGGAAATTTCATTACAGGTTGTATTTTTTATGAATTTTGGAAGATTCAGTGTTTCACATGGAGTCATCAAAAATGGACTGTAAGTAAACCTTTTAATTTTACTTATGAAACTGTGACTCTTTTAGGTTTCCTTATGGACAATACTATTCTCTATTGGTACTAAAGGATTCAGAAATATTAATTAAGAATTGTATTTTTAACAAATTTTTGAAGTTCTTACCTTATTTCTATGTAGAATGGCAAATATGAAATAATAGCATGTTTCTATGAGGTAAATCAGTGGATACTAGTCCAAAAAGGGTCTTAATTACTCTTTTAAGGTTTATACAAGGAAAATGTTTATTAAGGATTGACATGGTTACAGGAGTTTGAGTTTCTCTTTACCTTCTTGTCACATTAAAATAGCAGCTCATGTGCAGCTTTCTTATGATTTAATGGGAGTTTAACTTGGTAACCAAGTTTTCAAAAGGTTTTTGTATAGTAATTGGCCCATGATCAGCCATGTATCCAAGATTTAGAACTATTCATGCCTCAGAGGCCTCAGAAGTTGGGTACCCTGGCTCTCTTTGATGTCTTTTGTCCCCCTTAGCTAATTTCATGTCAAAAATAGTAATTCAGGCTTGAAGACTGATATCCACTATGGTGTACCAAAACAGTATGTAATAATACAATAATTTCAAGTGCCACAAACATGCATAAGACTAATACTAGTGTATATGTAATGTGGGATTTCCCACATTCCCATTATCTTGGCATGAAATTGAGAAAAACAAAAAAATTTCCACAATTCTTTTATGTGGTATTGATGATGTACTAATGAATTATTTTCCATATTACCACCTCATAGAGTTAATTTAAGCCTATTAAATCTATGGAGCTACCATAGGTCAATCTTTGTGTAGAATCCAATGCTGACCTTAAATACACGGATTTACCTACCCACAAAAAAGTTATTCATTTTTTCTGAAATCAAAAATGATGAATTTTGGATATATGAATGGCTTATGGGTTATGCATAGTTCATAATTGATCTTAATATTATTTGCAGCCCATTTTGGTTTGTAATATATACCTCAAGGCCCATAAATCAGATAATGATAAGTATTATCTAATAGATAGTGTTTTAGATGAGTCAACTCAAACTATCTATCAAAATATAACTTAAAAGAATACTTGAGGCTGTTTTAAAAAAATAATTAGGTTTCAAAAAACTTAGGTATTCACAAGAGAATAGTGGAAGTAGTCCATTTGGAACCTATACCCTAAATGAGGAATAAGTTTAATCCTTTATCAGACTTTAAAGCAACTAAAGGGAACACATGGAAGACTTTTTCCAGTGGAATAAATCCCTATATTATTTGTGACCAAAAGTATAACTTTTTGATCACATCTGAGAGAGTAGATTCTTGTGGAATAATTGAGCATAATTTGACCAATATTACTATTCTCTGGCTCCCAATTGAAAAATAAATTACATAATATAGATTAATTATATTTAATGAGGGCTAGAAGAAGACTAAAACCAGGCTGAAATCCTTGATAAAACTTTATTTAAAGTATGGGGTTTTTTCATATCAAGACAGATCAAACCCATTCAGGCCAGATATGGAACCAGTCATATTGAGTGTATGTGTTTGCTCTGGGCTCTTGAAAAATTAATCATTACTTAGATCAAAATTCTTATGAAATTTTGGCTAAATTTGATTCTATTAATCCATTTCTAAGCATAAAAAATATAACAGGAATATGTTGAGGTGGAAAACTATATTTAGGAATAAAGAGGAAACATGACTATTTTCAATTGAAGTAATATTATTCATAAGGATTCTGAGGTACTCAGAAGGCTAATATCACCAAATATACATGAGGAGCTTGAAGATGTGCCTTTGGGTTCAGATACTCACATAAAAAATTTAAGAAATTTGTATAACAAACAGCTATTTCTTCAAGGTATTATATATCAAACTGAAATTTGTTCAATTATACCTAGAAAAAATGTTGAATATTTTTTGGATAAGGTCAACAATGAATGTAAATTCCAGGTGTTCAAATATCTCCCTGTCTATGAGGTATTAATAAAAGATATGAGGTAACATAACAAGTATGAAAAATTGATTGTTCATAATCTTAATGAATTTCCTCAGGTGTATTACCTATTTTTGTAGGAACAATAGGTCCATTATTCTTCATTTTTCAAGGAATTATTTTGTGATGAAAAGAAGAGATATCAACAATGAAGCCTTATTATGAGATAATATGGGAATTTTCCATGAAGCTGACTTCATAGAATTCTTGAGTTAACAGTATATCTGGAGTTTTACTTAAGATATAAGATTTTTCAGTAAGTTATTTCAAATATGAATCAACCTGATCATATTATGACTATATCTGTGGGAATGTATTTTTATTATTGCCTTGAGTGGGAGGAACCTTGAGTTTTACTTTACATTCAATAAGTAAGCTTGAAGAAATTTTGTATCAAAATGAACCAATAAAAACCCACCTACCATGTTATCAAAACTAGAAGAGTTTTTTTAAGTGATGAAACATTATCTGAGGATTGAGCCCAAAAATCCAGGGAGACTTCAGACTAAAGCTTATCAAGATATAATTTCAAAAAATTGAAATTAATCATGTTTAAATATGATCTTGTGAATCTGATAGCTATTGTAAAATAATCTTTATTAATATTATTCAAACAAAATACTTCAATCTGATATATTCAACATTCAAAGAGTCAAAACATTGACTATTTATTGCAAAATGAAAATTAAATTTTCAATATTAGGAGCTCAAAGTCACATTAAGGCAGTTCTGATTTACAAAATACTAGTTTCCATTGACTCAAAATTTTGAAAGCTCACATCTTCATCTTCAAAACCCCCCATTGTTGTTTCTGAGTTCCCCTGGGGATTTGAACAAAATACTGATTCAAACAGAAACAGTTTACAACTATTTCCTTGATTTTTTTACCATTTCATTGTCATTAATTGAAGTCTTGAATAACCGAAAATCAATTATATAATATCAAAAATAACTATGACATGTAAATTGTATTCATCAAATTGAAATACTCAAAAATGACAAAGTATCCTGATTCAAAATTATAAGATTATTTGAAAATGCACAATCCCTTTTTCAAATATAATTATCACAATAAATTGAATATTGGCTGAACCAAGCTATGTTCAAAATAGATGAAACAAAAGAAAAATATATGATTTCAGAATGAGTTTCTAACAAATACAGGTCTTGGAATAACCTCTGATGATCATGGAAATGGAATCAAAGTTCTACCCCAAGACTTTGAGTGTATTTTCCCTTTCTTAAAAGAAATGGATGTTATTTTTGGGGGAAACCTAAATTTGACTTCTATTTCCTCATTAGGCTCTCAATACTGAAGCTTAAATTGTGAAGTGAAACCAAAATAATTAATTCATGTTCAAGGAAAAAGCTAAGATAGATATTAATAAGATAAGTTATTCAAATTAATTCTAATTTTAATTTTCAGGATCATTTAAATGAAATTATCATGAGTGAGGCTGACAAGAAAAATTTTATACAAGTGATATTAATGCATAATTTGAGATAATCGAGTAAAATATCCTCTTTGAAGAATCTTTAATCTTCATTAATATTAATTATCTATAAGAATAATGAATCAATACTATACCATATTGAATATTTAAATACAAGTGGAGTGTTAAGGGGTATTGAACATAATGAGGATGATAGACTTGATTTCTCTATCAAACATAATGAGGCCAATAATGATAAGGATATAAGATTACAAAGGTGGAGCCTTCTGAGAACCAACAGTTCAAGCATATATTCTAAGACTTTTGATATTTCAAATGATTAACAAAAAATCACATGATAAATTATGAAAAGAATATAGAAATTTAATGCATTCCTGAGAATAAGGCTGATTTATTTTAAGATGATATCATTGGTATATGTAGAGAATCCAAGTCAAGTTATTTTTCATATAAGGTTCATCTATGAAAAAATCAATAATAATACCTATTATCAAAAGTAATATTTGTAAGATGTGTCTATGAAATTGTTGATAATATTACTATCAATCAACAATACTATGACTGTTCTTATGAAAAATAAGAATAAAATTATCATATTCACAATCTAAATAATTACTTAATTAATTATTTCTTTTACTTCTTATACACTACTAGTGCAATATAACAGGAATTAGTAATTTTCTAAAAGAATCAATTTCAAGAAGTATTTTCATGATAAAAATTCTCTATTAAAATGATAAAATCATTTGAATATATAATTATCTTTTACAAATATGATTATAAATATACTTGTTGAAGAAAAACAAATACTAGAGAAATACATTAAGAATTAATAATAAACCACTAACTAATATTCAATGAACCTGGGAAAGAATATTGTAGAGAGATTTGGCAGATAAATTGTGGATTTATGGGATTAAACTTAACTTATAACAGTATCAAAAAGATATATAATTTATTTCTAGAATTTCACTTCTCTCTTGATTAATTCTGAAAGAATAAAACACCTAAGAGAAGCTTAACTAATACTTGTTGGTAACAAAGATATACTTGGATAATAAGATGATTTGGAAAAAACAGCAACAGGAGGCCTCTTTTAAGTAAAAGAAAGCCCACAGAGGTGTGCAATAGGGCAAACTGAAAAGCCAGTTAGTGAGAAAACAATAATACTTTTTGGATTATTGATTGCATCATTTGTTGTCACATAAGATTATCATAATTACTTCATGCTTTTACATGACTACCAACCTATTTGTGTTTAAGAGTAAAAAGAGTAACAACTGTAGATATTCTTTTATTTTAAAATAAACATTAATTTCTCAAAGCTATCAATGTTATTGAAAATTTCATTGCAGGTTGTATTTTTTGTGAATTTTGAAGATTCAGTGCTTCACGTGGAATCATCAGAAATGGACTGTACGTAATACTTTTATTTTACTTATTAAACCATATTTTTTTTGGTTTTTTTATGATTCATACCATTCCTCATTTGGCCTGGAGGCTTCAGAGAGATCAATCAAGAATTGTATTTTTAATAAATTTTTGAAGTTTTTACCTCATTTCTACATAGAATTGCAAATATCACAGTATGGCAGGTTGCTATGAGGTAAATCAATGGATACTAGTCAGCAAAGGGTTTTAATTACTCTTTTATGGTTTATCCATGGAGAAGTATTAAGAATTGACATGGTTACAGGAGTTTAAGCTTCTCTTTATCTTCTTGTCACGTCAAAATAGCAGCTTATTTGCAGCTCTCATGATTTAATGATAGTTTAACTTGGTAGCTAAGTTCCCAAAAGGTTTTAGTATACTAGTTAGCCCATTATCCGACATGGATCAAAGAATCAGAATCATCCATGCCTCAGAGGCCCCAGAAGCTGGGTACCCTGGCTCTCTTTAATGTCTTTTCATGTCAAAAATAGTAATTCAGGCTTGAATACTGATATCCACTACGGGTGTACCAAAATAGTATGTAAAAATACCACAATTTTAAGTGCCACAAACATGAATAGAACTCATCTTAGTGTATATGTAATGTGGGATTTCACACATTACCATTATTCTGGCGTGAAACTAAGAAAAGCAAACTGTTTTCACAATTCTTTTATGTGGTATTGAAGTATTTTTCATACTACCACCTCATAGAGTTAATTTAAGCTTCTGAACTTTATAGAGATACCCTGGGTGGATTTATGTATAGAATCCAACTATGGCCTTAAATGCATGGATTTACCTACTCAAAAAAAGGTTATTCATCTTTCCTGAAAGCAAAAATGATGAATTTTGAATATATGCATGACTTATGGGTTATGAATAGTTAAGAATTCATTTTAAAGATAATTGTGGCCTATTTGGGTATGTAAAATATACCTCAAGGCTCACATTCCCTTGGACCAAAAAATAAAATTTTACTACAATCTTATTAATGATATTAAGAAGAAAAAGGCCCCAAGGGTGTTCAATTCCCACTGTCCAACGTCTTTACATTACTCTGATAAAGTAATTTAATTCTAATTCATAGACATATTCAGGATTGTGGCCTTCTTTCATGTCTAGATCTTCTCAAGAGTTTATCTTATTCATGTATTTCTGATTCTTCCAGACATTCAGCTTCATGTACTGGATTTCTATATATGGAAAGATACTCTCTTTAATTTTTACCCCTAAGTCTCCTTAATTTAATTACTTTATTTATCTTTTTGTTTTCAATCTGTCCCACTGGTGGTACAGTTAAAGGAGTTGAGTTCCTTAAAGGAAACAATTCTTTTTTAGATTGTTGATAAGGGTTTATCAAGCTTACTGGAAAGGTGGGGTGTTTATTTTTAATTAACCACTTGGTTCCACTTGAACTGCATTGGTACCATGCAAGGCAGCAATAACAAAAGGTCCTGCATAAGAATTTTTGAGTTTCTTTGGGAATTTTATATTCTTAAAATTCAGCATTGAAACTAGACCTAAGTCCCCTACTTTGAAGTCTGGTACTTTATGACTCTTGTCCCACTTCTGTTTTGCATATTCAAAAGCATCATCCATTCTTTGTTGTGCATTGTGTTTTACTTGCTCAATCATCATTTTGAAGCTGGAAGGTGTAGGATGGATTGAAATAGGTCTTTCCTCAGTGTGTCTGCTGGGAGTCATGGATTCCATTCCTTCTAAGCAGGAGTCTCACCTGTGGAAGAATGGACTGATGTCTTATATGCCAATTAGAATGCTGGTATTAGAGTGCACCAGTAATGGGTAAAGCCATCTGAGTCTTAGACTTCTAATCCATAAGCACAGAATCTCTTGATAATGTCCTCTAAAGTTTGAATCATTCTTTCTTCCAGCCCATATGTTTGAGGGTGATATGCTATAGAAAGTTATAACTTGGTCCCAAATAATCTATGAATATTTGTCCCAATTGCAGATGTGAATTTGGGATCTCTGTCACTTAAAATATTCTTAAATAACCCTGTATGAGGAATAGCTCTATTCCATAAACGAAAAGCTGTATCCATAGCTGTATCATCTTTATGACATGTTAAGAATATGGGAGTTTTGCTATATCTGTCTACAATTACTAATCAAGCATTATAGCTTTGGTCACCACTTGGATGAAGTTCTGTGCCCCAATCCATGTGAAACACTTCCCAAGGGGGTTTTGGTTCTTTAATATGAATCATAAGTCCAAATTTCTTGCCTGTACTCCTGTTTTCCTTTTGGCATCTGTCACAGGTATGGCAATATTCAATGGTCTATTTTCTCCAAGATGGCCACCATGAACAGTTTTTCAATTTGTCAAGTTTTCTTCTGAGAGGTGTCTAGAGTAGATGCTATCATGACATTCATGAATTATTGTATTGATAAGTAATATACTGCATAATTTCATTACACAAGAATGTTTGGTCCTGTGGTAGATTATGCCTTCAAAAAAGTGAAATTTTCCTTCAGAATAAGAATTTTTTCATACCGTATCTAACGAACTAACCAAAGATGTATATTTGCAGTATTTATCTAGCAAGAAAGTCAAGATATGGAAATTCTTGTCTTGCTTATAAGATTCTCTGACTTACTCAAAGAATTGAGTTCCAATATCAGTTATCTTAATGCGTTCAAGTGGAGTCTGTGTATCTGCTTCCAAAGGGACATAGGCTGGCCTATCAGGAGCATTGGCTAAAGACCACCTACTAAGTCCATCAGCATTCTTATGAATATTCCCTGCTTTATGGACTATAGTCATGTTTCCTCTATATTCTTGGATGGCTATCTGCCATCTCAGCATATGTCTTTCAGGTGTCTTCATGTTAAGAAGCTATTTCACTGCATCACAGTCAGTTATCACTTCAAAAACACTGCGATAAAGATAATATTACAACTTCTCAAGTGCCCATACCAAACATAAGCACTCCATTTGCCTTCTGTTGGTTTAATTTGCCCTGGGATATAACAAATTGGTCCTTCTGTAGGGTTTTTATCAATAATTTTGACTTGATGCAGGGCTGCTCTCAATACATCTCCACATGCATCAATGTAAAATTTGAAAGGTATCTTCCAGTCTGGCTAGAGGAGTAAAGGTGCTTCTATAAGATCTTTCCTTATGTCATAAGCTTTAATCCTTTCATGTGTCATATCAAGTAATTTTGTTGATCAAAGATTCCATAGAGTGACTTGGCTGGAATTGAAAAATCCTTCAGGTGTTTACTGCAATAACTGGCAAATCCAAGAAAAAACATCTTTTCTTTCTTATTCTGAGTTATTGGTTTAAGTAACACTGCTGCTACTTTATTTTTGTCAATACCCAAGCTTATACCAGACACAATATTTTCTAGAGCTTTAAGTTCTTCAAAGCCAAAGTTGCACTTCTTGAGTGAAGTCTTCATATTTACTTGTGCAACTTTGTCAAGTACTCTTTCAAGTCTTTCAAGCTTCAAAGACCATGAATCTGAAAATATTGTTATATCATCAATATACATAATGAGCTATCCTTCAGATAATTCTGTGGGGAAGATGGTATTCATCATTCTTTGATAATTGGATGGAGCATTTTTAATAACAAATGGCATTCTAAGATACTCATAAATACCATGGTGGGTGATAATTCTAAGTAATTTCCTGGCTTTGGGTGTCAAAAAACTTTGATTAAAGCCCTTTAATGCAGCCATTGATGTTATATACTTGGTTTTAGACAATTGGGTTAAAGTTTCTTGGATTCTAGGAATTGGATACCTATCTGGAACTGTTTAGGTATTCAATTCTCTAAAGCCTCAAACCATCCTTGATTTGTCATGATGCCAAGCAATCATAGCAGGAGTTGTGACTTCAACTTCCTCATTATGGCCTACTTTTCTTAGTCCACCAAGTTGTATCAACTTTTGGATATGTTTGTCCAAGGCTTCTCTGGCTCTGGGACATGCTGGATAAGCTGGTCTTCTAAGTACTGGATGGTATGTTCTTCCAATATTAAGAGGAATATTAACTTCAGGTCCTTTAATAGTTACTAAAGGTTCATTATTTGAAGCAAATTCACTTTTATATGCGTAAAGCACATCAACAGGCTCATGCCTCATTTTGGGTGATAATGATGGGTAAATCTGTCCTTCAATAAGGTGATTATTCACAAATTACTCCTTATGAGTATCTTAATTTGAAGATACCATTGATATTTGTTTGGGGACATTGGAAAAAGAAAGTTTTTTTCTTTTATTTTCTCCAATTGTAAAAAATGTGTCCCTATGGTTATTGATTTCAATACCATAAATATTTAAGTAATCATTCCAAAAATGATATTCCAAGATGTACAATTGTCCATTATTACTATCTCAGTTTTCATTATTTCACTTCCTGCAGGGTGTAGAAATACAATATTAGTGTCCAATATGCCTAAATGGTACAAATTATTACTGGAACTACTAAATTGCACACCTTCTATTGGTGATAGATGATTTTTCCATTCAGGGAGTATGATTTGAAGGTAATCTTTGCCTATACAAGTGAGAAATGCTCCTGTGTCCAAACTGACTTTGGCTTCAACATAATTCATCAGAATTAATGTGATACAAGATGATCCAGCTGTGAATCCCTTGCCTCTAGCAGGTTTAGTCTTACACATTCCAGAATTTTATATATTAATCAGGTTATAGAGATCTTCACTATACTGTGGCAAGTGAGTATGGAATTCAGTGACTTCAAAGAAGGGTGTAATGTTCTCAATAGAAAGGTCCTCTACTGGTGTGTCTTCAGAGACTTCCTAATCTTGGTCAGATGCTTCTTTCTCTTTAGAACACTGAACATCTTCAATAACTTGAACTCCATTGATTTTAGTATTTTTGATTAAAGTGTTGGCTAAATGTGAGGTGCTTCCACCTTTATGAAGCTTCAAGACAGGTTTCTTATCTTCTTTTGAAATCTTATGATCATTCTGGATTCCATAGGGTTTCTAATCCAGGTTCTACCAATTCTTGTCCCAGTAATGATATCTTCAATGGCATTAATGTAGTCTTCTGTTGAACAGGGCTCTCCACATCTACACTTGATAGAATGTTCTAGTTCTCCTCCACATTTTCTTAACTTTTTCAAATTGATCATTGAGTCAGACATATCTGGGTGTAAAGCAGATAATCTGTCTTTCCATTTGAGGAACAAAGTGAATGTTTTATATTTTTATGAGTTGAAAATTGCACTTCCAAAAGCATTTTCCATTATAAATCTCCAAGAACTATTGGCCCACTTGGTGATTATTTCAGATTTCCACCAAGAACAATCATGTCTCCCATGTTCTTGTTCCCATTTTAAAATACCATCTTTTTGCAGTACTGGAAAACAAAGAGTGAAGTTTACCCACTAAAATTTCATCAGGTATATGAAAATCTTCCTGCCAAATATCAACTGTTCTGATGAAATCAATATAATTATATTCTCCTTCACCAGAGAATGTTGGCCATTCTTTTGATTTGGGAATATCTTTTGCAGATATTGCATTTTCTCCTGGAAAGAGGGTCAGACTTCCTTTCACAGAAAGTTTCTCTTAAGTCAAAGGTGTGGAATGTCTGGGCTTATGTGAATTTGGTTCATAATTCTTATGAATCTGTTCCACATGTGCAATTATTTCATCCTTTAATTTCTGCCTTTCACTTTCACTTCTTGCTAAGTGTGTGGCAAAGAAATTGGTATTATCAACTATTTCTAAAACATTATTTTTAGAATTTTAGGCTGGTAATTAATGTTTGCAATGGAAAGATCTTCCATTCCATCATCTTGGACTTGATATTTACTTTCAATTCTGTAACATATATTGGAAATTAAGTCAATTATGGCAGTTGTTAATTTATGCCAATCAGAAGAAGTTCCATCAATCTTTTTCAACTCATCAATATCTGATGTCATTTTATTCATTTTTTCATCAACTTTATCAATTTCTACACCAATACTAGATTCAAAAATCTTTATTTAATCTATTTTTTTGCATGGAAAATTCCTGTTCATCCTTTCCTGCTTGTTGGCTGTGAAGTCTATAAGAGTTCTGTCCATATTGAAAAATCTGTCCACTGCTGAAGGCTTCAATTTGGAAATCATGTACCATTGTGGGTTAGGTCTGTGCCAATTGCTTTTGCCTTTTACCTTTCCCTGATGGCTCTTGGGACCTTTCTGCTTCCTCTGAGGTCCTTTGGGCTTGTTTTTGGACATTTCCACAGCTGGTTTGGAGCTGGTAGACGCCACTGGGCCCTCTTTCTCCAATGCTGGGGTCATTTCCAACTCCTTCTTCTGGTCTATGGATAAAGGACTTTGGCTCTTAAACCAATTCTTTATTTTTGTGACCTTGTCTTTTCAAGACAATGGGATCCACTCTCCTAAGAGCTCTCTGCTCTTCTCCTTACCACGAAAGCTTTTGATCTGTAAGTAGAAGTTCATACCCCCCTGCCAAAGGTTTGGGAATATTTCCTCCTGCTCTTCCTTGGCTGCTCTGTATCATTTTTGTTACTGGGACTGATATATCTCTATGGCTTCCACTTGGAAATAGTTCAGCCTTGAAATACTACCTTGAATCAGTTCAGGATCATAGCTCACATCAACGCTTGTAGGTACAGACCTTGGGAAATGGGTGGAAACTCTGGAATCCTCCAGAAATGTCTTTCTTAAGGAAGACTATCCAGATCTGGCCCTGGTCCAGATCCATCTGGTTGGACTGAATAGTTGCTTCAAGTTGTGGTATTCACCATTTTCATGTCAATTTGAGCAAAAATAAAGAATTGTAAGATGTGTCGATGAAACTGTCATAATATTACTATTAATCAACAGTACTATAACTGCTCTTATGAAATATAATAATAAAAAATTATTATAACCACAATTAAATAATTAAAGAAGTAGTTCTTTTACATGTTATACACTACTAGTGATTATAACAGTAAGCAGTAATTGTCTACAAGAATCAATCACAAGAAGAGTTTAATAATAAAAACTTCTTTTATTAAAATAAGAAATTTATTTTAATATATATAATTATCTTTTACAAGAATAATTATAAAGATAATTTTTGGAGAAAACTATTACTAGAAAAAAACTTTAGTAATGGAGATAAATTACTCACTATTAATCCAATGAACCTTTTGGATGATAATAGTAAAGAAATTTGCCGTGGAATTGTGGATTTAATGGATCAAAATGGATTGATAAAATTATTACAACGATATATAGTTGATATCTATTATTTCAAATCCTTCTAGATTGATTCTAAAAGAATAAAGCACTTAAGAAAATTGTAACTAATACTTACTTGTTGGTAACAAAAATATAATTGGATAATAAGATGATTTGAAAAACAGCAGGAGGAGGCCTCTTTCAAGGCAAAGACAGCTCACAGAGGAGTGCCATGAAGCAAACTGAAGAGCCAGTGAGTGAGAAAACAATAATCCTTTTTGGATTATTTATTGCATCCTTTGTTGTCATATGAGATTATCATGATTACTTAACTAATGCTTTTACATGACTACCAACCCATTTATGGTTAATAATTAAAGGAATAACAGCTATAAACCATATTTTATTTCATAATAATCATGAATTTATCAAATATATCAAGGTTATTTGAAATCTCATCACAGGTTGTATTTTCTGTGAATTTTTGAAGATTCAGTATTTCACATGGAATCATTGAAAATGGACTGTAAGTAAAGCTTTTAATCTTAGTGATGAAAACAGAATTCTTTTTGGTTTCTTCATGAGTAGTACGTTTATACATTGGTAATGAAGGTTTCATCAAGATTCCTCAAGAATTGCATTTTGAATGAATTTTTGAAGTTTTTACCTCATTTCTATGTAGAATTGCAAATAGCACAGTATTCCAGGTTGCTATGAGGTAAATCAATGGATAGTAGTCCAAAAAAGCGTTTTAATTACTCTTTTAAGTTTTATCCATGAAAAAATATTAAGAATTGACATGGCTACAGGAGTCTAAGTTACTCTTTACCTCTTTATCACATCAAAATAGTAGGTAATTTGCAATTTTCTTATGATTGAATGATATTTGAGCTTGGTAACTAGGTTCCCAAAAGGTTTTAGTATACTAATTGGGCCATGCCCAGCCATGGATCCAAGACTTGGAGCTATCCATGCCTCAAAGGTATCAGAAGTTGGGTACCCTGGATCTCTTTGATGTCTTTTGTCCCCCTTAGCTATTTTCAAGTCAAAAATAGAATTTCAGGATTAAAGACTGATATCCATTATGGGTGTATCAGAACTGTATGTAAAAATACCATAATTTCAAGTTCCACAAACAGGCATAACACTATTTTTAGTGTATATGTAACATGGGATTTCTCACATTCCCATTATTTTGGCGTAAAATTGAGAAAAACAAAAAAATTTCACAATTCTTTTATGTGGTATTGATGATGTGGCATTGAAGTATTTTCTATATTACAACCTCATAGAATTAATTTAAGCTTGTTCACTCTATGGAGCCACCCTAGGTGAATTTTTGTTTGAAATCCAAATCTGTCCTTAATTACATGGATTGACTTACTCAAAAAAAAGTTGTTCATATTTTCTGAAATTAAAAATGATAAATTTTGAATCTATGCATGACTTATGGGTTATGCATAGTTCATAATTTATTTTTAAAGATAATTGTGGCCTATTTGGGTATGTAAAATATTCCTCAAGCCCCACAAGTATACAAAACCTTCTCCATCTATTTGACACCTCATAATCAATGTTATGGGATAGTGTCCCACAGTAAAGCTGTATTGGTCTAGATGTGGAATTTTGACCTTAAAGCTTCTACACCTTTTTCAGTTCTTAAGATATTGAGCTCAAGGTTGGTCCATTGTGTATCCCTAGCTGCAATCTACACAATGGTACCTCATTTGGTATGGTTAAAATTGAATATGGCAAAGCTATGCCATGTTCAATTTTAGTTATCCAGTTATTTGATTATCTCAAAATCTGTATGAAACTAGTTTGCCCCCTAATTTTTGTTCTAGATGAAATATGAGGAAATGGATAGCATCATCAGATATTCCTTCTTGTGCTCTTCCCAAACTGACCCCGCTTTATGTATCTCATACTTAATCTGTAGAAGTCAGAGGAGACGTAAATATTTTGTTCCTCCTTGTTTGGCTTTATTTTGGGAATAACTTCTATATTTTTGGTGCTGGCTCAACTTGGCTAGTACCAATGAATAGACTTGAATTAGAGCTTCAATTTCAATACCCATTTTTTGTGGTTAAGCCTCTTTTTCTGGATTTCAGATGAGAGGTGAAAATTAAGGTTTATGCTCAGAAACTTCTTTCAACAGGAATAACTTTTGTATTCTTTGTTCTATGATGATGGGACTTGTATATTTAGGAACAGGTGAGGTCCCCTTTTTTTCAATACTTTTTAAGCTGTTTTGGCTCAGCTACAATTTTTGGTGGTATTTTTCTGTACCATTGGTTTATGGTATTCTGGCTGTCATGCTTGTTCTCTGGTTTTCAGTCACATGCTGACACCAGATGTGGTTCCAAAACCACATCTTATCCCAGCATGTATTATGCAGGTGTTGTAATATCAACAAGTCAGTCCTTGGAAGTGACAAATATTCACTCTTCCTACATGAACAGGTCTAAAATACCTTTTCACCCATTTTCAGGATAAAAAGGAAGCTTTCTCTGCCCAAAAGAGGAATCTCCATCCTGCTCATGAGTTCCTATCTAGTACAGCTGTCGAAAATAGTTATGCTATTTTGAAATAATCAGGTATCCTTCTAATACTAATTATTGTAGTTTTTATTATAATAATCCACTTGATAAATCTGTGCCAAGCGCTTTCAACTGCGCTCACCACCACTATAGCTTTGTAGTAAATCCATTGTACTTTATTTAAAACCTATTTTAAACTCCTTAATCCATGTCACAGTCATTGTTAGAGGCTTTTAAGTCATTGTTAGAGGCTTTTAAGTCATTGACTATTACTCCATCATAGACTCAGCCTGACATTTTGAGGGCCTGTCTATGTTTGAAACATCATTTTTGTACTCTTTGGTATAAAAGTGAGTAATTTCTCTTATTTCTTATATTTTAATTACCTTTTTATCAATTTTTAGTGACAGAATGATCTTAATGGAAATAAATAATACATAAAATATCATATATTATTATTTTTTGTTCAATGGTATACAATCATATACCATTTTTTGATGATGGTAGTTCTAATATAATTCCCACAGTCTTGTTTGGGCATTTTTTTACATATGAAAACAAAAAAGCCCTATTATTATTCCTTTTGAAGAATACCTCTGTACTGTGAAGAACAATTTCAGAGGTGTGGTTGGACATATTGATAATTTAAATTTTCCCTTACAGAACTGCTTTTAACATTATAATAGCTAATTAAAAGATAATCTGTGAGAGGTTTGGGACAAAACAGTAGTTTTAAATTGTAATTTTGAATTTCAATTATACATCATAATACAAGGGTACAATATAGACATATATTGTACCAGAGGAAATTCTAACGTGTTAAAATAGAATTAGAAGAAGTCTTAACTGAAATAAGCCCTCAAGCTTTGTTTCAGTGGAAGAAATCTTCATACCACTTGAGACCCAGTAACAGGCCAACACACCAGTGTCACTCTCAGACACAGCAAAAGCCTCATATCAAAAAAAAAGTGGATACAAATTGCCACTTAGAGTACTAGAAGGCCATAAATCTCTGCATTCATAAAAGGTAAACCAAACTTGAGACCTTGTACAGGGAATATTACTATAATTAACCCAGTTGAAACATCTAAAGGCAAATTGCCTAAAGCAGCTGATAACAGATCTTTACAAGGAAAATTAAAAGGTAAATAGCATAAGAACAAATGTTTTTTGGCTGCTTGAAAACGCTGATGTGTCCCCTGTACACCTCAGGAACCAGGAAGAGCACAAAAAAGGACACTTCAGAACCAGAATATTATGATCTGGACATCATAGCAGATGGCACAACACTGAGGGAGATCATACCCATGCTGCCATTCACCTTTGAATTAAACAAGAACCTCAAACAAGAGGACTGGAAGGATATTTATCAAGCTCTTGCACTCCACCAGCTTGTGATCCTTTGAGATATTACCTCATATCCAAAAAAGTCACAAGAAAACTTTGCAATACTTATTCTTTCAAATAACTATCTTAAAGTAAGTGAAAATGCCATAAATAGGCATAAATCATTAATCAACTTATATTCTCATGAGTAAACATGTAAAATAAGCTACATAATTGGTTTTTCCATGATAAAATACACATATATCATTTTTATGGCATATCCGTAAAGTCAATAATTAATGAATAATAAGTAAGAATACCATAAAAAAGACATAAATTCCTATTTATCTGAGAAACCAATGAAAAAATATGAAAACTAAACTGTACAATATTATTACCCATTGGAACTTCCACATATGAGATTTTTATGTCATATTTGTAAAGTCAATATTGAAAGAAATTGTCAGGCGGAGTTTATCTTGAAGCTAATAAAGACTAGTTACAAGCTTTAACTATGATTGTTACATGGTTAAAATGATTAAAAAGTTTGTTTTGATGATAAAAGAGGTTGATGATGAAGTACACAGGGCTTTACTATTGAGGAATAGTGGTGATGAGTGCTTTTGAAAGCCCTAGGTGAAATAATTATCAGTTGGTTTACTATAATAACTACTACAATGATTAATATTATAATTATAACCTTATTAGTTTCTAGGAGTATAACCTTTTTTGAAAGTTTCACTATGTAGGAATTCAAGAGCAGGATGAGGAAACCTTTCCTGGTGGAGAAAATACCCTTTTTTATCCTAAAATTGGGTGAAAAAGTCTTCTGGACCTTTCCATGTAGAGTAAGTAAAGATTTTTCACTTACAAGGACTTGCTTGTGGCTTTCACAAGGCCTGTATAGCCTGTATTGGGCTCAGATGTGGTTTTGAAACCACATTTGGGCAGTTTTCACCAATAAAGAGTGAATATTTTCATCTGGGGACCACATAGCCCTTGTCTGACATGTATTACGTATAGAATGCTGTACATAACCTGTACATGACCCCAGTATTGGTCAAAATATGAGGTATTGAAGTATAAAAAAGCTCCTTTGTCTGTTTGACACCCCATAGTCATAGTTATGGGATATTATCCCATAGTAAGGCTGCATTGGTCTAACTGTGGGATTTTGACCTTAAAGCTGCCATAACTTTCTCAGTTCTTGAGATATCAAGATCAACATTGGTTCATTGTGTAACCCTGGGTGTGTTGTACACAATGGTACCTCATTCAATATGGCTATCATTAGATATGGCAACATTATTCCATGTACAAGACCTTTGTACATATGAATGATTTGCTTAAAATCTGTATAGAGCTTGTTTGCCCCATAACCTTTGTCTAGATGAGATACGGGGAAATGGATGGAGCCATCAGATAGCCCTTATTTTGCTCTTTCCAAAATGAACCCACTGTAGATATCTCACACTAAAACTGTAGCAGTTAGATGAGAGGTGAATATTTTTTTCACCCTTATTTGGCCTGATTTTGGCTTTAACTCCTGTAGTTTTGGTGCTAGCTCAATTTGGCTAGTACCATTGGATAGCCCTGATTTAGAGCTTCATCTTAAATACTCATTTGATGTGGTTAATCCTCTTCCTCTGGATTTCAGACAAGATGTGAAAAATAAAGTTCATGCTCAGCAACAACTTTGTTATTCCTTGTCCTAGGTTGGTAGGACTTGTTTATTTGGGAAGTGGTGCGTTTCCACTTTCCTTTGATACCATTTGAGCTGATTTGGCTCCTGTCCATGTTTGGGTGGTATCTTGGCTTTACCATTGGTTTATGATATTTGGCTGTCATGGTTGTGCTCTTGCTTTGAGTCACAGGCTGACAGAAATAACCTGAATATATGCACTTTTATGCTCAGTGCATATATTCATGGCTTTTAGCTCATTTCTGTTAAAATACACATGATAGAGAGTTAAACCAAAAATGAAGATGGAATACAGATATAAACTATATTAGACAAGTTAAAAACAAGGTTATAACTGGTAAGGGCTTATTGAATAAAATTGCTATAGCTGTTGACCACTTTGTTGTGAAAGTGGTCCAACCTTACAACAAAGCAGATATTAAGGTTCTATTAGTTCATACTTGAATAATGATGTATTTTTTAGCATTATATTCAAGGTACAAGCCCATGAATAATTGCTTGAAGTTTAAAATAGTGAATTTCAACAGACAAGCTGAGTTACAAGAAAAATCATCAAAAATACGGTTTTGATGATGTAATTAAATTCTCTTGAAAGCTGAAGTATTACATGTTAAGCTATCAGAAACCACTCTCAGATTGGCTGTAGCTTTCTTTACTTGCAAGGTATCATTGATCAAAGATTAAGCTTAAAATTGATCATTTATGATCACTCACTGTAATCTTATTTTAGGCCTAACACATATACAAGTGATAAAAGTGGTTCATACTATTACATTAATATTAATACTAATAAAGTCCACAACTTTTAGGCTTCTTCCAAGCCTATGATGTCAGCAAACCTAGAGTTATAGTGATAACTCTAAATAATGGCATAATAATGAGATAAGATGGTTTAATTATGATTTAATCATCACTAAAACTTGGAATAATGATCAATTACAGTGGATAACATCAGTACACATCTACTAGAAGCCTGTTTGACTCTAGGAGGAAAGATTTTACTATAAATAGAGCTCTTTTTCCTCTCTTTCCCTGTAAGCCTTGAGGTATATTTTACATACCCAAATAGGCCACAATTATCTTAAAAATAAATTTTGAATCATGCATAGCTCATAAGTCATGCATATATCCAAAATTCATCATTTTCAATTTCAGAAAAGATGAATAACGTTTTATTGAGTAAGTAAATCTATTTATTTAAGGCCAGATTTGGATTCTACACAAAAATTCACCTAGGGTAGCTCCATAGAGTGAATAAGCTCAAATTAACTCTTTGAGGTGGTAATATGGAAAATACTTCAATACCACATCATCAATACCACACAAAAGATCTGTGAAAATTTTTGTTTTTCTTAATTTCATGCCAAAATAATGGGGATGTGAGAAATCGCATGGTACATATACACTAAGAATAGTGTTATGCATGTTTTGGTCACTTAATGTCATGGTTTATATTATATGAAATTTTGGTACACCAATAGTGGATATCTCACTTGAAGCTTAATTTTCTACTTTGACATGAAAATTAGGCAAGGGGGACAAAAGACATCAAAGAGAGCCAGGGTACCCAGCTTCTGAGGCCTCAGAGGCATGGACAGCTCCAAAGCTTGAATCCATGGCTGATCTTGGCCCAATTAGTAATCCAAAACACTTTGGGAACTTGGTTACCATGTTGCAACTTCTGTAAATCTTAAGAAAATAGCAAATGACCTGCTATTTTGACTCACCAAGGAGGTAAAGAGCTACTTAGACTCCTGTAACCATGTAAATTCTTAATTTCTTTCCATAGATAAACCCCGAAGAGTAAGTAAAACCCTTTTTGGACGTGTATCCATTGATTTACCTCATAGCAACCAGTTAAACACTGATATTTGCAATTCTACGTAGAAATGAGGTAAAAACTTCAAAAATTCATTAAAAATACAATTCTTAATAAATCTCTCTGACACTTTTGGGACCAATGGAGAACTGTATTATCTATGGTACAACCAAAAAGAATTATTGTTTTACTAGTAAAATGAAAAGTTTTACTTACAATCCATTTTTGACTATACTACATGAAACACTGAATCTTCAAAAATTCATAGTAATTAAAACCTGTGATAAATTTCCAATAAAATTAATACCTTTGAGGAATCAATGATTTTTTTGGAATAAAAGAAGATTTACAGATGTTACTCCTTTTATTCTTAACCATATTGGGGTTGGTAGTCACATAAAAGCATCAATTAAGTAATTATGATAATCTTGCGTGACAACATATGATGCAATCAATAATCAAAAAGGGTTTATTGTTTTCTCACTCACTGGTGTTTCAGTTTGCTTCATGGAATGCCTCTGTGAGCTGTTGTTGACTTAAAAAAGGCCTCCTCTTGCTGTTTTTTCCATATCAAATCATCTTATTATCCATTCATATCATTGTTACCAACAAGTAAGGATTAGTTAAATCTATTCTTAAGTGTTTTAATTCTTTCAGAATCAATCATAAAGAAGTGAAATCATAGAATCCAACCATATATTGTTGTAATCCTGCTCTAAATCATTTTGATCCCTTAAATCCACAATTCTACGTCAAATTTCTCTACTTATATCTTTCAATAAGTTCTTCAGAGTATAAGTGAGTCATTTATCTTTAATTCTTAAAGTTTTTCTCTAAAATAAATTTTTTTCAAAAATTATATTTATAATTATTCTTCCAAAAGATGAATCTATATTAAAATAATTTTATTATTTTAATAAAGAAGTTTTTATTATCAAATTCTTCTTGTCATTGATTCTTGTAGACAATTACTGCTCACTGTTAAAATCACTAGTTGTTTTTAAAAAGTGAAAGAAATAACTCTTTAATTATTTGATTGTGGTTATAATAATATTTTATTATTATATTTCATAAGAACAGACATAGTACTGTTGATTAATAGTAATATTATCATCAGTTTCATAGTCAAATCTTACATTTGGGGCCTGGCCGTGTTTTTTGAACCTTGTACCCTTAATCAATATATTTTTTAGTTCTAAAATATATTAATTTAATGATATTTTTTTCATTCATTTTAAAGTAAAAATAATTTTTATTTCTGAAATTGTTTTGGAAATCTTTTTCATTGAGGAATTTGGTTTAATTTTATACTGTTTTTACACGTGGCTTTTTCACATCCAAAAACTTCCAAAATTATTCTTTGAGTTACTCTGAATTAATTTTCATTCAAAATCTTAAATTTTAATTCTTTTAATATTAAAAAATTCAAAAATTATCAAAAATATTCAAAAATATTTTAAAAAAGTATAAAAAATAATTTTTCTCTTTTATAATTTTTTCTAGTGTCTTTAATCAAATACTGTGCAGCTGACAACAGACTCAGTAAAAAATA
The DNA here is from genome assembly GCA_023105745.1 of Austropuccinia psidii. Classification (NCBI taxonomy): domain Eukaryota; kingdom Fungi; phylum Basidiomycota; class Pucciniomycetes; order Pucciniales; family Sphaerophragmiaceae; genus Austropuccinia; species Austropuccinia psidii. The sequence continues at coordinate 15,338,106 of JALGQZ010000017.1, forward strand.
TATCACTAGTACAGAATCTTCAGAAGCAGAATCTGAAGAAAGTATGGAGGTGCAAATTGCTAAAAGAGGCACCTTATTTAACTCAGAAAAGAACAATTACCACCAAAAGGTGTGTGTTTTATCTTATATTTTCACTTTTTATCTTTGAATTGAAATGAAAATGGTCCACACCAGAAATGGAAGAAACTATTCAGTCCAGTCAGATGGATGTGGAAAAGGAAGAGGCAAAACCAAATCCAGAGGTGCCAAGTCTTCCTCAAGAAAGACACATTTGGAGGATGCCAGAGTTGCCCCCCATTCCCCAAGGTCTGTACCCACAGATTTTGACATGAATTCTGAGCCTGAACTGATTCATGATAATATTTCCAGTGCTGAACCATTTTCAAGTGGCAGCAATAGAAATATATCAATGCCAAAACAAAAGTTGGTTCAGAGAAGCCCAAGAAGAGGAGTGTGAAATATGCCCAAGCCTTTGGCAGGGGGCCATGAACTCTTACTTACACATCAAGAGATTTCTGGGTCAGGAGAAGACCATAGAACTCTTAAAAGGTTGGAGCCCATTGTCTTGCAAGGACAAGGTCAAAAAGATAAAGAATTGGTTGAAGAACCAAAGTCTTTTATCCATAGACCAGAATAAAGAGCTGGAAATGACTCCAGCTTTGGAGACAGAGGCGCCAGTGGCATCTACCAGCTCCAAACCAGCTCCAGAAGTGTCCAAGGACAAGCCCAAAGGACCTCAGAAGAGGCAGCGAGGTCCCAAGAACCATCAAAGAAAGGGCAAAGGCAAAGCCAATTGACACAGACCTTACCCACAAGGGTACAGGATCCCCAAATTGGAGCCTTCAGCCGTGGACAGTGTATTCAACATGGCCGGGACCTTAATTGAATTCACAGCCAAAGAGCAGGAAAGGATGAACAGAACCTTTCCAAAGAAATAATGGATCAGATACATTTTGTTCAATCTGATATTCATGTAGCCCTTGGTAAATTTGATTCAAAGATAAATAAACTTACATCAGACATAATTGAATTAAAAATAAATGACAAAAGATATACTAAATGGTATCAATTGGCAAAGGCCAGAATTGATTCAATTATTAGTACATGTAACAGAATTGAAAGTACATGTCAGGTTCAGAATGATGAAATGAAAGATTAACTTAAAACTATAAAAGATCATGTCTTAGAAATAATTGAAAATACCAATCAGTTTGCTACACATTTAGCAAAAATTGATAGTGAAAGGCGGAAGTTAAAGAATGAAATCATTGCAAATTTAGAACAATTCATAAGAATTATGTACCACATATGCCAAGACATTCTACACCTTTGACTGAAGAAAAACATTCTGTTAAAGGAAGTTTGACCCCATTCTTAGGAGAAACTTTTATCTCTGCAAAAGATATTCCCAAATTGGAAGAATGGCCAACATTCTCTGGTGAAGGAGAGCACAAACATATTGAGTTCATCAGGACTATTGATTTGTTTCAAGAACACTTTCATATACCCGATGAAATCATAGTGGGAAAATTACACTCTCTGTTTACCAGAACTGCAAAGAAATGGTATTACAAGATGAGAATGAATCATGGGAAACATGATTGGTCTTGGTGGAACTCTGAAGTGATTAGAAAATGGGCCAACAATTCTTGGAGGTCTAAAATGGAAAATGCTTTTGAAAATTCCAATTTTAACTCAGAGAAAAATAAACCACTTACTTGGTTCTTCAAGCAGAAAGACAGATTATCTGCCTTACACCCAGATATGTCTGACACTATGATTAATATGAAAATATTAAGAAAGTGTTGAGGAGAATTGGAACATGCTATCAAAAGCAGATGTGTGAAACCCTGTTAAACCAAGGACTATATTAATGCAATGGAAGATATCATTACCAGGACAAGAATTGGTAAAACTTGGACTAAAATCCCTATAGAATCTAAGATAGTTTCAAAGATTCCCAGTGAGGACAGAAGACCAGAAAAACCTGTCTTGAAGTGTCATAAATGTGGAAGTACTTCAAATCTAGCCAACACTTGCACCAAAAAGGCAAAAATAAATAAAGTTCAAGTCATTGAAGAAGTTCAGTGTACTGAAGAGAAAGAAGAATCTGATCAAGATTCTGCAATCTCTGAGGATACACCAATAGAGGAATATCCCATTGAAAACATTACAGCTTTCTTTGAGGTCACAGAGGTCCATACCCACTTGCCACAGTGCAGTGAGGATTGCTACAACCTGATAAATATCCAACATGCCAGAATGTGTAAGACCAAACCAGCTAGAGGAAAAGGTTATACTGCTGGAGCATCCTGTATCACATCAGTTTTGATGAATGCTATTGAAGCCAAAGTAAATTTAGATACAGGGGAATTTTGCACTTGTGTGGGCAAAGAGTATCTCCAAGTTATACTTGCTGAATGGAAAAACAATCTATTACCAATAGAAGGTGTGCAATTTAGTAGTTCTAGTAACAATATGTACCCCTTGGGTATATTCAACACTAATCTTGTATTTCCACACCCAGCAGGAAGCATAGGAGTGAAAACTGAGATTGTGGTGATGGACGATTGCACATCTCAGCATATAGTTTTTGGAAATGATTACTTGAATATTTATGGTATTGACATCAATAATCATAAAGACAGATATTTCATAATTGGAGAGAACAAAAGACAAAAATTTGCTTTTTCCAATATTCCAAAACAAATATCAATAGTATCTTCCAAAGATGATACTTATAAGGAGGAATTTGTGTCTAATCAGCTTGTTGAAGCACAAATTAATCCATCATTGTCACCAAAGATGAGGAATGAACTTATTAATGTGTTATACACATACAAGAATGTATTTGCCTCTGATAATGAGCCATTAGGTGCTATAAAGGGACATGAAGTTGATATTACTCTTAATATTGACACACCATATCCTCCAGTACTTGGAAGATCAGCTTATCCAACCAGTCCCAGAGCTAGAGAAGCGTTGGAGAAACATATCCAAGAGTCAATCCAACTTTGTGTACTAAAGAAAGTAGGCCATAATGAGGAAGTTGTAGTGACAACACCTGTTATTATTGCCTGGCATAATGATAAGTCAAGAATGGTTGGAGATTTCCAAGCATTGAATACCTACAAAGTTCCAGATAGGTATCCAATCCCTAGAACTTAAGAAACCTTGACTCAATTGTCAAAAGCCAAGTATATAACATAAATGGATGCATTGAAAGGCTTCCATGGAAATTTTTTGATGCCTAAAGCTAAGAAATTACTTAGAATTATCACTCACTGTGGTATTTATGTGCTTCTTAGAATGCCATTTGGCATTAAAAATGCTTCATCCCATTATCAAAGAATGATGAATACCATCTTTCCCACAGAATCATCTGAAGGATGGCTTATCATTTATATTGATGATATTATCATATGTTCTGATTCATGGTCTCTGAACCTTGAAAGACTTGCAAGAGTACTTCACAAAGCTGCAGAAGTGAGTATGAAACTTTCACTTAAGAAATGGAATTTTGGTTTTGAAGAACTCAAAGCATTAGGACATATTGTTTCTGGTTTAAGCTTGGGTATTGACAAAAATAAAGTAGCAGCAGTTTTACTTAAGCCAATACCCCAGAATAAAAAAGAAATGATGTCTTTTCTTGGATTTGCCAGTTATTACAGGAAACACTTGAAAGACTTTGCAATTCTAGGCAAGTCACTATATAGAATCTGTGATCAACAGACTGTGGTTGAGATGACACAGGAGAGAATTAAAGCTTATGAGAAGATAAAGAAAGCTCTTACAGAAGCACCTTTACTCCTCATTCCTGAATGGAATATTCCTTTTAAATTGTACATGGATGCATGTGGAGATGAATTAGGAGCAGCCCTACATCAAGTCCAAATTATTGATGACAAACCTACAGAAGGACCAGTTTGTTATATCTCAAGACAAATCAAACCAACAGAAGCCAGAGATGGTGCAAGCCAAATGGAGTGCTTATGTTTGGTATGGGCACTTGAAAAATTACACTATTATCTTGATGGCAGTGTTTTTGAAGTGATAACTGACTTTAATGCCGTGGAATCACTTCTTAACAAGAAAACTCCCAACAGACATATGTTGAGATGGCAAATAGCCGTTCAGAAATATAGAGAAAACATGACTATAGTTCACAAAGCAGGAAACATTCATGAGAATGCTGATGGACTTAGCAGGTGGGAATTAGCCAACAATCCTGATAACCCAGCTTATGTATCTTTGTAAGCTGAACCACAGATTACAATTGAGGGGATTAACATAACTGATATTGGGACTGAATTCTTTGAAGAAGTCAGAGAATCTTATAAGCAAGACATGAATTGCCATATCTTGACTTCTTTATTAGATAAAGACTGCAAACATAAATCTTTAGTCAATGCACTGGATGCAGTTTGGAAAGATTCCTATTCTGACGGAAGATTTCACTTGTTTGATGGAATTATTTACCATAGAACTAAACATTCTTCTGTAATGACATTATGCAGCAGATTGCTTATCAATACCATTCTTCATGAATTCCATGATATCCTCTACTGTGGACACCTGTCAGAGTACAGAACACTTGAAAAAGTGAAGAACTGTGCATGGTGGTCATCTTGAGAAAAGAAACCATTGAATATTGTTATACCTGTGACAGATATCAAAAAGCAAACAGGAGTACAGGCAAGAAATTTGGACTTATGATCCATATTCAAGAACTAAAATCCCCTTGGGAAGTTGTTCACATGGATTGGGTCACAGCACTTCCTCCAAGTGGTGACAAAAGTTATAATGCTTCTTTAGTCATTGTAGGAAGATATAGCAAGACTCCCATATTCTTACCATGTCATAAAGGTGACACTGCCATGGATACAGCTCTTCTTCTATGGAGTGAAGTTATTTCTCATACAGGATTATTTAAGAATATCATAAGTGACAGAGATCCCAAGTTCACATCTGCACTTGGGACCAATCTTCATAGATTGTTTGGGACTAAGCTATCATTCTCTACAGCATATCACCCTCAGGCAGATGGTGCTTATGGATTATAATTCAAAGACTCATATGGCTTCACCCATTACTGGTCCACTCTGATACCTGCATTAGAATTGGCATATAAGACATCAGTCTATTCTTCCACAGGACAAACTCCTGCTATGTTAGAAAAAGGATGGAATCAAACACTCCCAATAGACACACTGAGGAAAGACTTGATTGACATTCATCCTACAGCTTCCAGTTTCAAGATAATGCTTGATAAAGTAAATAATCATGCAAAACAAAGTATGAATGATGCTTTTGAATATGCAAAACAGAAGTCGGACAAGGGTCATAAAGTACCAGACTTCAAAGTAGGGGACTTAGTTCTAGTTTCAACCTTGAATTTTAATAATATCAAAGGCCCAAAGAAACTTAAAGATTCTTATGTAGGACCTTTTGTTATTGTAGCCTTACTTGGAACCAATGCAGTTCAAGTGGAATTAAGTGATGAACTGGAAAATAAACACTCTACTTTTCCAATCAGCTTGATAAAGCCTTATCAACCAGCTGACAAAGAATTGTTTCTTTTAAGGAACCCAACTCCTTTAACTGTACCACCAGTGGAACAGAATTAAGACAAAAAGATAAAGAAATCTTTTCAGATATAGAAATCAATTCCATGGAGATGAATGGCTGGCAGAATCAGAAATACCTGACTCAGATAAGCTTCTAAGAAGATTTAGACATGAAAGAAGGGCACAAGCCTGAATATGTCTATAAATGTGCTTTAAATTACTTGATCTGAGTGATGTAAAGAGGTTTTACAGTGGACATTAACCCCCTTTGGGGCTGTTATTCTTTATATCATTGATAAAATTGTAGTACAATTTTTTTTTTTGGTGGGAGGGAATGTGAGTCTTGAGGTATATTTTAAATACACAAATAGGCCACAATTATCTTAAAAAGAAATTTTGAATCATGCATAACTCATAAGTCATGCATATATTCAAAATTCATCATTTTTGATATCAGAAAAGATGAATAACGTTTTATTGGGTAAGTAAAACAATAAATTTAATGCCAGATTTGGGCTCTACACAAAAATTCACCTAGGGTAGCTCCATAGAGTGAATAACCTCAAATTAACTCTTTGAGGTGGTAATATGGAAAATACTTCAATGCCACATAAAAGATCCGTGAAAATTTCTGTTTTTCTTAATTTAATGCCAAAATGATGGGAATGTGAGAAATCCCATGTTACATATACACTAAGAATAGTGTTATGCATGTTTTGGGCACTTGATATCATGGTATTCCTATATGGACTTTTGTACACCCATAGTGGATAAAAGATAGGCAAGGGGGACAAAAGACATCAAAGAGGGCCAGGGTACCCAGCTTCTGAGGACTCAGAGGTGTGGAAAGCTCCAAAGCTTCGATCCATGGCTGATCTTGGCCCAATTATTAAACTAAAGCACCTTGGTAATTTGGTTACCATGTTACAACTACTGTAAATCTTAAGAAAATAGCAAATAACCTGCTATTTTGACTTGCCAAGGAGGTAAAGAGCTACTTAGACTCCTGTAACCATGCCAATTCTTAATGAATTTCCATGGATAAACCTCAAAAGAGTAATTAAAACCCTTTTTGGACGTGTATCCATTGATTTACTTCATAGCAACCAGTTAAACACTGATATTTGCAATTCTATGTAGAAATCAGGTAAAAACTTCAAAAATTCATTAAAAATACAATTATTAATTAATCTCTTTGAAACTTCAAGGACCCATAAAAGCAAAAAAAATTATGGTTTTACTAGCAAAATGAAACGTTTTACGTACAGTCCATTTTTGACTATTCTACATGAAACACTGAATCTTCAAAAATTCACAGTAATTACAGCCTGTTATGAAATTGCCAATAACATTGATAAACTTGAGAAATCAATGATTATTTTGGAATAAAAGAAGATTTATAGATGTTACTCCTTTTACGCTTAACCATATTTGGGTTGGTAGTCACGTAAAAGCATCAATTAAGTAAGTATGATGAACTTAAGTGACAACAGATGATGCAATCAATAATCCAAAAGGGCTTATTATTTTCTCACTCACTGGTTTCTCAGTTTGCTCCATTGCACGCCTCTGTGAGCTGTTGTTGACTTAAAAGAGGCCTCCTCTTGCTGTTTTTTCCATATCAAATCATCTTATTATCCATTCATATCATTGTTACCAACAAGTAAGTATTAGTTAAAGCTATTCTTACGTGTTTTAGTTCTTTCAGAATCAATCATAAAGACGTGAAATCATAGAATCCAACTATATATTGTTGTAATCCTGCTATAAATCATTTTGATCCCTTAAATCCATAATTCTACGTCAAATTTCTCTACTTATATCTTTTAATAAGTTCTTTTGAGTATAAGTGAGTCATCTATCTTTAATTCTTAAAGTTTTTCTTTAAAATTAGTTTTCTTCAAGAATTATCTTTATGATTATTCTTGCAAAAGATAAATATATATTTAAATAATTTTATTATTTTAATAAAGAGGTTTTTATTATTAAATTCTTCTTGTAATTGATTCTTGTAGACAATTACTGCTCACTGTTAAAATCACTAGTAGTGTTTAACAAGTGAAGGAAATAATTCTTTAGTTATTTAATTGTGGTTATAAAAATATTTTATTATTATATTTCATAAGAGCAGACATAGTACTGTTGATTAATAGTAATAATATCATCAGTTTCATATTCAAATCTTACATTCCCCCTTAGATGCAACAAAAAACAAATTATTAAAACAAAATGTAAATGCTTTCTGCTTTTTATATAAAGCTATTAGATATTCAAAGAATCAAGTTCATCTTTATTGTAATCATCAATTTTGAAGTGATTGAATCAATTTTTAATCCTTTTCTGTTAATTTTCTCTAAAATATCTAATTCCATGTAAAAACAAGAGAACTTTTAATTTCTTTTAATTTTTATTGTAAATACAGCTTAAATAAGGTTTATTTATATTTTTTGGGGTACAATTATTCAAATTTACTATATTAAGTGTTAAAAGTAACTTAGTTTCTCTTTTTATAATAATTTCTCTCTATTATTATTTTTAAATAATTATCAAATTAATATAAATAGTATTTATATCAATTCATAACATCAATATTGGTAATATTATTGCTATAATTGTTTTTTATTATTAAAAAACATTTTTCAGGCCTTTGTTATTTATTTGTAGCAATAATAAAGATCCATAAATATATTTATTATCATATATTAATATATTTATTTTATTATATTAATATTTTTAAGATATAATTTATATTAGTATATTTATTGAATAATATAGATATTTTACGCCATATTTCTAATAATTATTTATTATAATTATCTCTTATATCATTCTTTTCATTTCATAAGTTCTTTCCGAGTTAATAAGTAAAATATAAGTAATTTTTACTTATTGTTTCATAGTCAAACATTACATTTGGGGGCCTGGATGTGATATTTACTTAAAAGAGAATTAAAATAGATTCAAATTGGGATTATCCAATAATAAATTATATTTATAATCATAACACTATATAATGCTTTCTATTTATTTATTTTAAGAGCTGTTGAGGCATTTGGAAAGCAATTGTACTGTCTTATACATGGCTTTTCACATCCTTACAATTTCAAGAACTTTCTTTGAATGACTATCGTGATTAAAAAAGATATTTATAAATTTCAAATAAGCTTATACTATAAATTAATTTCAAAAGAATCATCTCAATGTCATTTTATCCTTTAAGAATAAAAAATAAAAAACCAATAAAAAAGGTGATTTTTATTCTTTATACTCATTTCTTTTATTCATTTTATTCATTCAAAGATATGAAAGCAATTTTTATGTGGAAATTTCCATATCTTATCAAAAAACAACTTTAGACAAAAGGCTTATATTTATTTGTCTTTTTAGTGTTTGCAGACAGCCCAGAAGGGGATAATCAAACCACTTTTAAGAGATTGGTGGAAGAAACTTGTCCAAGTTCTCCAACACCGGTTGTCAATAAGAAAAATAAAGCTAAGAAATTAGTCTTTCCAGGAACCACTATTTGGAACTCTGAAGGTGAGTACCTCTCTTTAAATTGCCATAAAAAGAGTTTTTAGTGTCCTGAAATATTTCATCTTCTCAATTATGAAAAGTATAAGAGGATCCCAATACTCCATCCAATCAGATGAAACTGGACTCAGAAGTAGAGTTTATACTTCAAAAGGGAAAACAAGGGGAAAAATCCCCAGTGGAACAGAATACACACAAGGAAGTGCCATATCCCAAAGGCAAGTCCCAGAAATGCCCATAATATCTGAGCCAGAGTGATAATTAAGTATGAATATCTCCAACAGATATAAATCAAATTCAGGGGGCTCAAATAGACATCTATATGATCCAGTACAGACAGTACTACACAGTGTACAAAGACAAGGATTGGGAAATGTTGCCACAAATCCACCAAGGAGTGATGAACTCCTGGTGCATCCTGAAAGAACTCCTCAAAGACAAGGGAATAGTGAGATATGCCAATGGATGGAATCCACTATCATCCAAGCCTCAAATCAAGAGGATATAGGAGTACTATTTTGAAAAGAGGGAGGAAATCAAGGAAGAAGCCCCAGCAGCTTCTACCAGCAAGCCTCAAGCCAACCAGCTTCCTCAAGAAGGGAAGAAGAACAAGAAAAAGAAGTCAATGAAAATATATTCCCAAGGCTACAGGATCCCAAAAACTCAAAAAGATGCCATGGAAATTGTTTTCAACATGGCCAGAACCTTGATGGAATTCAAGGACAAAAAGGAACAAAGAATGAGACAACCTCATTTCCCCAAAGAAATAGCTTTGTCTCCTTATGTTTTGAATACTTTAACAGAAACTTAAAATAGTATTTCACCTCTTAAAGACATTGAAAATAGTTTATTATCCTTACAAGAAATAAATAACAAATTATCATCTTTAACAAAAATCTTTTGTACAAAATAAAAAAGAAATTGATAATACTAAATTTATGGTTGAATAGACCAAAACGTTTAATTGACAATACTCAACAATTAATACAAGGAAAACAGGAATTGTATAAATACATAAAATATATCAAAGAAAAACATTGATAATTAATTATGACATGATTATTGATAATCTTACAGAAAGATTAAACAAATTAAGTATTTCTATGGAGAAATTTGAATAAAAGACTCAATCACATCAAAAATTACTTCATGTATAAAAAAGTGATGAAGCAAGAATTGATTTTAAAAATGAAATTCAAAGTGAACTAAGACTTATTACTGAAAAAATGGATAAAATAAGTGAGGCTAACTTAAATTGGCCAAAGTTATCAAAACCATTGTCACATATAAGAATTCCTGTTAAGCCAAAAGAGGAAATGAAAAGTTCATTCATAACAGACTTGAGACATCAAGACAATAACCAAGTCTTAATGAAAGAATCACCTCAATAAAAGGAATGGCCAACATTCACAGGTGAAGGGGGATTTGAACATATGTCATTTATTAAAACAATTGATATGTTACAGGAAGATTATACCATACCAGACGAATTGATAACTGCCAGATTACATTCATTATCTGAAAAATCTGCAAAAAGATGGTATTATGGCATAAGAAAAACAAATCGCAAAAATACCTGGTCTTGGTGGAAAAATGAAATAATTACCATGTGGGCACATGATGCCTGGAGGTACAAGATAGAAAATGCATTTGAAAATTCCTTCCTTGACCCAGATAAGGATAAACCTTTGACTTGGTTCTTAAAACAAGTTTAAAGATTAAATGCACTGTATCCAGAAACTTCACAGAAAATGGTGCATATGAAAATACTCGAGAAATGAGGAGGGGAACTGGAACATGTCCTCAGAAGCAGATGTATAGAGCCATTATTCACAGAAGAGTATATCACTGCACTAGAAGACATAGTGAAAATAATTAAAATTTGCAGAACATGGAAGAAAATGGACACTAACAGTCCAAAAAAGTCATTTATCAAGAAAGATAAACCAAAAGATCCTTTCAAAACCAATACACCAAACACTAATGAGAAAAGAAAATACCATAAATGTGGAGGTATTGGACACTTAACCAATAATTGCCTTAAAAATGCAAAAATAAATGAAATTGTGGAAACAGAAGACTACAATGACAAAGAAGTTGAATCTGAGTCTGAAAAAGATGATGAAGAGTCAGAAACTTCTGAAAGTGATGAAATCAATATAATTAATGCACAAAGTGATAACATTGATTTCAGATATTAAGTACTAGATGTAAATTCAAACTTACCACAAGTGGGAACATCTGATACAAACCTCACAAACATACAAGATGCCAAGCTGCATAGAACCAAACCAGAAAAAGGAATAGGATATAAAGCTGGAAAATCAAGTATAAGTATTTTTATAATTGGAAACCAAGAGGCAAAAGCAAATTTGAATATAGGAGCATACTGTACCATTGTTGGTAAGGATTACTTAAAAAGATTATACCATATTGGAAAGAAAAACTTATACCAATAAAAGAGGTTGAACTTAGTAGTGCAAGTGAAGGCATGTAGCGCCTTGAAATAATTGACTTAAATTTAATTTTTTCTCACCCTCTGACACTGTATAATAGTGAAAGTCAAGTTTTTAGTAATGGAAAACTTTACTAGTAACCATTTTATACTGGGAAATGATTACGTGAAAACTTATGGCATAGATATCTCCAATCAAAAAGAAATATATTTCATCATAGGAGACAATAAGAGGCAGAGATTTGGTTTTTTAAATAGCAAAAACCAAATTCCAGTTATAAAAATGAAGGGCAAGGCTCAGAGAAAGAATCCTTCATAAATGAACAGCTTAATGAGGCAGAGTTTAATCAAGAATTAACAGGAAAAATGAAAGAAAAACTGATTGATCTTTTGTCCAAATACAAAAATGCCTTTGCAACTGACAAAGAACCACTAGGTGCAACAATTGGGAATGAAGTAGACATTATTATTAATGTGTAAAGACCTTATCCACCCTTATTAAGAAGACCAGCTTACCCAGCTATCCCAAGGGCTAGAAAATCCTGAGAGGTACACATTAAAGAATGAATGGACCTTGGAGTGCTAAGGAAAGTAGGATATAATGAGCAATTAGTGGTCACTACACCTGTCATTATAACTTGGGATAATGTAAAATAAAGGATGGTAGGGGACTTTAGGAATATAAATACCTATACTATCCCTGACAGATACCCAATACCCAGAATCCATGAGAAATTAACACAATGTCACATGTTGGAATGTGATCTACAGCTTTCCAGTATTAATTGGTCTTTCAACTGGCTTAATAGCACTTTTGGCAAGAGTTCCCTTTTCTGAGGTCTGGCAGACAGCATTGTGACAATAAACCAGTTACCAACGTCATGGGTTCTATTCCGGTTGGAGATGAGAGGAGGTCTCAATCAAACAACCAGAAATTGCTGGGTTTTCCACTCCATTGGCATACAAGGGTTCAGCCCCTTGGGGGTTCCTTGTAGGCTCCTGTGGTGACTAATGTAACCCCATGAGGGTGACATGGGTAATACCATCAGTTACATGCACTACGGGATGCAGTGCCCTAAACCCGGGGGTACTGTCACATGGTGGAATGTGATCTAGAACTTGCCAGTATTGATTGGTCTTTCAACTGGTTTAATAGCCTTTTTGGCAAGATTTCCCTTTTCTGAGGTCTGGCAGACAGCATTGTGACACACAGTTTTCACAGGCTAAGTTCATTACAGCCATGGATGCTCTACAGGACTTTCACCAGAATGTCTTAACAGAAAATGTCAAAAAACTACTAAGGATAATAGTCCACTGTCAAATTTATGAATACTTAAGAATGCCATTTGGTATAAAAAATGCACCTCACCTCCTCATCATCAAAGAACGATGAATACTATATTTCCTGAAGAATTATCAGAAGGAGGGTTAATTAACTATATTGATGATATCATAGTTTGTTTAGAAACTTGGGACAGTCACTTAACAAGACTAGAAAGATTCTTGCAAAAAATAGTACAAGTAAATATGAAAATTTCCCTCAAAAAATTTCATTTTTCATACAGTGAACAGAAATCACTAGGACATGTTGTATCTGGAAAAAAATAGACACATGCTGAGATGGAAAATTGCTATCCAAGAATATAGAGGAGATATGACCATAGTTCATAAATATGGAAATCTTAATAAAAATGCATATGGTCTTAGTAGATGGGCTTTAGCAAATACACTTGAAAACCCAGAATGGGTACCACAGGAAGAGCATCATATAGAAGGCATATGTGTCACAGATATTGGCACATAATTCTTCAACCAAGTCAAAGAAACCTATAAGATGGACAACAGTTGTCATATTCTAAGCCAAATTCTAATGAGATACTGTAAAGACCCATCACTTTCATCCAAGCTAGATGAAGCATGGAAAAAATCATATGATGAAGGAAGATTCCACCTGCTTGATGGAATCCTCTATCATAGGACTAAACATACCTGTGCTATGGCTTTAACAGATAGAACTCTGATAAACACTATACTATATGAATGTCATGATAGTGTTGCATTTGGACATCTCTTAGAAGACAGAACACTAGAGAGGGTAAAAACCTGCTCTTGGTGGCCAAATTGGAGAAAGGATGTTGCAGAATACTTCCAAACCTGTTACAGCTGTCAAAAGGCAAATAGAGCCACAGGAAAGAGATTTATAATGATGATCCAAATTCAAGAACCAAAATCCCCTTGGGAAATAGTCACATGGACTGGGTCCTTACCTCCAGGAGGAAACAGAAGCTATAATGCATTCCTAGTATTAGTTGACAGGTACAGCAAACCTTCAATGTTCTTACCATGTCACAAAGATGACACAGCTATGAACACAGCCATAATGATATGGAATGAAGTTATTGGCCATACAGGACTATTCCAAAATATCATAAGTGACAGAGACCCAAAATACAACTCAGAATTATGGAAAAACCTCCATACCTTGTTTGGAACAAAGTTATCATTCTCCAAAGCCTACCACCCTCAAACTGATGGTCTGGCACAAATAATTATACAAACCTTAGAAGATATTATCAGAAGATTTTGTGATTATGGCCCAGAATTCAAAGACTCTGATGGCTTTACCCATTATTGGTGTACCTTTATACCAGCTCTTGAGCTGGCATATGAAGCATCAATCCATTCTTCACCTGGTAAAACACCAGAGATGTTGCAAAAAGGATTGAATCCAAGACTTCCATATGACACTCTTAAAAAAGACTTAGTAGATATATATCCAATAGCAAGCAGTTTCACAATGATTCTTGACAAGGCAATACATCATGCAAACAGATGTATGCAAGATTCTTTCAAGTATGCAAAATAAAAATGGGATAAAGGTCATAAACCACCTAACTTTAAAGTAGGAGGCTTGGTCCTAGTATCAACTCTGAATTTTAATAATATCAAAGACCCAAAAAGAAATGAAAAATCCCTTTGCAGGACCATTCATTATAAAAGCACTACATGGACCTGATTCTGTGCAACTAGACCTCACAGGTGAATTAATTAATAAACACCCAACTTTCCCTATAAACCTGATAAAACATTACAGATCAAGTGACAAAGAGCTATTTCCCCTAAGGAATAAACCAACACTTGAAATTCCCCCTCTAGAAGAAGGAGAAGGGAAGAAAATTGTAAAAGTCCTTAAAGGAAGAAGGACTAGAAACAAAAAAGAAAGAGAATACCTTGTGAGGTATAGAAGCCCAACTAAAGAAGATGAATGGCTACTTGAGAAAGCTATAAATAATTCTGATAAACTACTAAGAAGGTTCAGAAATGAAAGAAGGCCTAGAGAATATAAAATTTACGCATTATTGAGCTTCAAGACTAATAAAGTCTAATGAAGAGGTAGGACAGTGGATGATACCCAAATTAGCTATGTCAGATTGTGGTACAATCTTTTTTGGTGGTAGGGAATTTGAGCATTTGGGATATGACCACATACCCAAAAATGTCAAAAGAAAACTTCGCAATAATTATTCTTTTAAGATAATTATCTTGAAGTGAGTGAAAATTCCATAAATAGGCATAAATTCTTAATTTCCTTACAATCTAATGAGTAAAAATTTGAAATAAATAACATCATTATATTCCTCATGATAAAATACACATATATCATTTTCATTCCATATCTGTAAGGTCAATAACTAATGAATAATAAGTAAGAATACCATAACAGGACATGAATTCCAATTTATCTCAGAATCCAATGAAACAACATTGAAAATAAATTTTACCATTGAATTACCCATTGAAACTTCTACATATGTCATTTTTATGTCATATTTTGAAAGTCAATATTTAAGGAAATAACCTGAATATATGCAATTTTATGATCAATGCATATATTCATGGGTTTTAGCTTATATCTCTCAAAATAAACATGATAGAGAGTTAAAGCAAAAAATAAAGGTGCCACGTCATTACTGTAGAAATACATATATAAGCTTCATTTGACATGTTACAAACAAAACTATAACTTGTAAGGGTTTATTGAATAAGATTCCTATAGCTGTTGACCACTTTGTTGTGAAAGTGGTCCAAAATCAAAAAAGAAGTTGATATTCAGGTTTTACTAGTTCATATGTGAAGAATCATGTATTGTTTTATCATCATATTCAAGGTACAACCCCTTGAAATAATGGTTTGAAGTTTTAAATAGTGAACTTCAACAGAAAAGATGAGTTACAAGAAAGATCATCAAAAATAGAGTTTTAATGATGTACTTAAATGCTCTTGAGGGTTTAATAATGACATTTTAAGCTATAAGAAACAACTCTCTGATTGTATGTAGCATGTAAAGCATGAAGGTATGAATGATAACACTGATTAATACTATTAGATTATGATAAATACTGTGAGCCTTAGAGGTATTTTCATATACCCAAAGGAGCACAAACAAAAAATTAATATACAAACATAAATAAAAAAATGATTTAAATTATTAAAAGAAAGATCAAAATATAAATATGAATTTACATAAAAAATCAAAAATTTAATTATCATTGAAAAATGAAAATACATTAAATTTGAAAATTGTAAAAACACATTTTTACTTGAAAAAATTAAGTAAGGATGAATTTTTAACAAAATCAACCAAAATGAAATAATTCTAGAATAAAGTTGAATAAATTTTATCATAACTTTTTATCCAACAAATAAACATATAAAACTGATTTCACCATTGGATTCCTTATAAAAAATTAGGTGGGGTCACCTCTGAGTGAAATGTTTGTAACTCAACTCTATATAAGCTTAAATTAAGTTTGTTGTATTTTCTGTATAAAAGTTCAAAATCCTCAAAACCGTAATTCAATTCACATCACATGTAGTGTTAATCATCAATTGTTGTGTTAAAATTGAGGTGTTGTGTATATTTTATAAGCTATGAGGAATTGACGTATTTTCAATTGAATTGTCAAAATGTGCGCATGTATTACATAAGTGAACTTTGATTTACATATGAGGTGTCAATGATTACAGTAGTATACTGTAAAACTCAATTGAATTACATATGTAAGCTGTAAGTATAATTCATGATGAGGAATTAATGCAAAAAATAAATTGGAAAGATTGAATTTGAGGGGGAAAAGGAACCCTAGCTCTAAGGGGGAGGCAGACTCCCAAATTCCTTGCTGAAAGGTGTGAGATGTCAAAATCCACACAAAGGTTCATCACTTTTGTCCTGGAATAGAGTCACAGGGTCTGTGACTCAATTGATGATGAGGTTTTGATACCAACCAGGGTAGTTTTAACTGTTTCCAAGAGGGTAAAACTACCCTTAAGTTAAAACAATCTTAAGAAAAACAGTTTTGAATGGTTTCTACGTCTCTTACACTCATTCTGACGTGTTTTGAAGGCTCTAGGCCAGGTATTACTATAGTAATGGCTGATTTAAGGGTCTAAAATGGCTAAAACCAGCCCTTTTTTGTTCTAAACCAGGGTTCAATGATGCCATAATTGGCTTTTCTGTTGTCAGAGTGTTTTCCAAGAATGACAAGAGTACATTTTACTTTTGGAGTAAGAATATTGATGGCTATAAAAGAATGTCTTCTTTGCCCCACTTTTCTCTTCATGTTAGAATCTTTTCCTTTTATAATTAGTTTAAACACTGTTAAACCAATGATACAAAGATTCCAACCACCCTTTTCATATCATTTTTAACCTTTTAACCAAGTGAAATATTCATTATAATCATTTTTTGTAACTCTTATAATCATTTTTACCCCTGAACTACCCCAAAAGTCAATTGAAGTATCTTTCATCACTGTTAACTTTGTCACTTTGTTTCCAAATTCACTCTGGTTACTTTTGGGTGTGTTTTCTCTTTAAATATATTTTTAAAGACTTTTTTCTTTGATTAATTTTTTGCAGTTCTTTGCTCAATTAATTCCAATTGAAATTGTGCTTGAAGAAATTTCTTTTGTAGCCTTAAATATCTCTTGTAGAGTATTTTTGGATAAATATTTATTGTTGGTAAAACAATAAATTTTTTTTATATTATTTTCTTATACTTACAGAGTTTAAAACAATAAAATTGGTGTGTTTCCTCTTCAAAAATACTATATCTTCCTATTTTTAAATAATTCTACCTTATACAAATTTTGAGGACAGGAAAAGGACTTCATTTTTAGTCAAAGTTTCATATCCACACCTTACAGGATGATACAAGGATATGGAGAGTACAATTATAGATATCAGACTCTGCTCTTTCTCAAAAGACCCCACTTTGGATATCTAAAACTCAAACTGTAGAACTTAGATGAGAGTTGAATATTATGTTGACCATTATTTTACTTATGTATTTCCATACCCTATGTAGGTTTTATTCTAGCTCCACTCTCCTAGTACCATTCCATTTCCCTGACTGAGAGCTTCAAGTTGAAAACCTACTTCATGAGATCTGCCTTGGGATCTGAAAAGTATAAATAAGAGATTTAAATTAATATTGGGTTTAGGAAATAGTTTCTATTATGGTAATAATTTGTCCTCTTCTCAGTTGAATCAATAATATAACCTCAACATGTTGAAGTTAGTCTATTAGTATAATTAAACACATCATGATGTGGAATATATATTGACAGACATATCAAAATGTCTTTCTCAATGGTATTATTTTTTCAAATATTGATCATTGAATATGCTGCAGTATTCCGAGGCCATGTTGGCTTAACAGACCATGAATTTAAGTTGTTTTGGCTTTGAAAATCTGTTGATTTATGTTAAGGGACTGTTCTTCTCTAACCTACGGGTATAAAGCTTTAAGTTAACAGTAATCCCAGATCAAAGAAGCTAATAAGTGGATGAATGAAGCTTCTACAAATAAAGTGAGACCCCACTGTACCATCCATAATTAAAAAGTATGAAGGCTTAGTTTACCAACAGAGATCACCATTTTTTCATTTATTTGTATTTATTCCCATTTTGTATTTTGAAAATCATTTTAAGTGTGTAAAAACACATCAGTACAGAAAACACTCTCTGAGTTATAATGATGATTCATGAAATAATATTTTATGGAAGAATTACAGTTTCATATGGGTCACATTATGAGGAAAGGTTAACTTAAATAACTTGAATGAAGTTTAGTTACAGATTGGTTCAACTGGGGCTTACTATCTGAAAGAAAAAGGAAAAGATTCTATCAGTAATTTTTCATAGCTAGTTCAAGGCAAAAAATTAATGAATTCAAATTACATTGCAAATGTGGTATAGGGTATGTATGACCCATTTCTATTGGAGTTGAATTTGGTATTCCAAAAGGGAGGCTTTGTTTATTTGTTGGGAACAGGTGAACTTGATGAGAAATATTTTATGCATAAAGAAGAGAAGTCTTATCACTATATGGTATGAAAACATCAAGTGAATATGTATAAAGGGATATCAAAGAAATCAAAATCAATTATTCAAAATACAAGAAAATTATATAAATATTCAAAATGAAGATTGCATAAGCAGGAAGGAGATAGAATCAATATTAGTAATCAATTTAGTTTTCTGAATAATAAATTAAATTGATTTCAGCCTGTGACTCAAAACTAGAGCAAAATCATGATAGCCAAAATTCCATAGACCAATGGTAGAGCAAAATGCCCCTAAAGAGTGGCATGAGCAAAAAGACCTCATAAAGGGCATCAAATCAAAGAGTAAAGTAACCTCTTTTCAAATATAAAATCCCATACCCATAGGATAAGGAATGACATATTTATTCCAGCTCAAAGCAAGAACTGAGCATAAACCTCAATCTTCTCCTTTCATCTGAAATCAAGAGGAAGAGGCAGAGACCAATAAAATTGGTTTTTTAATTGTGCCTCTTGATAAGAGATATGCAATGGCACTAGAAAAATTAGGCTAGAATCAAGACTACATATTTTATGGCTAAAAATAGGCCAAATAAGGGTAATCAAAATATTCACCTCTCAGATAGCTTTTACAGCTTTAGTGTGATATAACTGAAGTGGGTTATCTTTAAAAAGAGCACAGTCTGGGATTTTGGCTGGTGCCATCCATTTACTCATAAACCATCTAGAACAAATTCTATAGAGGAAACAAGCTCAATACAGGATTCATACCAGATCCACAAATTGATAATGGAGTTTAGAATTGCTACAGCTTTGCCATTTGAATAATACCTATACAAACTGAGTAATCATTTTGTAGAGCCCATCAAGGGCTAGAAAATAAACCATTTTCAAGCTCTCTATATTGAAAACTGGAAAGGATATTCAGGTTTTCAGATTGTAATCCCACACTGGCCAGTATGGGACCTTATCATGGGATAACTGTCCATCTAGTTGAATTAACAGCTAATCAATTGAATAAAAGGCTTCTTATTCTTGGATTTCTCATAAAATGAAAAATAAGAGTCATACAAGCATGCTCTGTACAGCTTCTGACATGTTAGAAGCACTAGAACACACCTATAAAATCCATTGGTGAACATTTTCACCCTTTATAGGGTATAAATGTCAACTTGTGGTTCTGAAACCCCATTTCTACCCAGTACCTGTCTGAATTGAGTGTATAGAACCACAAACCAACCCAAATCAGTGAAATGTTTCACTCTGTGGTCATGTGGAGAGGTAAGAAACCTCCCATTACCCCTAAAAAAGCCAAAAGGAGGCTTTTCGTCACCAAAAAGCAAATCCATCATGCTGTTCTTAGTATTCTTACATGGTATAGATTCAAATAAATGTGGTACCCTTAGAATTGAACAGGTTATTATTATAATATTGATAATTTTAGCATTTATTATTTTGAACCAACAGATAAAAACTGCAAGCAGGGCTTTCAGGAAATTTTACCATCACTAATACTCATTAGTAAAGCCCTGAAACCCTTCTTAATCATCCTGTAATCATCTCACCACTTAACTATCATCATTACTTTCATGTCAAACCCAGAGCTATAGATTTTCATCATCATTGTGAGCCTTAGAGGTATTTTGATATACCCAAAAGACCACAAATACCAAAATAAATATAAATAAGAATAAAATTAATTTATTTACATTATCAAAACAAAAATTAAAATATAAATACAAATTCAAATATAAAAAAACTAATTCTAATTGAAAATAAAAATTACATTAAATTTTAAAAATTGTTAAATTGCATTTTTATTTGAAACAATTTTGTAAAAATGAATTTTTAATAAAATTAATGAAATTAAAATATTTTTGGTAAAACGTTACATAAAATATATCATAGCTTTTTATCCAATAAGTAAGCTTAAGAAAATTATTTCACCATTGGACTCCTCATAAAAAATAAGGTGGGGTCACCTCTGGGTAAAATTTCTGTAACTCAACTCTAAATAAGCTTAAATTAAGTGTTTAGTATTTTCTATACAAAAGTTGATAATTCTCAAAACCTTAATTTGATTCACACCACATGTGGTGTTAACCATAAATTTATTTGTCAAAATTGAGATGTTTTGTGTAGTTTAAAAGTTATGAGGAATTGAAGTATTATGAGTTGAAATGTCAAAATGTGCACATAAATTACATGAGTGAACTGTAATTTACATACAAGGTATCAATTATTACAGTTGTGTACTGTAAAACTCAATTGAGTTGTATGTGTAAATTACAAGTGTATTACATGATGAGGAATTAAAAAAAATTGGTAAGGTTAATTCTGGGGGGGAAAGGTACTCTAGCTCCAAGGGGGAGCCAGACCCCCAAACTCCTTTCTGACAGGCATGGGATGTCAACATTCAGGCAAAATTTCATCACTTTTGGCCTGGAATTGAGTCACAGGGTCTGTGACTCAATTGATGATGAGGGTTTGATACCAACCAGGGCAGTTTTAACTGTTTCCAAGAGGGTAAAACTACCCTTAAGTTAAAAAAATCTTAGTAAAAACAGCTTTAACTGGTTTCTACATCTTTTACACACATTATTACGTGTTTGAAAGGCTCTAGACCAGGTATTACTATAGTAATGGCTGATTTAAGGGTCTAAAATGGCTCAAAAATAGCAAAAAATGGCTAAAACCAGCCCTTTTTTGGTCTAGACCGGGGTTCAATGTGGTGAGAATTGGCTTTTCTGTTGTCAGACTGTTTCTCACGAGTGACAAGAGTAAAATTCACTTTTTGAGTAAGAAAATTGATTCCTGTAAAAGAATGTCTTCTTTGCCCCACTTTTCTCTTCATGTTAAAATCTTTTCCTTTTATAATTAGTTTAAACACTGTTAAACCAATCAATAAAAGATTCCAACCACCTTTTTTAAATCATTTTAAACCTTTAAGACACGTGAAAAAATCATCATAATCAATGTTTGTAACTGTTATAATCAGTTTTACCCCTAAACCTCCCCAAAAGTCAATTGAAGTATCTTTCATCACTGTTAAATTTGTCACTTTGTTTCCCAATTCACTCTGTTCACTTTTGGGCTTGTTTTCTCTTTGATATTCTTTTCAAGGACTTTGTTCCTGAATTAATTTCTTGCAGTTCTTTTCTCAATTAATTCCAATGGAAATTGCTCTTGAGGAAATTTCTTTTGTAGCCTTAAATATGTCTTGTAGAGTATTTTTGGCTAAATTTTTATTGTTGGTAAAACAATAAATTTTTAAGATATTATTGTTTTGTACTTATAAACTTAAAAAATTAAAATTGGTGTGTTTTCTCTTAAAAATACTATTTCATACTATTTCTAATCATTTCTTACCTTATACAAATTTTGTGGACAGGAAAAGGACTTGATTTTTAGTCAAAGTTTCATATCCACACCTTACATTTGGGGGCCCAGCCATGTTATTTTACCTGTGACATAATCTTTTAATCTTTGTAAATCTTTTTTCTTAAATTAAAAATTTCAAAACATATAAAAAATACTTATAATAAAAAAAATCCATAAAAAATAACCTTTTTCATATTATAAGTGGCACTTTATTTTTTTCATTCATCTCTTGAAAAAAATCTTTTTTTACTTAATAAATTGTTTTTTACATTGATTTTAGTGTCTGAAAACATTTTAAGACAAGAAGATATTGAAAAAGCCTCAACAGTAACAAGCATTATTGCTGCAAGTACTGTGAATTCTGACCATAATAGTAAAGTTATTATAACTCAGAATAATCAACCTGAACCAATTTCTTCTGAATTAATCAACTTAGAAATAAGTAATTCCCTTCAGAAAGAAAAGAATTTGGCCAATAGTAAGTTTTTGACATAGAAATACTATTTCTAAGCCTTTTAAATCATAAAATATGCCTTCAACCAGATCAGGAGCGAGCTATAACCCCTCAAGCAGCTCCCAAAGAGGTCATAGATGTAATTATGGCAGAAGCCAATCAGTTACAGAAGGACAAGGGTCAGTTGATGACCTCCAAATTAATAAATTATGTCATTCTGAAGCTGATTATACTAATTTACCTTCAACCAGAGCTGACACCACCACAAGAAGCCTCACTGGACATAGACAAAGCCAGCCAGAAGGCTTACAACAATGCATTGCAGCACAAAGAGTACCAGATCCTTTCAGATATGTGGAAAAACTGCAAGAATTCTGACTGTGAGAAAGTTCCTGGGCCATCCCAACACTTTCAAGTTACTCAATCAATGGCATCCATTGATGGAAAAGAAGAACATGATGCTTTTAACAGAAGAATGGAGGAAAAACAACCCTCCACCACCCAAGCAAGTTCCAAAAACAGCCCCAGTAGCCAGAAGAAGCGATTCCAACATGAAAAAGCAGCCACAAGGGCAAAACAAGGGCAAAGGCAAGGCACCAGCCACAATACCTTACAGCCAAGGCTACAGAAACCCAAATATTCAGCAGGATGCCATGGATAATGTATTTCAGATGGCCAGAACAATGATGGAATTACAGAAAAAGGAGGAAGCCAGATTTAAATATCAGAAATGATTTCTGACATTTTTGTTTCTATTCCAGAGTTGTATGAAGCTATAAATAACGTGAAAAATCATGTTTCTGATAGAAATTCATTCATTTGTAACAATCTTAAAACAAACAATCTAAGTCTGAGCCAAATAACTGAAACACTTATGTGTTTTGAGAAATTTTTAAGAACAATAAAAACTTCTAATAATGAAAATTATTTTGGCAATAACATGAATGAACAATATGCCATTATTAAAGAATTAACAGACAAATATTTTAAATTCATTAATGATTACATAATTGAAACAAGAATAAAACAAGCCATAAGTACTATCAAAGAGGAGAATGAAGGTTTCCTTGAGAATATTTCAAAATCATTTACTGAAGTAAAGACATATACAATTTCCTTGAAAAAGTGTTTTGACACCTCACAACAGGAAATATCAAAATTAACAATGAAGTTGAATCAGATCACCTCTGATAGTACTACACAAAAAGAACTATGGCAAGAATTAACACAAACAGAAGATAATCCTAAAACTAATTTAATAAATTCAATACAAAGTTTACAACATCAATTCAGAAATTCCCAAAGGTGTAACAATAGTAAAATTAATGATATTGAACAATTACTTCACACCTTACCAACAATGTCTACACCTTTGAATCAGAATGAGGGCACAAGAATTCCAAATGCACAAGTATTAGAGGCTGCAAACTCACAGTTAAAAAATTAATTTTCCACTTCTTTTCATAACTTGGAACCATCAATGGGCCAAGCACTCCTGAGAGAAGCACCAAAACTTAAAGAATGGCCTCACTTCAGTGGTGAAGGAGAATATTACCATATGGAGTTCATCAGAGGTTTTGACATTATTAAAGAAGACTTTGAATTACCAGACATATTGGTAACAGCAAGATTTAACACCTTGTTTACCATATCAGCTCACAGATGGTATATCAAATTAAGACAAGCACATGGACACCAAAGTTGGACTTGGTGGGAAACCCAAATTATCAAAAAATGGGCCAATGATGCTTGGATGTTTAAAGTTGAAACAGCCTTTGAATCTTCCAAATTTAATGCTGATAAATACAAAGCTTTACCATGGTTTTGCCAACAAAAAGACAGATAAACAGCATTGTATCCTGGCATGTCAGAATTTATTATCCACAGAAAGATTCTGAGACAATGTGGAGGTAGCTTAGAGCATGCTTTCAAAAGCAGGACTACTGAACAATCCTCAGCAGAAGATATTATTAATATATTAGAAGAAGTTACTACCAGAACCAGAATTGGTTGTAGTAGGCTGAATCTCAAAACAAGGTTTAATACACCTTGGAAGGATTCTGTTAACAAAAATTCCAAAGAAAATTCTAATAATGTTAAGTGTAAATCTGCAGATATAATCAGAAAGTGCCATATTTGCCAAAGCACCACCCACTTAGCCAATAAATGTCCAAAGAGGGGGGAAATCAATGAAATTGAGATTGAAAAAGAACCTGATGTTGAAAAAGAGGATAATATAATTGAAGAAAATTCAGATGATAAGTCATAAATATTTTCTTAATGTTCAAAAGATATATAAAATATCAATGCCACTTTTGACATCATGAAATCTTGTTCCCACTTGCCACAATTAAGCAATGGTCAACTTTATTTGTCAAAAATTCAAGATGCACAACTTATGAAAACCAAACCAAACAGGGGAAAAGGTTATACAGCTGGTAACTCCTGTATAACAGAAGTGGTAATTGACAACAAAACCACTAAACATTTACTTGACCCAGGAGCCTTCTGCTCATGTGTTGGCAAATCTTTTGTTAAGACTTGTGTACCAAATTTTGAAGATCAATTGTTACCAATTGATGGCATAAAATTCAATAATGCAAGTAATTCAATAAAAGCATTGGGAATCTTTGAGACCAATGTCATATTTCCACATCTTAATGGAAATTTAAGAATCACTGTTGAATTTGCTGTTACGTAAAATTGCTCTAGTAACCATTTTATACTAGGAAATGACTATTTGATCATGTATGGAATAGACTTACATAACAACAAAGACAGATACTTTACCATTGAAGACAATAAGCATCAAAAATTTGCCTTTTTACTATTGAAAAGACAAATTACAGTGAGAAAAGTAGCACCAGTCAGCTTAGAGTTGGAAAGATTCAAATCTGAGCAGTTAAATGAAGCTGAAATAATCCTTCATCTGACTGATAATCAGGAAAATGAACTTGCTTCCCTTTTATATGACCACAGAGAAGCATTTGCATCAGACAAAGAACTTTTGGGGGCAATTATTGGTCATGAAGCTGACATCATCCTTAATATTGAGAGACCTTATCCACCACGCTTAAGAAGACCTGCATATCCAGTAAGTCCTAAATCAAGAGAAGCTCTGGAAATTCATATCAAAGAACTTCTAGATCTTGGTGTACTAAGAAAGGTTGGCCATAATGAGGAAGTAGAAATACCTACAGCAGTCATAGTGGCATGGCATAATGGAAAATCTAGAATGGTTGTGGACTTTAGAGCTCTGAACACTTACACTGTTCCAGACAGGTACCCAATTACAAACATCCCAATTGCCCTTACCCAGATATCTTAAGAAGTGTATATAACCACTATGGATGCCCGTAAGGGATTTCACCAGAATGTAGTGTCACCAAGGGCAAGAAAATCATTGAAAGTTATTGTTCATTTTGGAGTATATGAATATTTTAGGATGCCTTTTGGTATCAAGAATGCACCTTCACACTCCCAAAGAATGATGAATGAAATATTCCATGAAGAACTTTCAGAAGGATGGTTAATCATTTACATTGATGATATTGTTTTCTGTTCCAAGACTTGGGAAGAACATATGTACATATTATCCAGAGTCTTTACAAAAATACAATCTGTCAACATAAAAATATCTTTAAAGAAATGCCATTTTAGATTGGAAGAACTTAAAGTACTGGGACATGTAGTATCTGGTTTATCACTTGGAGTTTACAAAAACAAGGTGGCAGCTGTATTGCTGAAACCCATGCCTCAGAACAAGAAAGAAATTCAGTCATTTTTGGGGTTTGCAGGATCTTACAGGCAACATATTAAAGATTTTGCATCCATAGAAAGACCTCTTTATAAATTATGTGACAAAGACACAGTATTTGAAATGATTGTTGACAGAGTCAAAGCCTTTGAATCTTTGATACAAGCCTTGACCACTGCTCCACTCTTACTGATGCCCGACTTTAATCTGCCTTTTAAGATTTACATTGATGCATCAGGGGATGGGCTTGGTGCTGCACTTCACCAAGTTCAGATTATCAATGATAAACCTGTGGAAGGACCCATATGCTTCATATCAAGCTAAATCAAACCAACTGACGCCAGATCTGTAGCCAGTCAAATGGAGTGCTTATGCCTTGTCTGGGTCTTGGAAAAGCTAAATTACTTTCTGGAAGGATGTGTTTTTGAAGTAATAACAGATTGTACTGCTTTAAGTCACTTTCAAACATGAAGACTCCTAACAGGCATATGCTCAGATGGCAAATAGCCATACAAGGGTATAAGGGAAATATGACAATTGTTCATAAAGATGGGAATATTCATAAAAATGAAGATAGACTGAGCAGATGACCATTAGCAAATAATATTGATAATCCTGCTTGTGCTCCATAGGAAGCTTCCCCACAAATCCCCATAGAATGAATCAGTGTTTCAAACCTGAACACCACTTTCTTTGAGGAGGTAAGAAACATTTATACTCAGGATAAAAATTGTAGCATTTTATGCCAATTAATTGCTAAGGACTGTAAAGACAATTCTTTGATACATGCCTTAGATGAGATATGGAGAAAATCATATGATTAAGGAAGATTCCACTTGCTGGATGGTATAATTTGCCACAGAACTAAGCATACATGTGTCATGACAGTTGTGGAGAGGTCCTTAATCAATCTTTTACTTAAAGAATGCCATGACAGCCCTTTCTCAGGACATCTGTCTGAGGACAGAACAAGAGAAAAAAAACCTGCATATGGTGGCCAATGTGGCATAAAGATGTTGCAGAGTATTGCAAAACCTGTCACAG
Organism: Austropuccinia psidii; assembly: GCA_023105745.1. Classification (NCBI taxonomy): domain Eukaryota; kingdom Fungi; phylum Basidiomycota; class Pucciniomycetes; order Pucciniales; family Sphaerophragmiaceae; genus Austropuccinia; species Austropuccinia psidii. Next base: position 15,365,641 of record JALGQZ010000017.1, read on the forward strand.
ATGTCAAAAAGCAAATAAATCCACTGGCAAAAGACCTGGAAATATGATCAAGATCCAAGAACGCAGAAGACCTTGGGAAATTGTCCATATGGATTGGGTAACTGGCCTGCCACCAGGGGGTGACAAAAGCTATAATGCTTTCCTAGTGATTGTTGACAGATTTGGGAAGATGCCAATGATTCTACCATGTCACAAGGATGATACAGCCATTGATACCACCCTTCTGAAATGGAATAGAGTAATATCATGGACTGGCATATTCACTAACATCATTAGTGATAGAGATCCTAAATTCACCTTAGAATTATGGACAAATATTCACCAACTATTTGGGACAAAATTATCCTTCTCTACAACCTACCACTCACAAACTGATGGTCTGGCTGAAAGTATTATCCAAGCCTTGGAAGATATAGACTGTGATGGATTTACCCGTGATTGGTGTACTCTTTTACCAGCACTAGAATTGGCATATAAGACATCCATTCATGCCAGTACCAATCAAACTCCTGCTATTCTATAAAAAGGATGGAATCCCAAATTACCACAAGATTCCTTGAGAAGAGATTTAGTTGAGATAAATCCTACAGCTGCTAGCTTTAAGGGGATGCTAGACAAAACTAGAAATAATGCAATAAGGTGCATGGAAGACTCCTTTGCATATGCTAAGGACAAATGAGACAAGTCACATGCCACTCCAGATTTCAAAGTGGGAGATTTAGTACTTGTATCCACTACTAACATTGATAACATCAAAGGATGTAAAAAGCTCAAAGACTCCTTTGCAGGAACTTTTGTTATTAAGGCCCTCCATGGAGAAAATTCTATTGAAGTAGAATTATCTGAAGAACTCAGCAATAAGCACCCTACATTTACGGTGAGCTTGATAAAGCCATATAAATCTAGTGATGCCAAAAACTTTCCCTTGAGGAATAAAGTTCCCCAGGTTATACCTCCTATTGAATCATCTGGTATTAAAAAGATTACAAAAGTTGTCAAAGAAAGAAAGCTAAGAACCAATAAAGTAAGGGAATACCTTCTTAGGTACATTGACCCAACTTGTGAAGATGAATGGTTAGCAGAAAAAGACATACCTGAAGCTACTAAACTTCTCAGAAGATTAAGACACTCTAGAAATAAAAGTATTACAAAGTAATATTCTCTTTTTAGGGGGAGGGAATGTGAGCCTTAGAGGCATTTTCATATACCCAAAAGACCACAAGTAACAAAATAAGATATAAATACAAATATAAATAAATTTGTTTACGTTATAAAAATGAAAATGAAAATATAAATACAAATTGATGTAAAAAAATAAAAATTTAATTATAATTTAAAATAAAAATTACATTAAATTTTAATAATTGTGGACTTGCATTTTTACTTGAAAAAATTAAGTAAAAATGAATTTTTAATAAAATTAATGAAATTAAAATATTTTTGGTAAAAAGTTACATAAAATATATTATAGCTTTTTATCCAAGAAATAAACTTAAGCAAATTATTTCACCATTGAATTCCTCATAAAAAATAAGGTGGGGTCACCTCTGAGTAAATTTCTGTAACTCAACTCTAAATAAGCTTAAATTAAGTGTTTAGTATTTTCTTTAAAAAAGTTTAAAATCCTCAAAACCTTAATTTAATTCACACCACATGTGGTGTTAACCATCAATTTTTGTGTTAAAATTGAGTTGTTGTGTGTAGCTTAGAATTTATGAGAAATTGAAGTATTTTCAATTGAAATGTCAAAATGTGTGCATGTATTACATAGGTGAACTGTAATTTACATATGAGATATCAGTTATTACAGTTTTGTACTGCAAAACTCAATTGAATTGTATGTGTAAATTACAAGTGTATTACATGATGAGGAATTAAAGAAAAAATAAATTAGAAATATTAATTCTGGGGGGAAAGGTACTCTAGCTCCAAGGGGGAGCCAGACCCCCACACTCCTTTCTGAAAGGCATGGGATGTCAAAATTCAAGAAAAATTTCATCACTTTTGGCCTGGAATTGAGTCACAGGGTCTGTGACTCAATTGATGATGAGGGTTTGATACCAACCAGGGCAGTTTTAACTGTTCTCAAGAGGGTAAAACTACCCTTAAGTTAAAACAATCTTAGGGAAAAAAAGTTCTCACTGGTTTCTACATCTCTTACACACATTCTGAGGTGTTCTGAAGGCTCTAGACCCGGTATTACTATAGTAATGGCTGATTTAAGGATCTAAAATGGCTAAAACCAGCCCTTTTTGGTCTAAACCAGGGTTCAATGATGCCATAATTGGCTTTTCTGTTGTCAGAGTGTTTTCCACAACTGACAAGAGTAAATTTCACTTTTGGAGTAAGAAAATTGGTGGCTATAAAAGAATGTCTTCTTTGCCCCACTTTTCTCTTCATGTTAGAATCCTCTCCTTTTATAATTAGTTTAAACACTGTTAAACCAATCAATAAAAGATTCCAACCACCCTTTTTAAAATCATTTTAAACCTTTCAAACCACGTGATAAAATCATCATAATCATTTTTTGTAACTCTTATAATCATTTTTACCCCTTGAACCACCCCATAAGTGAATTAAAGCATCTTGCATCACTGTTAACTTTGTCACTTTGTTTCCAGATTCACTATGGTCACTTTTGGCGGGTTTTCTCTTTAAATATATTTTTAAGGACTTTGTTCCTTAATTAATTGCTTTGAGTTCTTTTCTCAATTAATTCCAATTTACATTTCTCTTGAATAACCTTCTTTTGTAGCCTTAAATATCTCTTGTAGAGTATTTTTGCATAAATATTTATTGTTGATAAAACAATAAATCTTTATAATATCATTGTTTTATACTTATAAATTTAAAAAAAATGATAATGGCATGTTTTCTCTTCAAAATACTATTTCATACTATTTTTAATCATTTCTTACCTTATACAAATTTTGAGGACAGGAAAAGTACTTGATTTTTTCATATCCACACCTTACAATAATTGTCAAGCTATATCATAGATTCACCCTGAAAATTGATCAGTCATCAACTGATTTGCTTAGTAATCATCAGAATATAAGGGATATAGAAACCAAATTGAAACAAAATAACCTCACATTGAATTGAGTTGATAACCATGGAAACAAATTGAAATTTCTTCACAAAATCAAGAGCTCCATTCAAATACAGGTCACATAATCTAACACCAACAAACCATATTTCATTATGCAGGTTACATGATAAAAACCCAAACTGGAGACTTGGAAAAATTCAAAGTCCTCTTTTTTGAAACTCCTATGGATGGCCCAAAAAACTATAAATAGAGGTCCTCTCTCCCCTTCCAATTCTTTTCTCCCAGCCCACTTGTGAGTTTCAAAAGAAGAAATTCCACTTCTACATATTTCTTCTGAAACAATAGGGCTTCAAAATAGCTCCCATTGTAGAAGAAAATTGTTAAATAGTTCTTAAAAAATAGTCTTATATGCCCTAACAGGGGGACTCAACAATAAAACTCAACTTATCAATATTTTATCTGAGGGAAGTCTCCACATCTATAAAATATTATGTTGATAGTTTTCAAACTTCTTATATATAATAGTATTTCATAGTGAGCTATCATCACAACAAAATAACAGAAAATAGTCTCACTATAATTAAAGTAGTAAAAAATAAATAAAATAGAAAATACCCCTCAAAAAAAGAATTTATTATCATTAGTATTTAGAAAGCTCATGAATTATTTTATTATTGATAGAAATTTTCTGTCAATAATTTCTACCTCATATTATTATATTTTTGAGGAAATATTTCGGTTATCAATTTTTAGCTCAAAATTCAAGTATTTTATTGAATCTTAAATATTTCATCCCAAAGATCATCAACCCAATAAAAAGAAAAAAACAATTAAGCATAAAAAAAGTGATCAATACTAAGATCATTTCCAAAAATATATTATTATTGGCCTGGTTTCAAGCTTATTATAGAAGTTCTATCATATTTTGTTTTATTTGTGGTTTATCATATTTCCAAGTTATTAGTACTTGTTATTGGTGAAATGCACCTTGGTTTCTAGTTTTTTATATTTTTTTGTTGTTTTTGAGGTTTCATTCAACCATATTTCACCATCAAGAAAAGTCTGATGAGAGTCTGTTATATAGAATTTTCTGATCCAGCCACCATCATAATAAATAAGTTGATTGTGGAGCTCAAGTCAAGATAATTCCTCATTATTATGAAGGGAAATCTAGATTCATCTAGAACATAAGCAGAGAAAGGATTACAAGTCATGAAAGAAATTCAAAACTTTTTCTTCTCATTTCCCCTTCCAGTGACTACCTCATTTATCCCACACAATAGGAGTATCCCACAATGCTCCTTCCATTTAAAAATGATATATTAGAACTCTCATCATATTCTTGTTTTTTTGAATTTCTTAGGGTTTCATCACTTTAAAAATAAATGATAAAGAAAAATGATAACCTTAATTTTTCACATGCAGAAATCAAAGTTTAATTTTTTTGGATTGAAAATTATTATTTATGAGTCATAAACAAAAGCAAATTATCTATGGGAAAAATCCTGAGATAAAGATAAAGGGAAAAGATTTCCATTACTCAAGAATTCCACAGCGTAAATATTTAGTGTATTTGTGAAAGTGGTTAGAATAAATTTCTATTGAGTATTTTCAGATTTGAGGAATTTTCAATATGCTATTTGATGAAAATATTGGATAATTGTCGGCTCGTTTACAGTAAAAGATTTTCTCTTGATATGAGTTTAAGATTAATAGTCAAGAATCCTTTAGAATCTCTACAGTAGCATTAAAATTGCAGCATAATGTGAGGAAGGTGGCCATTTTTTAACTTTTTACATGTTAACAAGGAATCAAGATTCTGATATGTCCTAGAATATCTTTCATGATATAATAACCAATAATTTCCAATTTAATAGGTTTCTTTCAAATATTGTTTTCCAAATTGTTGCCCTAAATAATTCATTGCCAAAAGATGATTTAGAACATAATCAAGTGTAATATCTTACAAGAACTTATGATAATCAAGGTTTGTATCAAAATTTCTACATTTTGAAATATTTTTAAAGAATAACCATGAGAAAATTGGCTACATTTGACAGAAGGTTTTCCATGTGGAAATTAGCTTGGACTAACTGTGTACTGAGATAAGACCCTTTCTGTGAAGTAGGTTGAACACAGAATTCCAATATTTGTTAGTATTCTATCTTATTCTAAGCCACTGGAATATTACAGAAGCTCCAATATATTTATTGTTTTTTTCATTAGATTAAATCCATATACAGTATATTATATAAAAGTTCTTTCCTCATATCTTTTCATCTTCCTGAGAATATGATGTACTATAAATAAGGACTCTACAGATCTTAGTTACATTGAAAAACTTCTCTTTTTGTTTTCAATTCCAACATAAGTCAAAGGAAACTTCTAAAATGAAAAAAGCCTTTTTATTTATTGAACTTTTACGTATTAGTTCTTTATAATGATAGTCTTTATTCAAAAAATGAATGAAGAAATTCAAACCAAGCTACTTCAAATTAGTTCTACTACTCTAGAAACTAATTTATCAAAGACTTTTTTACTTCTTATATGGTCAAATATATGTAGCTTTACAACAAAGAGGGATAAGTTCTAAATTTCTTTTTGAAGAAAATTATTTTTGCACAAGAAAATATAAAAAATGTACACATTTCAATGTTTATTTATTTTGATCTTTCAAAGTCAAGTATTATTATTTTAGATTTTTTTTCAACTCATGGGTATCAGAAATAAACTCCAATCATCTTTCTTTATACTAATACCATGATTTCTCTTTTTTTTTTTAAGACAAAGTAAATATTTCAATTTTATGTATGAAAGTTTCATTTATTGATTTGCAAGAGTAGTAGAAGGCTCTGTCTAGTACAGACCCTTCTACGGCAAAAAATTGATAAATTTGAAAAAAATTACAGTAAAAGTCAAAAAAGGGACATCTGTGTAAATTTTCGACAATTTTACAGCAGCGGCATGTACGGGGCACATACTGTATCAACACTCACAACTTTTAATTACTTTACAGTAGTAGGCCCTACTAGGATTTCTACTGTAATTTTAAATATAAAAACAACAATAAATAAATTTGAAACAATTAAAAAACTCACAAACATTAAAAAAAAGCATTAAAAACCTAAATTAATTCAAATACAAATCACACCATAGAATTCTCAAAAAAGGGATAGTAAAACTCAAGAAATTTAAGTAACTTCAATAAAAACAATTGTTTTAGAGTCTCAAAGAAGCTGATTTTGCTACTTATTTTCTTCAAGATATATATATATAATAATCTTAATAATAAGTGGGCATGAAGCTCAATTATTCCAGATCTTTTTATCATTGGTTTTCTGGGGTATTGATATTATTCTGTTGTGATTATTAGCTTCAGAAACATTTTAAAACATATTTTTTTGTGATTTTTGTATTTCTGTTTTCTATTTCAGAATCAAAGGGCAAATTCTTTAATTCGGAAAATAAATGTGAGAAGGACTGATATGAGCTATATAAAGTCACAATCATATTCATAAATAAAATCAAAAAATTCAATATTTTGGTTGATTTTAAGAGATGAGGATCAATTATATCAATTTCTGAGAGCCATATATTTATATTATGCATGAAATTCCACTCAAAATATCACAAACAACTTTGTTTTGCTTCAATACAGTTCAGATATTCCAAAATACTTAGATTATTCCTAGTGTCTTCCTTCAAAAGTCATGACAATTGTTTTTTGATCTTCAAAAAGATATTTTTTCAAGTTTTTATAATACCTACCTCGTGGAAGGATATGATTAATTTTTTAAGTGAATAATAAATCCAGTGTTTCAAATCCTATTTTATACTTGGGTTTGAAAATTACTAAAAATACACAGATCATATATTCCCAGAATAAAAAAGAAAAAACATGGCTAAATTTCTTGATAAATCCTTGATAATGGGATTCAAACCCTTGGAAAGTTATTGTAACCATTCATTGAATTCAATTGGAAATGCCTTTGAAGGAATAATTGTGTTTCTTTATTCTTCCTTCACAAAAGGTTCCAGTTAATATTTTCAGACTATATTTTGGAAATATGACTTTACTCAACATTGAAAACCTTTTTTCGAGCATAACATATTATTTGATAAACTGAACTTTTTAAGAAGCTGGTCATTCCAAATTTATTACGCTCTTATTTCACATAGGATTGTTAGAGTGATTTTTACTTAAGACATGTTAAATAATCTTAATTAGAAATTTTGATCAAACAGTCTATTTATTCTAGGTATATTTCTTTAATATATCATAGAGTTATCATTATTTAAAAAACCTTGATTAAATCATCTTATATTCTCAATAATATCAATTTTCCCATTTTTATTTATAGCTATTTGATATTTTTATTCTTTTAACTTAATTATTGATATAAATCCATAAATGTACTTCCCATACATTTAAGGAAAATTTAATCTACATAAATTTGAGAATTTGTTTCTCAATCATTTTCGAGGATTTCAGTTCTATATTTTGCACAACTGATAAAGTCATGAAGCTATAATAGAATAGTTGGAGTTATGAATGAGTAAAATTCAGATAAAAATTTCAATCTTTCTAAACATGGAGAGCTCTCTGTATATCCTGATAATTAAAAAATATCTTGAATATTCAGTAACTTAAAATTAAATTGAAAAATTGGTATAAAATAAAACAAAAATAAGTTAAAAATAGATGAAATATAAAACACTATCTCAACAGAAAATTTTGAAGTAAAAAATAATGAACGAAAATGAAGGTTAAAAATATCTATAAATAAAGATCAACTTTACTCAAAATTCACAAAATTGATTTTATTTGAGCTCTAGAAGTATCTTCTGTTGAAGCCAAATTTCACTTCTTGTTTCAGCTACTCCCGTGACTTTCTTGACATAATAATTCAAATGATATAGGTTCTTTACACATTCAATTAATCTGTTAGATAAATATGTTGGATTGATAATTAATAGTTCATTAAATGTAATATACAAAGTGAAGAGAAATTTCTAACAAGGCAGAAGGAAATTGAATGTTCCAAAGAATGAAATCGATAGAAATTTTTCATGGTTTTGAAGATTAAGTATTCTACTATTAATCCAGGTCCTTTATATTAACCTAAGAATTATTTTCAGCTTACACGATGGGATTTATAATCAAAAAGTGTCCAATTCTTAAGTTAAACCAAAATATTACTTCAAATATCTATACTTTCTATTTAGAAGTGTACAAAGCTCCTTCAAATCCATTTTTCGGATTAAATACTGGTGATCTAATTTTAATATATACTTTATTTTTAGTATTCCTTTCCATAGGATTACCTTCAGTAATAAATCTTTGAAGCTTGTTTTAATTCAGAATTAAGCTTTACTTTGAGAATACAAGAATAAAGTGTTTAATTTCTCACATAATTAAGCCTTTGATAAGATTAAAGGGTTTAACTTTAGGGTATCTCTTATACATTATCTATATTTCCATCAATTCTCCAGGTATTCAGGCCATTTCATCATCCATAAAAATATTATTTGAAATTACGAGGCTTAAAGTGTAAATATTATTTATCTATATATTTAAGTAAATGAGCTAGAGAGAGATTTCATATTGAAAATGCAATAACTAGGTATAAATGTATAACAAATAATCGAAAATTTTGAATTCTATTGTTTATGAAATTATACAATAAGAATTATAAAATAGGATTAATAAAATTAAAACAAAGGGGAATGGGAATTATTCTTGTGATCATTGGTTCATGAATTATTGACCTTTGAATATTCTGACCAAACAATGATATTGAGGTAACTGAATTGAGACTTTTGGGCTTGCATATGTTGCTTTAATTCCTCCTAAAACATCTATTTTGAAATCTAATTTCTGTACTATCACCAACATTCATCCAATCTATCTCCCATGTCAAATTCAAAATGAAGAACCTGCTTTCAGGTGCAGCCACTTTGCTCATGGTGAATTATTTGAAGATTCTTTTAAGTATTCTGAAAATATTCTTGAAAAAGGTATGTATTTATTTGAAGTAAATGTCCTATGTGAGCCCAAGAAACATTTTCTCCTCATATTCTTATTGAATTTCATATACCTTATTTTGAGATTTTTTTCAAGATATATTCAAACAATAGATGAAGATATTGAAGTATCTCCTGAAATGTATATTTTTAAGTTTGTTTTATAGATAAATTACATTAATTTTACTTGAAAGAGTATCAAAAAGGAACTGTATCATTAGTTTAACCTACCCTTTCTTTGTGAAAAGTTGAAAATTCATTTATTCCTATAATCATCTTTACAATTTACAGATTTGAAATGGCTTTAGACTTCAAATTTAAAATCCTAAATTTTCATTAAAGTTAGCTTTACCCTTCTTTTATGAGAGTGAAAATTTCAAACTAAAACCTTCTTCATCATTATTATTTTGAAGAAAATTTACCATATATGTGAAATGGCTCAAATAATTGATTCTGTTTCTGATTAACTTTTAAATTAATTTTTTTCTTCCAAATTTTCTTTTTGAAAAATATTATCAATGAAACTAGCGGGTTTTATAGTAGCCATAGAATTATGAATTTGTCAGAGGAAGCCTGCCAAACTTTATAGTACTCTAAAGCTTTTAGCTTCGATGAAGTGATGTTTTGTTCTTATACTAGTGGTAATTATTTCTGAATCTTAAGAGTATACATAGAATACGAGATACAGTAAGTAGGCTTATACTTTTGGCTCAAAATTCAATCATAATAATACATCGTTAAATGATTTCTTCGGAAGAAAGACTTACATATTACTAGATATCTCGAGTGGCTTCTTGAATATATAGAAATAAATCTTTATTCAATTTGGTCAAATAAAGCCTCAAGATCTAATTGAAAATCCCTTTTTGTGTAGAATTAAAGTTCATTTATATTGACAATTCAGAGCCTAATATCAGTATATTAGATAATTTAGTATTAATTTAGAAAATTAATTTATGTGCTTGACTTAAATTAATTGTCAAATTTCTCTCTTTTAATAGATTATCTCTATACTTCAGCTCCGAGCCAATCTCCAAATAATATACTAAAACTATCAAAAATATGGTAAATAAGAAATAACACAAGGAAAGCCTCTCAAAGTCTCATTTGGTTATTTAATACACACTTATATTAGACCAAACTTTCAAAGTGGGTATTCCCCCCACTTTAGTGAATTTATGAAATTGGTAAGGTCAATAATATTTAGTTTGGGTAATAAATTTCAATGTTACTTTTTTTAAAAAAAATATTAATATTGATTCTTTTTAATTTTATTCTAAATTAAAGGATGACATTAAGGTTCTTTGAGAAGATTTTTCGAACTGAACAATGTTTTTTCCTCAATTCAAGGTGTTTCTCCAAGGAATGTATGGGTGTTTTCTTTGAGAAAGGAAAAATATTTTTTCTATTAAGGCATAAACTTGACTTATAGTTTCCCTGGACCTTTATGATAAGATCAAATTACCAAACTTAATTATTACTAAGGTGAATTTGAAATATACTTGAATTATTGGCTTGAATGGTTCCTAAATATTTTATTATTTGATTAGATACCTGATCTTTTCTCAATTTTTTTGAAGTCTGGTCCCCATTATTTCTTTCAAGTTAAACAAGTTCTTTCAGTTGTAGCCACTTTTAATAAAGTGAATTAATGGATAATCTACATCAAGGAGAAGAATTCTCAAGTAATTATTTCCAACACGATTTAAAATTATACTTTATATAGAGATTAAATAGCTTTTATATTTTTAAACAATTCATATGGTAAAAAAAAGCTCCAATTATATAGCCTTTTCCACCTGTATGATTTCTTCATTTTTGTGAACCTTTAGAATATAGATGCATTTGTAAATAATTTCACATCCAGTAATTAATATAAAAATATTTGAATCATGAACTGAATGAATAAATTAATATCAAATGAAAAATTATGAATACATCAATAGCTATTATTAATAAATGTTATCATTGAATACAACAGTAATTCCAAGGATTCGGTAATAGAAATGACTTAAAATATCATATCTTCTCACTTAACTTTAAGCGTTTTAAATAAATCTAACATTTATATTGATAATGAAATTTTGCATATAACTAAGCCCTATGACATATATGTAACCCTAATACTTGCTGATATACCTTAATATATTCAATTTTTATTATTCCCAAAATACGAGCCGGTTTGTCCTGAGAATCATTTTATTTTTTATGTTAGGGCCTTGGATATCTTTCCAGTAAGCTCATCTGGGGGAATAGAGAAAATTCATAAGACCTAATACAATCTCTATTAAGTGATATCCAGAGTTATGAACCCTGACTTGATCAAAAACTATTAATCCCAATGATCCAATTGCCCAATTCACTTAATAAGTGATCAAAATATTGAGATAAAACAATAAAAAGGACCATAATATTGAATATTTGGAGAATTATGTAGCTACTGAAAAGAAAATATTGATATAATCATTTTTAGCTAATTTGTGAAGTCTAGAATAGAAAAATTTGATAGAAATCAGCTATTAGGAAAAAAATAATTTGAGAAGATTTTTGAGAACTCAAAAACATTCTCTCATTATTTCACAAACTTATTGGTATTTGAGAATAAAATCTCAGGTTCTATTCAACAATAAAACTTGAGTATTAATAGTAAGCTTAATAATAGTTATATAAAGACTTATTTAGTTACTATTTATGATAGCTATTAGAAACTTATATGATAACAGGATTAATTAATTATTTGAGTTTTATCAATTTTAACTTAGAGAATTAAGTGAAATTATTTTCATATATATCAAATAAATATGATTTCATTGAATTAGAGGTATGATTTTAGCTATGAATACATGGTGGAATAATATTAAAAATGGATTAAATAATGATTCAATAATATTGAAACCTTGAAGATTCGATTTAACATTGTAAAATAAATTCGTGAAAATCTAAAAACTCAATTACAATCACTAGGGAGGTACTAATCAATATGAAAAGACCGCCTATATATCATATTTCCTCTAGACGTTATAATATGATCAAATGATTCAGTATAATATTTATTAAAAGCTTTATATTAAAAGAAATTTGTGAATTCTTGTTGATAGTAAGGTATAATACTTCAATAAATATGAATTTTTATTTTTTTACATTTGAATTATTCCTTGAGTGATATTTATCTCTCTTAAAATAATTTCGAGGTAAAAACTCCAACTTGCTATATTATAGCTTCTTTTAAGCTATAGATATTATTCTTGATTTTTACTTAATATTAATAAAAGAATAAGATCATAAAAACTCTGCCTTATTAGTGCTCAAAGTAGGTTATTTTGTTAAATATTTTAAAATTTCTTTTTTCATAATATTTGAACCCATATAAATTTATTATATTCTTTATTTTTGAGAATTATATTGGTCATATTATCATTATATTAATATTTTAGTATTAAATATCAATTTAAAAACAATATTTTTTTGCAACAATAATTATCGTTCAAATATATTGATTGTTGCATATTTATCTATTTTATCAATTTTAATATAGATCTTGATTCTTTGTAAAGTTTTATTATCTTTATTATTCCTTTATGTAATAAATATCATATTATATTCCTCAAATCGTTTTTAAGAAGTTATTTTATTATCATCATACTTAGAAAGAAGGTTTTTTTTAATGTAAAAATAGTTAATCTGGATATCTTGCTTCATGGAGATACTTTAAAGCATGTTTGACGTTTTTATACTTTCTTATCACCAGTTGATGGATTATGTAGGTGGACTTTAGAAACTTCAAACAATCTGTTAATTTTTCCAGATTTAAGTCATTTTTAGACCCTTTCAGATCATTCATCATATATTTCAAAGCAGATTATTATCATTATTAATAATATAATCTCCTCAGCTATTTCTGTTGCTGAGGTTATTGAATTTTTGGCTGAAAATTTTTCTAACTCTCATATGCTTATTCATGAAATATAAGAATAGGGCAAGTCGATTTTCCTATGAGTTCCTTATTCTGAAAGATATCCTGGTAATTTTGCTCCAATTGACATTATACTTATAATCTATCCCAGTGTTGTTTCGTATGAAAGAATGCTCAATAGATTATATAAACTCCATTTTTGAACATGTCTTAGCATATTTTTATGTCATGAAATTCCGCTCAACACCAAAAATTATTTACCAAAGTGTTTAGCTGATTATTGAAGTATAAGTTTCCAAGCAAAGCTCTGAAATTATCACTTTTGGTTCAAGAGACCAGTTAAATTTAGTGTCCCTCTTAGTGTTAAATATGGACTACCAAATATTTTTTCCTTTCAATGCCTTGATATTTATTGCATCAACTACTGGTTCCTTTCTCTTCCAATCGTGAAAAACGTTTTTCACCATTATATTTCGTGAATTAGTATGGAAGTGATTAATGAAACAGCCACTTTGATGAATTCAAGATTCACTGAGACAATATCCTTTGAGGAATAAATTTGTGAGAAATTTATCATACAAATCCGTTCCTTTGACTATATAATTACTAAGAAAGTATTGAGTTCAATATCAAGGAGAACTCAGGTGATATAAATCTGGGCTGCTCATGCAGAAAAACATATATGAAATGGCTCAATGATGTGGAGCAAAAACATGATGATTTTCTAATATAACATTTCAAGTGCTATGAAATGACTAGGTTTGATGTCCTATTAACCCTTATCTCATATATACTTATGATTTTTCATTTTCTCACACAATCAGGAATACTTGGTTCATTTTATGTCCCTCCTTCCACCAGTTAAATTCCACTTCTCCCTAGTCCATACTTGCTTGTGGAAAGAAAATTTCACTTTATAAAGAATTTTATGGTTCATAATTTTATACCTCATGTAAAAATTAAGTAACTGGTTAGGAATACTATGTATTTTTTGTTAATAATTGTCAAGAAAACACATAAGAGGACTTCATTTATTTCAGAAAGATAGTGTACTTTTGACTCAACTAAAATTATAAAAGGGGGAAATAATTTTCTTTGAGACAAAATATGGTATTTAGTGAGTTATATAAGCCAAGCATAAAATAAATCTGAACTTGTGAATTTCTAGAAATTCTTAATTATGAAATAGTCAATATTTTTTGTATAATTTTGGATTGAGTGATTAGATCAATCAGTTTGAGTAATATTTCAAGGATAAAACAGCCCGATTCTGCTAAAAAATACTCCTGCATGTATTTCAAGCTTCAATTCGACTTGATAATCTCATAAGCTTCTTTTCAATTATTTTTACATACTGTTCTGCATTAAAAATATACTTACTACATGTCATAATTATATTCACAGATGTTCTCTGAAATATAACTCCAAGTTTTTTCCCTCATAGTTTGGTTTGGGAAATTTATCCAGACTCATTATATTCTTTTAATTCACCATTTGAATAGCCATTGAAATTTTTACCTGATGGAATATCTTCATTGAGGAACTTTATTCTCACTTTTTTACTCAAATAAAGCTGAGTAATGTAATTTTTTGAGGTAATTTTCTGCCTTTAGATCAATTTTGAATAGTAGAATTCTTTTAATTACAGCCAAAAAATTACTAAAATTTTCAGTCAAAAACGTGTATATAAATTTTATAGATTTGAATTGGGAGTATCACTGTGGAAGATTTTGATAAAATATGATAGGGAATGAGGAGGGTAATAGGATTGGACTTTGTGAATAATTCCGAAATGAACTGGTTTATTGAAGGCTTTTTGAGTCTTCTTGAAGAGTTTGAATTAAATATTCCTGAGATCTTCTGAAAACAAGGCCTTTTGCAGATTACTGGAAGCTCTGTGTGTCCACTTTAATTTTCAGCGGATGTGTTTTTTAATATTATTTTTCTCCCTTTCCCTCTCATAGTCTTTGATACTTATAGGGGCTCTTCTGGAGAGATTCCAATAGAATTTTATATAAGAAAATTTTACTTTACTTGCCAATTCCAAATTTTAAAAAGAGAAAAATTGTCAATGAAAAGATAACTGTTTCATATATACTAAAGATTTCCTTTAATTCATAATGTTCCAAAATCACAATCCACGACGTAATTTTATTGTGAAAAGTCTCATTATCTGATCCCTCAGCCTTTCAATGAAGAAATATTAGAGAGGATGAATACCACAGAGAAGTCATAAATAAATGTTATCTAGTCTTCAAGGAATTTCTGAATATTGAAGAAAGACATCCATTGTTGGAAAAATAGTTTTAGAATTCTATTGATGTTTCAAAGAAAGGATTGAAATATCCAGGCTTTCAAAATACTACTTTTTTAGAATGCTTCATGTAGCTCAAATTCTAGGTTGTTACAGTTTCAGTTTGAAGTTAATTTTGAATTATATCTTGCTCCTTAAGCGATGTGGAAAACCATAGTGGTTTCAATTAAAGATGAATACAAATTTAGCAACATTGATTTTTCACCTCAAATTGACTCTACTCATTGGCATTTTATCATGTAAGTAAATCCGTATTTAAATTTTCATGGAATTTTGTCTTTTTTCTTTTACTTTTTGGGCCTTAGTTGAGACTTTGTTTGATGTTTTTTATTTCCCCTGGAATCCAGATTCTTTTATCAAGATTTATCAATTTGTATTATTTTAGGACCTTGAAATTTTATGCTACAAATCAACCTTTCTTTATTTTTCATTTCTTTCAATTAACTTACTAGCATGAAATATTAAATGGTAAATATTTGATATATTAAATGTGACACGTTTTCTGAAAAGTACATTATCAATGGTTCCTACGGGTCTCATCTTATCAATACAAGTGCTTCCATTGTCATTACGTTGTTCTTCATCTTATTGTCGAAGTAAGGAGTAAAGAAGAAGTAATTTGTTGGTTGTGATTTCTCTCAGGTAGAAGATCATTTTTTCCCCTCCTTATGTACCCACCAGTCATCGTTATGGATTCGCGCTGTCCTTCCTACTTAGGAAATCTCAGAGCAGCATCGAATGAGGAAAGGGAGGATGTGCTCAAGATAAATAGACGCGGATGTGCTTGGATTACCTGGCCATGACTCTTCGTCCTAATTATCCATCACTGAACTCTTTAACGCTCACATTTAATCAATCCAACTCGGGAAGCTATCACTCAGGAGGAGCAATAAGGTTTGATTATGCTTATTGCCTGAGGGTAGTATAGTCATTAATGTGTTTATTACTTTCCAATTCACAATAGTTTTTGTTTCACTCGCTCTAGCTTATTCTCACGTACAGATAGTTACATTGTTCTGCTAGCTCATAGGTAAACATGAGTAATGGTTTCGTATCCAACTTACTTACCTACTCACTGATATTGTTTAATAATGTTGCAACAGGCTCAGCTGTTGAACCTCTGATTATATTCATAGGTATATATATACATTAGATTATTGACTAGTATAAGCAGGTATATTCATTCATGTACTCTAAGATATAACGTACAATACTTACTGTGTTTTTCTGGTAGCTGCTATTACTGCTACTGTTTTTTATTGAGTTCATTAAAGCAATAAACATCTTAAACCAAAACTCTTGCACTTATGTGATTCTTACCATTTTGAGAAGATCCTACAGCCTTCTTATTTTTTCTAGTATTTTTGCATTCTATTCGTTAGAACACTCCTCAAAAGCCTTCCAATGACAATTGGCATATTATGAAAGATTGAGTTCTGGAATTAAAAGCAGTAATAAAAGTTGAATGGTGCTGCATTGTGGGAAAGATTGTAGTCATGGTGGGAAAAATACTTCATTAAGATAACTGGATATGTGAATAAAGCAATCAAATCGCGTGGGGGGAGAGTTTCGTAATATCTGACACTGAATTTTTAGGAAATTTTTTTTAAACGCTAGCAAGCTTTATGTGCTTTATGTTGATGGCGGAGACTGAACGTCTCAGTTACGGGCTTTTAACTCAATTTTATCACCCACCAATTTGATGGAGTGGTTTCGCTAAGGGTTGGGAAGGTGTTGACTATAAAAGATATTAATACTTTGAAGTCAAGTTATTGCTTATAAATAATTCATATCGGGTATAAGCTGTTTGAATTATTGTGGTTGCATGGTAGAATACCTCAGGATTTTCTAAGAATATTTCGGCCCAAAGTTAAGGTTAGTGATTTTTCCAAATTTTTTCTTAGTCAGAAAAAGGCCCAGCTTTTACACTTTTAAGGAGGATCCTTAATTCACCTAGCTTTCACTAGGTCTTCTCATGGTGCGAATTTACAGATATTTGTTGTGAATCATGTCTTGGTTTTGTTCCTTAAAAAGGCAATTTATTCTTTGCAATGAATGAAATATTTAGATAAACCTTATCATCATCCGAAGTCACAAATGTCTGTAGCGAATCATGTCCGAAGCATGGAATTCTTGTTCATTCGAAAAGCAATTTACTCTGCGTAATGAATGAAACATCTTGCTTTATGATTACGTTATAGCTGCATGGTAGATTCGGAATTTTGACACTTCACGCATCAGCTGCAAAAACAAGTCCATTACATGCTTCAAACTGACTGTGCCTCCTGCGTAATTAACTCTTCTGATGTTGTTTCTGTAAGAGCAGGCGACAAGGATAACATCTATGGTGTATATAACCTAGGAGTACCGTAGCCGAATATCACCCAGCATTGGCTGACAGGCCATAAAAATTGCCCATAACCAAATGAAATATGTTTTTCTGTCATGTAGACGAGGATGATTGACGTAGGAGAGCGTGCCATGGCACCCTTGTAACTCAAGCGGAGATGCGTTCTGAAACACTGCATGACGTAGGTCGAGTAGATAAATGAACTAGAAAGTTAGGGAATTCAAAGGACATAGAAAAACTTGGTAAAAACTAAGAAAAGTGAGAAAATGCGCTTTTTTTGAAATGGCTCAAAAATTTGTTTAAAGTTCTCACTTCAACTTTTTCATACAAGACAGAAGTGGAACATTTCCCATTAGCTGAACAGTATCAGGTAGTTGGGAGAAAAATCCACCGAATTCTTTCGCCAGGGTATTCTGCCTAAAGCTGATTGATAATGTATTTACCAGTGTATCAGCCTGGAACATAAAAGCCGTGGCAGACTGGATAAGGATTATTTTTGAAGGTGGGCAATTAGTCATAAAAACTCGTTTGGAAGACTCGCTAGAAAATTCGAAACAGAGCTTAAGCAGCCTGCACCTTGAAAGTATATAGCGATGCAAAGAACACTCAGGAGCTTCCTGCTCGTATCAGGGCCTGGTGAATTCGGGATCATAAAACCCTAGCAAGCGGAGAAGTGTGTACAACCCCTCCTACAAAGTGCCCCGTAAGAACAAACATTATTGGAAACAACGACAAAAACAATCTGACGTATATAAAGCTTTACAGCCAGTGTGCGGTAGACTGGCAAATAGACCTTCTTTCTGCCGCTGTTTATGTTCACTATCGTCTCGCCACAAGTTGGTCAAAGTAGGATGTTTTGATTCATGACATGTGTAATGGTGAAAGGTGCAGTATGAATGCTCCTTAAAATACTTTACCCCTTTCTGTATCCTACCATTCTTCCATCGGACACAAATCTCTTAAGGGTCCTATCTTTATCCTTTGCACGTCATCCAGGCAACTTATTTTGATTATTATTAAAGAGTGTTAAATCAAAGCTGTATCGTGACTTCAAAGCGATGAAAAAAGCATGTAGTGGTACTTCTTCAGCACCTCACACGTTCTTAATTTTTTTTCTCTCGATTTTGGGTCGTGAAGCAAATCTTTTATGCTTTTCTAAAGCTACATTGGTCTCAGAGGACCCTTTTTCGACCACGTCGTTGTGTTCAAAGACGTCGAGTCCCCATGCAATGAACAATAAAGTTAAGCTCAGAGAAACGAATATTTCTTATGGGGCGTCAAAGTCTTACCCTTATGGGTCATTTTGCGATCAAGATGTTCTTGCTACTACTGTGCGAAGAGGCCAATGGATTTTTCAAAATGGTTGGTTTGTCGAAATCGGGCGTTAAGATTTCAAAACCACAGGCCTTATAGATGTCTACCGATTGGCCACGCTTACTCCTGATCTTTATTCCCCTTCGTCATAGTTGGAGCACCGGACAAGAGCTTGCGAGCCCCCCCAGAAAAAGCTGTTCAAAGCCTATCAGCTACTCACCATCTCAGAAAGCGTCTTGAGAATAAGACTCTTCCAGGAAAACTACGCAGGCTAATTACCTTCCACCGAAAGCCATCCGAGATCGATCCCAGGCGTTCGAAGGCTTCAGAAACTATCTCCCCACATACACTTCAGGAAAGATCAAAATCCGCCAAGAGCAAAGGGAAAGCCCAGCAAAGCTCAGAGTTCCCTGATGGAATAATGGATCATACTATTGTGATGCTAGACAAGGCGCTTCAGAAAGTATCACTCGATTCACTTTCCGATGTAATAAATAACTTTGAGGAGACGAGTGACTGGGCTCAAGCGATCCAGTTCGCTCATGAAAGCATTGAACCACTAAAGCCAATCAAATAGGGACTCCATGGGTTGCAGGACAACCTTACGCTTTACGACCAAATCGTCTAATCTATTTTCTAACAAATTAACCATATCGGCACATTCTAACGAGAGAAATCGTACCTCTATCACGTTCTCAAGCCCACCCACTCTGTAATCATCAGTAAAGCATTTACACCAAGGCTACCGAATTGTGGGAGAAATCTTACGATTTAGCTCCCCGGGCGTCCAAAATCCACGTCCATCAGCGTGAATGAAAACAAAAGTTGACCAGCTCCATGGCTAAAAACGGCGCTTGAGTCCCCGGATTGTAAACACTCTAGCTTCTAGGAAACTGTCAAGCAATGTGAAACTTTGATTGGGCGCCATCGCACGATCACTCAACCCTAAGCCTCTTCCATTCCACAAAAAAACCTTTGGGGTTACAAAATCAATGACTAATCGTTACCTACTTAACTCAATACCTGGACTTAAAAAAGGCGCAACAACCGGGGTAGCTATTTCACAGTTTGTGGGAGGTATCCACTACTTTAGCTAACGGAGGTTTGGCTGCGCTAGTGGAGATGTTTTACGTGACATGCTTTTGGAAACTGGATCACACACGACTACGACCTCTTATATACTGAAAATAATTGACTTTAGAAAAAAGATTGAAAAATGAAACATCGCATTTATTTTTGGCTTATCTGAAATGTGCTATTCAAGCTCACAATTTTTGAGTATTTCGACAAATCAGTACCAAGAAATCTATCAGTAATCAAGTAAGAAGTACTACTGGATACAAGCCACGGTGGCAAGATTTTTTGAAAGAAGTTTGCATTGGTGAATTAAAAATTTCTTTTTTCCTATCAATATCTATATATTATTGGACTTAGAATTTAGTATTTGAAAAATTTCTTGGTCAGTTTTGGTTTGAAATACTTGAAGAATCCACAGAAAGGATTGGACCATCGAGTGTTTACGTATTGAGGAGAAAACACGTTTTCAGGATTTGTTTTCACTAGTCTGAAACTACTATTAATAGAATTACAGTCACCAAAAATTGAATTTAGCCGTTCCCAAATTCAATCAATAAAAATACATGTTTTTTATTATAAAAGAGTTTGATTTTTCTAGAGGAGAAATATATGTATTTGTAAGTCTTGAATTTTTGCTTCTTCAAATTTCTTGACTTTAATCATTTGAACCTCGCTTCTTTGTCTGTAAAGATTGATATACATTACAGGGAAATATTATTTGACTACAGCCACCCCAGTAAGAGTAAGGCTATATTGATCTTAAAAAGGGTTTTCAACCACTTGATTAAACCAACCTTTTTAGGTACTAGCGACTACTGGAAGATTATTTTGTGGCTTCTGTGTACTAATTGAACTTTTTAAGAATATTACAAGATTATCTGCAGATGTTTTGCCTATTTACTATATCAGATCAGAGAGGACGGAAGGTATTACGAAAAACGCCCAAAATTTTCAAAATAAAAGATTTATGCAAGAGATTTGTTTTTCAAAATTATGTTCAATTTATCATGTATTTCTGGGAGAATTTTAGATATTTATAGTTTGAAAAGGTAAGGAAGGTGGTTTTTGAGAATATAATTAGGAAGAGGAGCGGAGAGGGATACAATGAGCCTAAAAAAATGGAAAATGATTCTACATAAAGACTTCCATACGTCTAATGATTAAATTTTATTGATTTTAGAGAGTTAAACTTTTATGCTTTATTTCAATCCAGAACTCTTGGTAGTGAAGGGAAATAAAGGTAGTAAATTCAACTCAGACATTAAGAACTTACAACCAAATGATGTAATTAATAAAATATCACAATTTTCCCTGTTGACCACTAATAGACTATTTAACCCCAGAGAATCATTTATATAGAATCCACTTTTTCTGTTTTTGCTTCCCTTTCTTAAGTTCGTCGTGCCTTCCTTCCTCCTGAAATTTATCCAATAGCTAGGACCTCCTGGCTTGCCAATCCAAGGTAAAATAATTGATCATTTCTTTTCCAAAAGCTACTGTCACATGGAGTAATCAAACCCCAACATTTTCTGTTTTTACTTCCCTTTTTTAGGTTTGTTGTGGCTGCCTACCTCCTCACCCTGATCCATTGGCTAAGACCTCCTGTATTTGCAATCAAAGACCCTTTTGTTTAACAGATTATGAGACTGGTAATTCTCTGAAAAGAACTCAAATCAAATCTTTCAAGCCATGGGAGAATGCACCCTGACACTCAGTGAAAGTGATAAAATAAATGACACCAGCTACTTTGAATTGGTCTTCCAAATGGAGGGTATCTTCACCCTTAAAAACTCTTACAGCCTTGTAACAAGGACAAAATTACCTGAAGAAATTTCAGAAAATGATCAAATAGAGCCCCAAAGAAAGCATAAAGCCTCTGTCCTTCTCAAAATGAACTGCACAATTAAAATAGGAAATAATTTCTACACTTAATCTAAAAAACAACCAGCTAACTTCTCGAAGCTTGTATAAGAAGAAAGTTCACTTCTTGGATCCAAAAGACAGTATGTCGTAGCCGGTAGAGCAGGAAGAGGAGTAGGGCATCTGCAACAAACCTAATTGGAATAAAATCAGAAAAAACAAGGCTTTTCATTTCTAATAGTCACCATGAGAAAAAAGGTATCCCTGCCAGCGGGGGCAGGGGTAGCAATTCTAACCCAGCTTCCAACTTGCTTCATACTTTGTTCTAACTTGCTATTATTATTTGTCCATCTTCTAAGCCGTATTTTCAAGATACAGGAATAATGCACAAATTTAATTGAATTATGTAATTTCTGGAAATCTAAAACAATCCTTTATTCCACAAATTCTTTTGAAAGAAAAATAAACAACTTTGAAATGAATATGAGGCCATTGGTCATTAATTTTTCTTTACAATTCTCAAAATAAAAATATCCTTCCTGTCATGTTTCTTCTTTCTCTGAAATTTCATTTGTCAGACCTCAAGACTTCCAAATTTGAAAATATCTACATCAAAATAAATGACTTCAAAAAATTATCTATAATTGTTTTCTCTAACTCACTCAAAAAAATATATGTTTCATTATTCTTTTCTCCAAAAATCTGAATTAATCTTAATTTCAGGAAATAAAACTCAAATTAAGATATATCATGTCCTTCTTTATGCATTGGGAATTCTTTTTCTAAATTTCTTGTAAATATTAGATCCGAAAGAAATATCTCCTAATAAAATTGATAAAGTATGTTTTTTTCTCTTATCCTTCAAATCCAATATCTTTTTTCAAACTTGAGACCAACTATCATTCCCATTTCTGCAAAATTTAAGATTCAATCACTGTCACACCGTTTTTGGCATTATGAAAATAACTGGAGACCTCTTATGACCCAAAAACTATTTTTTTCCATCTCAAATAACATTCAATATATCCACAAATTTTAAAATAACATAATCAATAGAAATATATCATAAAATTTTATATAGTTAATACAAATTCTATTAATAAGAGAAAAAATCATAAAATTCTACTGTGGTTGGGTAATAAAGTATAACTTGAGCTCTTCATATTTTATTTTATGGAGACAAATTAGCAGTCCTATGATGACTTTTCAAATCAGAAACCTGTTAAATAATGAATAACCATCCATAGAAATACCAGTTTAAGAGAGAAATGTTTAGCTGAAATCTTTCAATTCTGCATATGCAAAAAAATCAATTGGCTTTAAAGAATGTACTAAGCTTCCATAGTTTAAAAATAAGCTATCAATATTGAAGATTTTTTAAACCCTGAAATCTCAAAGAGGGAAGTCATTTTTTCAAAGAAAATTACCAATCATGATATCAGTGTTAAAGCTTCTGATACCTATTTTTTCCAAGAAAAGTATTTGTTTCAAAATCATACTTGAAATAGAATTTGAAATATATTTCATATTGACATCTTTGTACTAGTAATAAGCTTATTATAATGGTGATATCTTATGATGCACAATTCTAATCTTTAATAATTGAAGAAAATTTTTCAAGTTGAAAAATATCTTGCAAAAATTTATGCACTTTAATATCAATATTACAATCTCATTGGAAAAAAAAACATTAATATTTCTGTCAAAATGAATAGCCTTTATAGATTTTTAGGACTAAATAAAGAGCTTCATAATAATAATAAAATAAAAAACCCTCATTTAGTTGCTGGAATAATATACTTAGCTTCAAAGCTCCCCCCAATTTTTATGCTCTTATAGAATAGTAATAATGATAATCATTTTCCAAAACCCACAGGGACCATATTCAGATCAATATAATTATCTCAAATTGGTGGTAAACTGATATTTCTCAATAGGCTTACTTCATTACTTAATTTGAAATAGTTTTCATATGGTATTTATTTCTTCAACCTGAAAGGTCTCACATATAATTCTTCCAAGAAACCACCTCCCAGATATTTTTAACAGTTGGTACCCTTCTAGTGTAGCTTATATGCAGACAGCTTTAAATATGTTTCTCTTGTTCCTTTGAAAAATAAAGAACAGATTTAAGTTTATCAGCTTGAATATTCATATTGGTCTATAGATTTAGTGAGCTCTAAAAAAAGGTAATACTCAAAATCTCAATTCCTTAAAAAGGGAACTGGAAATGAGTTTTCTAATCAAATAGAAATGTTGGAATCTTTAAATTACTCCTTTGAGCTAGTAATTGTATTCATAATTTGAAAACCTCAAATGTATATGAATTTATTTATATTTATTAATTATGAGCTGGTACTAGCTTTTGATTTGACAATTTTTCATATAATATTAATTCAGCCCATTTATATGAAAAACTCAAATGTGTACAAAATAAATATGATTTTCTTTCTTTTTTCAAAAATTACTTCTATCAGTTTTTTGCAAAAATAGGAGAATTGAAACTGAAATTTCCGATTATCATCCTAAACCATTGTTTCATACCAAGTTATGTTCCTATACAGGAGAAATTCTAACTTTCCCTTCAAAGAAAATTTTCTTTTTTTAAAATTTTTGTTACTAAAATGGAAAAAATGAAAAAGAATTTCAAAGTAACAGTCTCTGGCCTTTTTTGTTTTTCTTTATCAAATCAAAGAATTCACCAACAAATTTAAGTCAATTTTTAAACACATCTTTTTCTTCATCCCAGTGGAAATAAGTATCAAATTATCATTACTATAATATCTATCTTTAGAGATTCAAATAACATAAATTTACATGAGGCATCTTTAAAGTTGAAGATTTCAATTTTTTTTAAAACATAATATTCTCATAAATGTCTCTATGTACGGTTTTGAAATCTAAACAAAACTGCTTATATCAATAAAAACACTCAGTATAAATTCTGCAGCTAGCCCAGTAAAAAAATATCAGGGAATCCTTTGAGAATTCCTTAGAAATTGTTCAATGAACTGGAAAACTTTCAGGTCTTTCTGTTCATTTTGGAAAAAAATCATGCCTCCAGAAGTGATAATATTAGAAATTAGCTCCTAAAGACCTTTCTGTGAGGGTTTTTGGTTTTTTTACAAATATCAATAGAGTAAATCTTAACTTTCATTCAAATTTGCTCCAAAAATTTGTCCAACCCACATGCACTTGCTGTGAGCCTTAGAAGGATTTTTATATGGGTGTTGGTAAGCACATGTAAGCTTTTAGTAAAAACACATAAGCCCTTATGCGTTTTTACCAATTTATGGCCCAAAACACGTAATTTTATGCTAAAAACAGGTAAGTGACCTTATTTTTTATAAAAATTCCTCAGGCTCAGTTTTGATTTTTTTTTAATTTTTTTTTGCCATACTTTTTCTGACATGGGATGCCAAAATCCTCAAATTTTTTCAATTTTTTTTCCAAATTTCTCAAATTTGGCCAATTTGACAAAATGGCATATTTTTTTACAAAAAATATATGTAAAATCCTCCCACTTATCAATTTCATTAGTTTTTTTTTTTGAAATGAGGGCTTCAATCTTGACAATGAAGGACTAGAAGCCCATAATTTTGGCAATTTCTTTTTGTGGGACAAGTGAAGGCGCAAAAAGTGTTTTTTTTTCAAATGTTTTTTCCTGTGTTTGTAATATGAATATTTTTAGAAAATTAATTTAAAGTCTTCCCACTTATGAGCTTTCTTCATTTTCTTTCTTAAAATGAAGGGTTCAATCTGGGAAATAAAGAACCAGAAGCCCATAATTTTGGGGAATTGTTTTGGTTGGACAACAAGTGAAGGTGAAAAAAGTGTTTTTTTGTCAATTTTTTTTCTTGTTTGTAATATGCCTATTTTTAAGTACAAAAGTGCCACATGTTTGATAAAAAAAGAGACTGAGGTTGGATTTAAGCAATAAATTGGACTGAGGAGGGGGATAATTGGCATAAATTGTATATACAAAAATCAATCAATCTGAATCAACCTCCAAAATAGTTTGTTTTTTATGAGGGGGGGAGGAAGATTGGACACATATAAAATCCTGTGTTTCTTAAATTTATCAACTCACCCCAGGGCTTGCAGTTGGGCATGAAATTCCCAATTCACAGTAATGGGGGGACTGGATAAACTTTAGAAATGATTATATCCAAAGGAACAAAATGAGAGCAGATATCCAAGAAGCAGATGAAAATGGGGGGAGTATCATTTGGAAGACAGAAATAAGAGAAAAAAGAGAAATATTGGATTGTGGAATAAAAGAAAATTGGTCTTTTATACTTATTTGCAATTGGATCCCCCATGTCAGGCATGGACATCCACTTGCTTTTTGGAGCCTGGCCAACATCTTCATACCACTCAATGTTGTCCAAACAAGAGGATACTGAGGGAATTAAAGTGTTCATGGATTCATAAAGGTCTTGATTTTTTTTAATTTCTTCAGCCAAGTAATATCTGACATCAGCCCATTGATCTTGAGTCTTGTAAATGTAGTGGGATACTGTTCTGTAGCCACATTTTCCATCACCCTGGACATTGATGGCCTCAAAGGTGCATTTCAATATAAAATTGGCAAAGTCTTCTGAGCCAGGTACCTGATAGAATAAGGTCAAAAATCAAATAAATATCAAAAGAAACAAGAGAAATATACATTAAAAGGAATCAGAAACTCACAAAGAGCTTGGAGCAGTAGTCGCTTGTGTGATAATTGTCTTAACAATGGTCACAGGTCCAGTCAATTGCATCATATATCTTCAAACTAGTGGCAGGCTTGTGGAACTTTCTTTGTGAGGTTTTACTTCCAATTTCCAATATTCTGGACCTTCTAAGGGTGACTTCTGATTTTACATATTCATTTAATTCAGTTGCTGAGGGTAGTTAATCTGATGAACTGATTGATTTTGATAATGAGGCCTCAGAATCCTCAGAATTCTCAGAGTTGAATTCCATAATTGGAGAGGGTAAATTTTACTGTGATCTTGATGTTGTTTTGGTGGTCACTTTTGATGGGGGTCTTACTCTTCTTTTGGATTGAATTTAAATGATTTCAAATCTTGAGGATTCTCCCTTATTTTTATTTTTATTTTTATTTTTATCCTTAGCTCCTTGGGGTCTTCCATGGATATTCTTGTATTCTAGTGGGTCTTCATAATATTTATAATCATCTTGACTCTTGGCAATTCAATCAAATGGGGCTTTTCCAATCAAAACATCATGAAAAACTTGAATAATTGGGGTTATTTCTGCCATTTGTGTTTGAAAAAGGTCTTCCCCAATATCTTCAAATATTTATTTGGCTTCTTTCTTTCTTTCTTTTTCAACACCTTTATCATCACCTTGATAACCAGTCTAAGAAGAATGTGACAAAGAAAATAAGTTAATAAGAAGAAAAAGTAAGAATTTGAACTTAAAAAACACTCACAGGCAAATTCAAATGCCACGGAGGATGGAAGGCTGATATCTCCAGCCTTTGGCACTTGGAAAATGCCTTTTGGGTTTTATGCTTGCAAGCAATGCCTTGATAGTTGTTGTATTTGTTGGTGCATTTTTATTGGGGTGAAATCTAGTTTTCAAACTGTCAAAGGCCATCTGAAGGGCATACTGAGGCACTGTGTCATTGAGAGAACAGATGAGTGGAGGAAAATTCTTGACATAGAGAATCATTTCTTTGGAGATTTGGTTGATTATTTCAATAAATTGTTTTCTGAAAGCCATGTGGAGAGCCCTAACTACCTCCAGGAGAGTACCAGTGGACTTTTGGCGGAAACCTTTAACCATGGCATGGGCACCTTCAACTCTGGAGGTGGAGCCCAAACACAGGTGAAAATGGTGGTTGGTCCCAAGATTTCAGGATTTTTGACTTGCTTTTGAAGCTTTTTTCAGTTGTATTTGAATAACGTTTCAGTGGATGAATACATAGCCTGAGAAATTAATCCCAAAGTCATTAATATAAACAATAATAAGAGAAAAAGTGAAACCAAGTAAAATAAAGTGAAAGATTAAAGTATATTACTTGATTCCAAAGGCCCATAAAATTTTCAAAAGAAGTGACATGACCAACATTGTTCATTTCATGCGCAGATACATCTTTATCAATGTTCCAAATACATAAAATGACTTTGAAGTCTGGGAAGAGCTTCTCAAGAAATTTTCTCAAGGCCAGATTACTGTCAATAACAATGAGTGGAAGGGAAACAAGATTGGTGTTGTTGAGGAATTTTTCTATGTATTAATTTGAAGCCCAAGTATATGAGTGTTCAGTCTCATTATTCATCAAGGAAAAAGCCCCAGAAAAGGTCTTCTTGGTTGAGCTTAATCTAACAATATGAAAGAGGGGCATTTTGTACTCATTGGTTTTATAAGTACAATACATAAGAATGACATGAAGAAAGCCATGGGGGAGTTTTATGGCAAGGCCGTGAGTGAAAAACAAGGAGGTAATGTGTCCCTCAGCATCCCTTGCAGAGGACCAAACAGAATTTTCTTCTTTGAGGGTGTCAATAAGAGAATCAATGGGCCTTCTGCCTTGATTTTTGTTTTTCTTGATTTTATTAACTTGGTTGTAAATGTCTTGAAGGATTACAGGCCTTTCAGACTCCCTCTGGCTGCATAATTGGGCCAGAATTTGCCTTAGCATGAGCAGTGATTCAGACATTTGAGCAATTTGGGATTCTTCTTGCTCATTGAATTTCTTGAAATCAGGATTTGCCATGATATTTTCAGTGGAATCATGGCTATGTTCAGGATTTTTGACTTTAAGAGTCCAAGCGGTACTATTGGCATATGCCAGACTGAGTCTATGATGAAGATGTAATAGGGATATTTACAACTTTAACTATGAATGGGACATGGTAAAATTAATTTAAAAGAAGTTTGTCATGGATAAGAATAGTTTTAGATTGAATAATAAGAACTTTACTATTGTGAAATAGTGGTGGTGAGTGCTGTTGAAAGCCCTGGGTGCAGCTTTACCTGTTTGGTTACAATGATAAAGTCTACAATACTAAAGTTTATAGTATAGCCTAATTATTTTGCAAGGGTATGACTGTTTTTGATAGTTTTACTACATAGGAATTCAAGAGCAGGATGAGGAAACCTTTTCTGGTGGAGAAAAGACCTCCTTTTGTCCCAATATGGGGTGGAATGGCCCTCTAGACCATCCACGTAGAGGAAGTGAAGAGTTTTTCACTTCAGAGTACTGGCTTGTGGTTTTCATAGTTCCTGTATGGTCTTTATTGGGCTCAGGTGTGGTTTTGAAACCACATGTGGTCAGTTTTCACCAATACAGGGTGAAAATTTTCATCTGGGGACCACATAGCCATCTTCTGATGTGTATGACATGTAGAATGCTGTACAGAACCTGTATGGGACTCCAGTATTGAATGAATTCTAAGGTATTGAAGTATAAAAATTCTTCTTTGTCTATTTGACACCTCATAATTATATTTATGGTAGAATATCCCACAGTAAGACTGTATTGGTCTAATTGTGGGAGTTTGAGCTTAAAACTGCCAAACCTTTGTCAGTTTTTGAGATATCAAGCTCAAAATTGGTTCTTTGTGTAGCCCTGGATGTGCTCTACAAAATGATACCTCATTTGATATGGTTATCATTAAGTATGGAAAGGTTTTGCCATGTAAAAGACTTTAAGTACATATATATGTTTTGTTTAAAAACTGTATAGAGCTTGTTTGCCCATACCTTTTGTTCTACATGAGATATGGGGAAATGGATGGCAAAATCAGATAGCCTTTATTGTGCTCTTTCCAGAAATGTACCAATATAGGTCTCTCACAGTAGAACTGTAGTAGTTAGATGAGAGGTGAATATTTTAATTACCCTTATTTGACCTTATTTTGGTCATAACTTCTTTAATTCTGGTGCTAGCTCAGTTTGGCTAGTACTATTGGATAGCCATGAGTTAAAGCTCCATTTTTAATACCCATTGGATGGGGTTAAGCCTCTTCCTCTGTATTTCAGATGGCAGGTTAAAATTAAGGTTTATGCTCAGCAACAACTTTGAGCAGAAATACCTTTTTTATTATTTGTCCTATGATGATGAGACTTGTATATTTGGAAAGGGGTGAATTTCCTCTTTTGTTAAATACCTTTTGAGCTAATTTGGTCCAGCTCCATGTTTTGGTGGTATCTTGGCTATACCATTGATTTATGGTATTTGGCTATCATGCTTGTGCTCTGGTTTTGGGTCACAGGCTGACATACCCTCCCTCTAAAAAAGGCTCATCACTGCTGAGACTGTTCAGTCCTCCTAGAGGCCCTGAATCTCCTTAGATGAAGGTTCCCATCTGGCATGCTATTTTCAGCCAACCATTTGTCTTTATCTGCTTGCTGGTTTTTAAATCTGACAAATTATTGTCTCTGGTCTTTACCATTCAGTCTAATTTTCATGGCCTTGATGCTTTTATTCACAGGCCCAGGGGAGTCTTCCACTTCCACTATTTCTGGTGGGGTGGGGTTTTTCTTCCTGCAGGGGAATTTATCCTCCGCTGTCTGGAAATATGGCTTGACTAAACTCACTGGAAAGACTGGGTGTTTCCTAGAAAATTCTTCTGTGAGTTTGACTTCCACTGCATTTTTTCCTATCAATTTAATGATAGTGAAGGGCCCTACAAATGAGTCTTTTCTTTTCTTAGGTCCTTTGAGATTATTAAAGTTCAGTGTAGACACTAACACTTGGCCCCCTTGTTTAATGTCAGGTTCTATGTGTGATTTGTCCCACCTCTGCTTGTTATATTCCTTTGCCTCAGCTATGCATTTGGCAGCTGTGTCACAAGCCTTCTTCTGCGTATCATGGAAGTCTTTGGCTGTAGGGTGGATTATCCACAGATGTTTCTTCAAGTGATCAACAGGCAATAGGGGATTATACCCTTTCTCTTCCAGTGAAGGTGTTTTCCCTGTGATAGAGTGCTGGCTTGTGTTATAGACAAGCTGGACTTCTGGTAAAAGGGTAAAATAGTCATGGGTGTAACCTTCATGGTCTTTAGATTCCATGCCATAGGCACAGAATCTTCTGAAGATTTCTTCCATTTTTTGGATCATCCTTCCAGCTAATCCATCTGTTTTTGGATGGTAAGCTGTAGAAAAAACATGTTTAGCACCCAGCATGTCATAGAGGTTGGTCCAAACTTCTGATGTGAATTTTGGATCCCTATCACTAATGATAATCTTAGGGACTCCACAGGTAGATATTATGTTATTCCAAAATAACAGTGCAGTATCCATGGCTGTATCCTCTTTATGACATGGTAGGCACCTCACACTTTTGCTGAACCCATCAACTATTATCAGGCAAGCATTGAAGCTGTCCTTGCCTCCTGTTACAAGTCCTGTAACCCAGTCCATGTTGATGGTTTCCCATGGGTTCTTGGGTTCTTCTATGCATTGAAGTAACCCATACTTCTTCCCATGTTTGCTATTTGCCTTTTGGCATATTTCACAAGTGTTGATATATTCACTAAACTCCTGTTCCCATTTGGGCCACCAAGCTGTACTTTCTGCCTACTCCTTGGTTCTGTCCTCACTCATGTGTCCCATATAGGAGCAGTAATGGCATTCTTGGAGGATCAAGGATATATGGTCCCTGTCTACTATGGTGAGTGCACTAGTGTGCCTTTCTCTATGATAGAGCAGACCATCTATAAGGAAAGACTTTTTGTCCTTATAGTCCCTCAACCAGGGTTCCTCTAACTGGTATTCCAGTTCTGGGCTCCTGTAATTCTGTTGAAGGAGTTGAAACAATATGCCACACTGTTTATGTTTGGCATATGCCTTCATCACTGCATTGAAGAATTCATTATGCAGTTCTGAGGAGCTTATTCCAAGTATGGAAGTTTCTGTTCCTTCTGAATCAGTGTCTCCACTGTTTTGGGGTACCACATTCTGGTGCCCATTCAGAAAATCTGAAGTTTTTCCTTGTATCTATTTCCATGAAATGGATAGGGAGCTTGAATGCTACTTCAGGGTCAAAAGCTGGGTTGCTTTTGACATTATCAAGTGGCCATCTGCATTGGTATGACCTTTAACCTCTTTGTATGTGATGGTAATATTTCCCCTATATTCTTGGATGGCTATTTGCCACCTCAACGTGTGTCTATTGGTAGTCTTCATGTTCAGTAAAGACTTCAAGGCTGTGAAGTGTGTGTAGACTTCAAAGACTGTACCCTCCAAATAATAGTGGAGTTTCTCTAGAGCCCAGAAAAAGCATATACATTCAGTCTGGGTTGCCCCATACCTGGCTTCTGAATCTTTCAGTTACCTAGAGATGTAGCATATTACTCCCTCTCTTGGTTCACCATCCACAATTTGTCTCTGGTGAAGGGCTGCCCCTAATCCTTGGCTACATGCTGCATCTATGTATAAATTGAATGGTAGTTCAAAGTCAGGTAAGATGAGCACAGGTGCATTTGTGAGTTCATGTTTGATCCTCTCATGTGAATAACTCCTTTCCTTGGTGATTTAAAAAACTACATCTTTTCAACATAACTTGTTCAGACTACTATTTATGTGGGCAAAATTTCTGATGTGGTTTCTGTAGTAGCTAGCAAACCCAAGGAAGGATTTCATCTCTTTGATGTTCTTTGGTACTGGATTTAGCATTACTGCTGCTACTGTGCTCTGGTCTATGGCCAGACTAAGACCTGAGACTTTATGTCCTAGAGCTAATAACTCTTGTTGGCCAAAATTGTACTTTTTAAGTGAAATTTTCAGATTAATGGGTGTGCATTTACTTAGCACTCTGTCTATGTACTGCACATGATCTTCCCATGTTTTTGAGTATATAATGATGTCATAAATATATACTACCATCCAGACTTCCAATATTTCTTCTTGAAATATTGTGTCCATCATCCTTTGGAAGTGGGCTGGTGCATTTTTGATTCCAAAAGGCATCCTGGTGTACTCATATATGCCCATATGGAATATGATGCTGAGTAATTTCATGGATTTGGATTTAACTAAATTCTGGTGAACACCCTTCATAAAATTGATTTTGGTTATGTATTTCGCTTTTTCCAGTTTGTCTAAGGCATGAGGTATCCTTGGTATAGGGTACCTGTCAGCTTTTGTGTAGTTATTCAGAGCTCCAAAATCTCCACAGTTCCTAGATTTGCCATCATGCCAGGTGATCAGGACAGGAGTGGTGATCTCCACTATTTAATTGTGTCCAATATTTCTGCTGACATCCATGTCTAGGAGCTCATTGATGTGTTTTTCAATTTTGTTCCTAGTCTCCAGACCTGCTGGGTATGCAGGTCTTCTGAGCATGGGTGGATAAGGTCTTTCCACATCCAGATATAGTTCTAATTCATGTCCTCTAACTTTGCCTAATGGCTCTTCACCAATGTCAAATGCTGGTCTATTCTTCCTCAGCGTCTTCAGAAAACTTTGTTTCTGTTTACTGGTGAGGGTAGTGCTGAACTGGCCCTCTCTTAATTCATTCAGTAGTTCCTCCAGTGGATCCTGGACAGATATTTGGTATATATAAAGGGAAAATTTCTTTTCCCTGTTGGTACCAATGGTAATGTTCCTGTTTTTACTTTTGTAAATATTAATAACATACATCCTCTGGTAATCTGGCTGCAGTAAGAACCCTTGGATGTGGGCATCATCAAGCACTACAAACTCTGGGTTGAGTATGATATTACCCGTCTTGTGGGGTATAATTATCTGTTTGATAATTTTCCCAATGGAAGTCATCTTCCCTGAAGCACTTTTGAAGTTCTTTGCCTTGGTTGGAAAGAGTTGTTTTTCCCAATTTGGGAAGTGGTTGTCCAGATAATTTCTGGCCACTATGGAGCAGTGTGCCCCACTGCAAATGATCAATGAGTGTTGAGCATTGTGAATGCAAAAAGTCATTTTTGTGGTTGTCCCATGTATGTATGCCATTCCTTTGGTTGGTGTGACCAGGAATGTCTGTGCATCTTGTGTATGTTTGCACAAGTCTTTTTTGGCAGTGTCTTGTGGCATGCCTTCTTCCAACTGTATTTCCTGGATTTCTAGGGGGTTTCCTCTTGGTATTCCACTAGAAATTCCTCTCTTGGGCATTTCTCTTCATCATATTGGTCTCTGATGGCATCTCCCATAGAGTCTGATTCATACTCCCCTGTGAGGGATTCTTCCTCTGGGACTTTCTCAATGGGATAGACGTTTTTCTTTGCCTTTTGACAGTTGTTGGCATATTGGTCTGTTGAACCACAATTGTTCCAAGAATTTTTCTTCTTAGTCACTTCTGCCACTCTTTCTTTGGCTTTGGCTTTGAACTTCACCCTGAAAGGTTGTTTCTCTTTGGAACCACTGCTTTTATATGGGGAATATTTCCCTATATTTTTTCTTTTCCTTACATCTTGTAGGGTGTTTGCAATGTCATCTAGAGTGCAATTTTGGTTTCATCTGCATTTTACTGCATTTTATAGTTCTCCTGGAGTTTGTGTCAGGAGTTTGTGATTCCTCATCTGAATTTTCATTTGAGGATCAATGGCTTCAGGTCTTTTAGACTATCTAAGATACCATTCATATGGATCTTTGTCCACTGAATAGTTGTCATTTTCAAATGACATGGTCTTTTTCCATATCCAAGTACCATTGCTGTACTTTTGGATGATTTAAATCTTCCACCATGACCAGTCTCTCCTTCCATGGACTTATTTCATTTCTGTGTACCAAATACTAGCATGTACTTTAAATTCTGTATTAAGTCTAGCAGTAATTCAGTAGTCTGGTATTCCTGGTACATCAATGAAGAGTCCATAAATATAATCCATCAGTTCCATATGATCATATTCTCCTGTTCCAGAGAATTTGGGCGAGCTTGAGGCCTCTGGAAGATTTTTTAAGGCCTCCTTCTCAGAATAAGACATATTATCTTCATCCTGGTATTGAGATGGAGATCTTGCCTTATTCACCAAAATGGAATCTAGTTTGATGTCCACTTGGTGATATGGATTATTCATAGCATGGCCTTGTGGTTGGGGCTTCAAGTTATGGTAGACATTAAACAGTTTGTTTATGTCTTGCTTCAGACAATCCCTGTCCCTTTTGTTGTGGTGTTATTCTTCAAAAACTAGATTCAGAATTTTGTTGGTTTCTTCAGATGCTTTGTCAATTGCACATTTCCTTCTTGAAGGGTATTAACAATTTTGTCCATGGAGGCTGCCAATTGTTTCATCCTCTCATGGGTTACTTCAACTTCTGAAACCTTCTTTTGAGTTTGCTCAGCATATTGGGACATTTGTAACCACAGTGCATCAATTTTTGGGTTACTCTCAGGTGTGACAACTTTATGTTCAATCTGAGTGGGTGTAATATTTCTATGAATGGTACTACTGATTCTAGAGTTATGTACAACTACTTCTGGCTCTTGTGTAATTCTTTCACCAAATACAACAGCTTCTGGATCATTGTGCCTGACTCTCTCTTCCTTTGGTTGAAGGTGGTCTTGTTTTTGGCCTTGTATCCTTGTCTCCACCTGGAAACCTCCTGGGATTGTGAAGAATGGTGACTCTTGGCCACTGATCTGTTGGTTCCTGAATGGTGTTAAGCTACTGGAGAGCTGGTTTGGACTACTCCTTGTAAGCCTGAAGGAATCTGAATATGCCCTGTCTGGGTCAGCTGTTTTTTGATAGCTTGGATATTAGCTTGATTCTCCCTTATCCTGGTTTCCTTCTCCTCCAGAAGTCTGAGCTTCCTGATGGCATTCCAATATTTGGTGATTACCATAAGCTCTTTGAAGTCTATCTCTTTGAGAGATATCTTCTGGCAACTTGCTCCAAGTTCTTCCCAGTGGGATGGTAGGTTGAACCTCTTGTTGTCCATGCTCCTTTGAAAAAGGTCCTTGAGGAGTTGGTGGAGCTGAAGAACTTGATCCATATCCTTCCAGTCCTCTGGCTTGAGGTTTCTGGGGAATTGGAATTTGAATGACAGAGTGGGTATGATTTCCCTCAATGTCTTGCCATCCATCACTGTATCCAAGGTGTCCTCTTCCAGGTGTTCTGGCTCTGGAAACACCTTTTCTGTCCTCTGGCTGGTGCCTTTGGAAACCAAGGTCTCTGAGGTGTACAGGTGACATATCAGTGTTTGCAAGAAGTCAAAAGCTTTATGTTCTTAGGGTATTTACCTTTGACTGTGCCTTGTAAGAGTTTATATTCTGCTGGTTTTGGCAATTTACCTTTAGAGGTTAGAACTGGGTTAATTACTGTAATCTTCCCTGTACAAGCTCTTAAGCTTGGTTTACCTTGTATTGATGCAGAGTTTTGTGGTTTTCTCTTCCTCTGAGTGTCAATGGGTGTCCACGTTTTAGCTGCTATAAGGCCTTCACTGTGCCTCTTTCCTTTGCCCTTGCTTCCATCTGGCTCTGAGGGTGTCACTGGTGTGTTGGCCTGGGATTGAATCTCTAGTGGGATGTAGTTTTCTTCCACTGAATCAGACAGGAAAAATAAGGCTTTTTGTCAGTTAAGACTTCTTAACATGCTGTTTGCACATATAAGAATGTCCTCTGGGCAATACATTTCTATATTATGCCGTTGTATCATGACAGTGTAATTGAATTAACAATTCCCCATCAGAAATACAGCTTACAGATATCTGGCACATTGTTTGTATACCAGTATCTCACACATTAACTTATAGTTAGCAAGTATAATCTGAAAAAGTGGTTATGTAAGAGGGTAATTGAAATTAACAATGTACCCAACCACACCTCAACTGTTGGTTTTACAGTAAGAGGTGTCCATATTTAATTCAAAAAAGGACTATATGAGTGGCTTAAAGTGTTTAAATATGCAAAAAGCACCAAAAAGAAGGGTTTTGTGGTGATTAAATTCTAATCAACCACGCAACAAGGCAAAAAATAGAAGAAAACACAGTGGTATACAGCATATACCAGTCAAAAAATAAATAAAAGATATATATTTTATTTATTTAAAAAAGAGAAACAAAAGTGTCAGAATGAAGAAAATAAGAGGAAACTTACTTATAAGGTCCAAATAGGTTCAAAAACACAACCAGTCCCCCAAAATGTCAGGCTGAGTCTATGATGAAGGTGTAATAAGGCTATTTACAGCTTTACCTATGACTGTAACATGGTAAAATTAATTTAAAATAAGTTTATGATGGATAATAAAAGTTTAAGATGGAATAATAAGGGCTTTACTATTGTGCAATAGTGGTGGTGAATGCTGTTGAAAGCCCTGGGTTCAGCTTTACCTGTTGGGTTACAACAATAAAGTCTACAATACTAAAGCTTATAGTATAACCTGATGATTTTCCAAGAGTATAACTGTTTTTGACAGTTGTACTATGTACAAATTCAAGAGCAGGATGAGGAATCCTTTTCTGTTGGAGAAAAGGCCTCCTTTTATCCTCAAATGGGGTGGAATGGCCCTCTAGACCATCCACATAGAGGAAGTGAAGGGTTTTTCACTTCAGAGTACTGGCTTGTGGTTTTCATAGTGCCTGTATGCTCTGTATTGGCCTCAGATGTGGCTTTGAAACCACATGTGGACAGTTTTCACCAATACAGGGTGAAAATTTTCATCTGGGGACCACATAGCCCTCTTCTGACGTGTATGATGCATAGAAGGCTATACAGAACCTGTATGGGACCCCAGTATTTAATGAAGTATGAGGTATTGAAGTATAAACATGCTTCTTTGTCTGTTTGACACCTCATAATCATACTTATGGGAGAATATCCCACAGTAAGAAGGTATTGGTCTAATTGTGGGATTTTGCTTTTGAAAAATGCCATAACATTGTCAGCTTTTGAGATATCAAGCTCAAGGTTGGTTCATTGTGTAGCCCTAGATATTCTATACACAATGGTATGTCATTTGATATGGCTATAATGAAGTATGGAAAACATATGCCATGTACAAGAATTTTTGTACTGTGGTATTCCATACCATTTTACCAGTTTCAAGAATTTTTTTTGAAAATTAACAGTTGGAAAATAAAGATCAAAATGACTAATTCAAGAAATCACCACTCAAAGGACATGATTAAAAATCACACACACCCAGGAAGAACATCAATAGTAGGGAGGAATGGAAGAATTTAGCATTCATAATAGAAATAACCAACATATTTCTACAATTGAATAAATAATAGGGAAATCCAATCTTATGGAATTATACAAGAAAACCTACATATAAGCCTTACAGAATCAACAATAGGCTTAATACATACATAAAAACTGAAAATTACATGGACAAAGTAACATTGTAGTATTATATCCCCCCTAAAGCCATCAAGAAGATTATATCACCAAGAATTACAGTAACCAAAATACAGTTCATGTGACACAAGGATCATATGACAGTATCAAATTCAACTAAATACATGGGAAATCTACTAAAAACATGAAATTAAATAACAATACAGGCACTTAAAGAAGGTTTATGCAATCCACATGCATGAAATCTGTACATTACACAGCCTCAGGATCATCAAATACAACTCAATTCAACTGCAACTAGCTGCATGCAAGGGGAATACACTAAACTGTAAACCACACACCAATTACAGTAATCAAGAATTAAAACTCAAGAAGATATCCCCACATTGCACAGCATTATTTCCTGAAACTAAATAAATCTTACAAACAAGATTATACAAGGGCTTATTCACATAACACCACCTTCATCATTTACTCACCAGCATTAATTCCTCAAGGCTATGAAAGATGACTAAATCAGTGCAAAAGAGAAGTCACCTGATATTTTTATCAAAATCCCCACCAAGCAAAACATCTCAACCTTCATTTTGACCAAACAAATGGCGAAAATATTTCAGTCATATGATACCATTACTAATTTTACACACTAGCATTAATCTGTCAAGGCTGTGTAAGATTACTAATGCAGTATAACAGATAGGTCATCTGACTTTTGTTACAAAAATCTACACCAGCAAAATTATCTCAAGGGCAAGAATAAAACTTTACATGGAGAGCCCATGGGTACTTCTCACAACATAAAAGGAGGCCTCTCTCTCTCATCTTTCCTCATGCAAATAATTATATACCAAGAAGGAGAATAATTATTCATCCCTTACTAGTAGGTTAATCTAGAAATTATTATTATTAAATTAAATTAATAGTGATTTATATATAGCTGTAGTTAACAGTAGGTCTGCCTATATTATAAATCCATCTATTGGTAAAATACTCATATTCAACAAAATATTTATATTATACTCTTCTCAATAGGAGAAAAGCTATATTACTATTACTATAACCAAGTCAATAAAATGAAACACACTAGTAGTTTCATTTCTGTCACTATTAGTATACCTTATTATTTATTATCACCCCAATTATAATACATTATTACTATTATAAGTAGTAACATATTTATCAACATTAACCAGTATTCTTTTTAAACCTATAATGGTGGTATCACTTATAATTTCTAAATACTTATTAGCTATCACTATTATTATTATCACAAATATAGTTAACATATTATCAAAATTAGTTATCAGCTAAAACTATTTAAAATATAAAACAATATTATTATATATTATCACTATTACTAAGTTTTCTCATATTAAACTATTATCCATTAAATCAAAATACCTTCAACAAAGAAAACAACTTAAAATCACCACTCAGTACTATTATATCTGCTATATATTTTACCCAATTATTACTTTATTATCCTAAAATCACCTGAAAATTTATCTTTTGGAAATATTTTATCTAAATTAGTATTATTATTTTATCATTAGGCTGATTATTGAATAGTTCTGATAGAGACTGCTGAAAAGTCTTCTCTAGTTGTAAAGCCACAATCTTAAATGTTGATTTGTGAGCTCTGTAGAGAGATTGTTTAGTATATTCAGAGTGGCAGCTAAAACACCATTAGAACGCTTGGTTACAGGATTATTTCAGAAATTCAAAACTGTTTACCTGTGATTTCCCCCTCAAGGACTGCCTTATCCAATCCCACACCAAAAGGAGTTCCACAGTACATATACATGTTTTGCCTAAAAGCTTTATAGAGCTTGTTTGCCCCATTATGTTTGTTCTAGAGGAGATATGGGGAAATGAATGGCACCATCCGATAGCCCTGATTGTTATTTTTCCAAAAAAGCCCCACTTTAGGTATCTCACACTAGAACTGTTGAAGTTACATGAGAGGTGAATATTTTAATCACCCTTATTTGACCTTATTTTGGTCATAACTTCTGTCATTCTGGTGCTAGCTCAATTTGGCTAGTACCATTGGATAGCCCTGACTTGAAGCTTCATTTTGAATACCCATTTGATGGGGTTAAGCCTCTTCCTCTGTAGTTCAGATGAGAGGTGAAAATTAATGTTTATTGTCAGGATGAAACTATGATAAAGGTGTAAGATGGACCAATTACAACTTTAACTATGTTTGCGACACAGAAAAAATCCTTAAGAATAAAGGTTTTTAAAGATAATAAGGGTTTTTCAATAAAATAAAAGGGCTTTACTATCAATAGATAGTGGTGGTGAGCGCTGCTGAAGGCCCTGGGTGTAGTATTACCAGTTGGATTACTATAATAAGAGCTACAATACTAAGATTTATAGTATAACCTGATTATTTTCCAAGAGTAAAACTTTTTTTGACAGTTTACTATGTAGGATTTCAAGAGCAGGATGATGAAAGCTTTTCTGGCTGTGAAAAGGATCCTTTTTATCCTGAAATGGGGTGAAAAGGTGGCTAGACCTTTCCACATAGAGGAAGTGAAGATTTTTCACTATATAGGACAGGATTGGGGTTTACAAAAGGCCTGTATAGCGTTTATTGGGCTCAGATGTGGTTTTGAAACCACATCTGGGCTGCTTTCACCAATACAGGGTGAAAAGTTTCATCTGGGGACCACACAGCCTGATTCTGATGTGTATGGCATATAGAATTCTGTACAGAACCTGTATGGGACCCCAGTATTGAATGAAGTATGAGGTATTGAAGTGAAAACAAGCTTCTTCCTCAGTTTGACACCCCATGATCATGGTTATGGGATATTATCCCATGGTAAGGCTGTATTGGTAAAAGTGTGGGATTTTGACCTTAAAACAGCTATAGCTTTGTCAGTTCTTGAGATATCAACCTCAAAATTGAGTCAGTGTGTAGCCCTGTATGTGTTCTACAAAATCGTACCTTATTTGGTATGGTTATCATTAAATATGGCAAAGTTATCCCATGTACAAGATTTATGTACATATGCATGTTTTTAGGCAAAAAGCTGTATTGGGCTTGTTTGCCTCATAAATTTTGTTCTAGGTGTGATATGGGGGAATGAATGAAACCATCAGATAGCCCTTATTGTGCTCTTTCTGAAAAGACCCCAGCTTAATTATCTCACACTAAAACTGTAGAAGTTAGATGATAGGTCAATGTTTTATACACCCTTATTTGGCGTGAATTTGACAATAACTTCTGTAATACTGGTGCTAGCTCAGTTTGGTTGGTACCATTGGATAGCCCTGGCTTAGAGCTTCATTTTGCATACCCATTTGATGGGGTTAGGTCTCTTACTCTGTACTCCAGATGAGAGGTGAAAATTAAGGTTTATGCTCAGCAACAACTTTGAGCAGGAATAACTTTGTTATTATTTGTCCTATGATGATGGGACTTGTATATTTAGAAAGGGGTGAGTTTCCTTTTTTTTTGATACCCTTTTAGCTGATTTGGCTCAGCTCCATGTTTTGGTGGTATCTTGGATATACCATTTGTTTATGGTATTTGGCTGTCATGTTTGTGCTCTGGTTTTGAGTCACAGGCTGACATTTATGCTCAGCAACAACTTTGACCAGGAATAACTTTGCTATGCTTTTTCCTATGATAATGGGACTTGTATCTTTGGAAAGCAGTGATTTTCCTCTTTCCTTTGATACCTTTTGAGCTGATTTGGTTCAGCTCCATGTTTTGGTGGTATCTTGGCTATACCATTGATTTATGGTATTTGGCTGTCATGCTTGTGCTCTGGTTTTGAGTCACAGGCTGAGAGCATATCTTCTAGAATAAAGTCTAAATGGACAGTAAAGCTTTCTTCAGGTTACTGTTTTGGGGGGAGCTTTTGTTGGGCTTTGTGGTCCCAGACCTTTCACAACCTATTTCAATTTAGTTGTGGGTCATATTGGACCTCAAGGTGGACACAGCATACCCAAGGGCCCTGTAAACATTATGCACATGCTGCCAAAGAAACTCGAGGATCAGAAAATAACCTCAAGTGGGTGGTTCAACCATTTTTGGGTGAACAAGATGTATAAAATTAAAAAAAGGGGAACTTGGGGATTTGGAATGAGGAAGGAAGCTTTCCAAATGTGAAAATAAGTGATAAAAGGTGTGAACAATCAAAAGAAGTGGTTAAGAGTGAAAAACCTGGTTTAAATGTGCGATGGTACAAAATTGGAATTTTAGAAGCTTGGAAGCAGGTTGTTGTGGTGTAAAATGCAGTCCTTGGGGGAAAAAAAGAATGAAAAGTGTGAGAAGCTTTGCAAAATTGCTTTGGTGATGCCGTTTTTCAAAAAAACATTGTTTGGGGTGGGAATAGTGTAGATTATTTGGGTGTTTGGTTTGTTTTTTTGGGGAGGGGGTTGTGGAAAAAAGTCTTAAAGAATTGGGAGTTGGAGGGGTTTTGGGGAAAAAACCCCTTTCTGAGCATGTTTTGGCCCAATACAGGGATTAATGTGTTTCATTTTTAATTAAAAATGGCCCCAGGGCACCCCTCACATGTTTTTACTAAAAGATTTACATTTTTTCACCAATTTACGGCAAAAACATGAAGGCTCTTATGTGTTTTTACCAATGCCCTTTTTGCATACCCAAAAGACCACAAATAATAAAAAATTATGCAATTATAAATAAAATAAGTTTATTTATATTATTAGTAACAAAATCAAAATATAAATATATACTTCATATACAAAATTAAGATTTTAATTTTAATTTGAAATAAAATTACTTGCAAATTTAAACCTGTGAAAATACATTTTCACTTGAAAAATTGAGTAAAAATAAGTTTTCAACAAAAATACTAAAATTGAAATATTTTTGGAAAAAAGTTAAATAAGATTTCTTATAACTTTTTATCCAAATTATAAAAATATGAAAACTATTTCCCCTTTGGACTCTGCATAAAAAATAAGGTGGGGTCACCTCTGGGTAAAGGTTCTGTAACTCAACTCTAAATAAGATTAGATTAAGTTAGTATTTTGTGTATGAAAACTTTAAAATACTGAAAGCCTTGATTTAATTCAGATCAAATGTGGTGATAAATATTAATTTTGTTTCAAAATTGAGGTGTGGTGTGTAATTTAGAATTTATTAGGTATTGTAGTAATTTCAACCAAAATGTCAAAATGTGCATGTTTATTACATAGGTTAACTTTAATTTACATATGAGGTATCAATTATTACAGTTGTGTACTGTAAAATTCAATTGAATTAAATATGTAGATTACAAGTATAATAGATGATGAGGAATTAAAGAAAAAATATATTGGAGACATCAATTCTGGGGGGGAAGGAATCTTGGCTCTAAGGGGGAGCCAGACCCCCAAACTTCTTTCTGAGCAGCGTGAGATGTCAAAATCTATACAAACGTTCATCACGTTTGGCCTGGAATTGAGTAACAGGGTCTGTGTCTCAATTGATGATGAGGTTTTGATACCAACCAGGGCAGTTTTAACTGTTGCCAAGTGGGTAAAACTGCCCTTGAGATAATGCAATCTTTGTAAAAAACAGTTTTAACTGGTTTTGAAGTCTCTTGCACACATTATGACGTGTTTTGAATGCTTAAAACCAGGTATTACTACAGCAATGGCTGATATAAGGGTCCAAAATGGCTGGAAATGGCAAAAAATGGCTAAATCCAGAATATTTTAGTCCAAACCAGGGTTCAATGATGCCAGAATTGGCTTTTCTGTTGTCAAAGTGTTTTTAAAGCTGAGAAGAGTAAATTTTACCTTGCCCCACTTTTCTATTCATGTTAGAATGTTTTCATTTTATAATTAGCTTAAACATTGTTAAAACCAAACAATAAAATATTCCAACCACCATTTTTAAATAATCTTAAACCTTTCAACCACATGAAACCAAATTATAATCATTTTTATCCTTGAACCACCCCAAAAGCGAATTAAAACATCTTTCATGACTGTTAACTTTGTCACTTTGTTTCCAAATTCACTTCGGTCACTTTTGGGTGTATTTTCTCTTTAACAATCTTTTTAAAGACTGTGTTCTTATATCAATTTCCTGCATTCCTTTTATCAATTAATTCCAATTGCAATTGCTCTTGAAGAAATTTCTTTTGTAGCCTTGAATATCTCTTGTAGAGTACTTTTGGATAAACTTTGATTTTTGGTAAAACAATAAATGTTTATAGTATC
Source organism: Austropuccinia psidii (assembly GCA_023105745.1). Classification (NCBI taxonomy): domain Eukaryota; kingdom Fungi; phylum Basidiomycota; class Pucciniomycetes; order Pucciniales; family Sphaerophragmiaceae; genus Austropuccinia; species Austropuccinia psidii. The sequence goes on from JALGQZ010000017.1 coordinate 15,409,947, forward strand.
ATTATGTTCTACTTAGAGAGTTGAAAGCAATAAATTTGGCGTATTTTCTTTTAAAAATCCTAATTCTTAAAATTTATAATCATATTATACCTTATACAAATTTCAAGGATAGGGAAAGTACTTGTTTTTTAGTAAGTTTCATATCCACAGCTTACAAATTCCATACTATTATATTCTCCTTCACCACTGAAGGTTGGCCATTCCTCTAATATGAGAATGTCCTTGCAGTTACAAGCAGTTTCTACCTCTGCATTGCTTGAAATTTTATGATTTAAGTCATTATTGAGGTTCAACACATTTCAATCAAGAATTGGTGTGGAATGTCTTGACAGCTTATTTTTGAATGATTGATTATTAATACTTGATTGAATGTGTTCTTTCAATTCAAGTCTTGCTATATCAGTTTTTTCCAATTTTTCTTGGAAAAGAGCTGCATTATTACCAGTCAAATTTCCAAGTTTTGACCTTGTATTATTGCATCTTTGATTTTTTAGTAATAAATCAGATTGAATTATCATCTGGATGATTGAGTAAAGTGACTTTGGTCTCAATTCTCTCACAAATATGCCTCAAAGACAAAGAATTGTCTTCATTCATCTTTTATAGACCGCTAATGGTCTTTTGTGACCCTTCACTTGTAAAATTTCTTTACCCAACTTCTTTTGGATGTATTCAGAATTGTTAAATTTTGCTATAATCTGTTTATTACAAGTTTCAACATGGGATACAAGCTTTGAAAGGTTTATTTCTTGTAGAAGGAGTGATTGAATCTTTCTTCCCCATTGTTTTTGAATCCCATCAGAGTTCTTGCCATATTGAACACATTGTCCATGGATGTCTTTTCTTTCTTTAGAATTCTGTCATTCTTTGGGTAAGTTTTGTTCCACTTGGACTTTGCCTTTCACTTTGTCTGTTGCTTGACCTTCTGATTTATCTTTTGGGTTTGCTTGTCTTTGTTTGGAAGTTGTTGAGGCAGATTCTTGCTAGTGGAGGCTTGAGGAGCTTCCACTGGGCTATTGTCCTTCTTTTGGGCCAACTCTTTGTTCTGGTCCTCTGACAAAATGCTTTGGTTTTTCAACCAAGCTTTTCTCATTTGCACTTGTCCTTTGAAAGACATGGTTTTCCAACCCTTCATCAGGTATTTTGTCTTTTCTTGTTCTAAGAGCTCCTTCACTTGACGATAAGAGCTCATGGTACCTATCCAGAGACTTGGAAGAAGTTCCCACTGCTTCTGCTTTTCCACCATAAACCAATTCCCATACTGGAACTGATAAATGTCCACTGTTAACTGTTGGAAATTATTCAGGTCTGATAACAGGAATAGAAGTTATTTCAGCTTCAGAATTGTCAAGGAATGTGTCAAATGTTCTGGCTAACCAATGGAACTTCTGGAATCCTCCATTTATGCCTCTCCTCTGGGCTGGAATATTTGTTTTTTTGATTGATGAATTGAATTTCCTGGTCCAATCCATTTCTTTGGATGGTGTAGTTACTTCCACTTCTAGTATGAGTCATTTCACGTCAATGTCACAGGGGCTCTTGGACAGATAGACAAGAGTGTCCTGGCACTCAGCAATCAGGGAGCTCACTTGGAAGACTCCAAAAGAATAAAGAAAATAAAAATAAAGAATAAATTTCTCTAAGAAGGATGCAAGTACAAAGATGAGATGCAATGAGAGAAATGAGAAGCCAAGTGGTCAAAGAGCCAACCAAGTAAGTCCTTAATCACTGTTTCAACCTGCCAAAATGAACAACGGAGTTAGTAAGAATATGACCACCAGATATCCATTGACAGGAAAAGAAAGAAAATAGAAAAGGTGCTAAATGACTGACTTGATAATATCAGTATTCACTTAACAAAAATGGTAAGATAAATAAAGATAAAATAAAATCAAAATATATTAATTAACTGGGGGAAAGCCCCCCAGGGTCAAAGGAGGCTGGTATATGTGAAAATCTGAGAGCTTGACTCCTTCAGGCTAGAAGTGATCCTGTGTTGAATACTGGAAGCTGTATTGATTGTCTGATGAAGTGTATACCTTGCCAGATTGGGAAATGAACTGTGTTGAATGATTTTCCCATGATGTATGATTGAAATACAGGTCTTGGTGAATCCAGACTGTATTGAAATGAATGTGGTCTCCAAGCTGGATTGATGGAGCATTGACACTTGAAAACATGTTTTGGAACTGCCTCTTGAATATCCTTTGAGAATGAACAGCCAGTATTCCCTTGGAGGAATACTGTGAGTGAGAATAACCATTGATTTCTTGATGGCATCATTGGTATTTGACATTATGACACTTGCCCTTGAGCCTTGATGAATTCCTCTGGAAGGTGTACCTTTATGAACTGTTGAAAAGTTGAAATAACCATTTGAAATTGCCACCATTGAATTGCTTCTGAAAAAAGATGCATAATGGTGTATAATATCATATATGGCACTTTTGGTTACTGAAGGTGGAATGTGGCCAAAGGTTGTTTGGAATGATTCCAGGAGGATAAGAGTGAAACTTGGGTTTTGGAGGCTTCAGAGGTGATAAAGTGTCTTTTGGGGTATTTGGCCATTTTTGGGTTTTTGACTAAATACAGCTAATACAGCTTAAAAACTGTATTTGCGCAAAGTGCGCAAAATGCACAAAACTGGCATTTAAGCCCCAAAAGGCCTGATATGGCCTTTTGGGCATATTTCACACAATACATGAGAAATATGGCCTAAATGGCTAAATACAGCCAAATGCGCAAAAAGTGTGCAAACTGTATTTAAAGGTTCAAAAGCCAAATACAGGCTTTTGCGCTGTATTTTCCCTATTGTATGGAAAATACCCAAGATGCCAAAAAGCACAGAGACAGCCTAGAATGGCTTGATGATGGTGAAGGGGCCAGGTTGGCCCCAGATGATAAAATGACCATTAAGGCCATAAGACATGACAATGGCCAATTTGGCCAATGATTATGGATATGGCCAAATTGCCATATATTGTATATGGCATGGATATTCCATATTTAGGTCCAAGAGGGTGGATTTTCATGGTTGTGACAGTCAATGTAAAGCAAATTTGACTAAGAAATGTATTTAATTCACCTGCTGCACCTTTAAAGGGTGCTTTGGTAAGTAAACCCCTTGGTGCTGGGTTGGTTTTATTTCAATACTGGACTCTGAGATACTAGCATCTGAAGGGCTTTCTCTGATGGATGAAACTAGACAAAAAACAAAATATAAGTTACTTCATCAATGAATAAAAATAAGTTATTAACTCAACTTATTTGTTAAAGTTTTTCAAATGTAATTTATGGCAAATTAAGTCCAAAATAAAGGAGAATATTTGTAAGTAAATAATTATAACTTTTTCAAAAACAAATTGATTTTTTTTTCCTTTAAAAAATAATAATCATGCAGTTATTAATTTTTTAATCAAAATTGTATTATTCTTCACTTTATACTGTAATAGCACAAAAAATAAGCTTCAAGTCTTTGATGTGAAAAACCACTAGTTAGACAATAGAATTTTATTCCAAATCATCCAATATTTTATGGTTTCAAACAACATTCTTGAGAAAATTGACTTTATAAATATTAGTAAGATTATTTATAAGGGATATGTCCCAAAAAAGCCAAAATTCAAGTAAATATGGAAATTTCACAGCAAAAAACAGTAAAATAAGGTATAGAATATGATTTATTTCCCAAAAATTGGTTAAAATCATGGCCAGGCCCCCAAATGTAAGGTTTTTCTATGAAAACGTTGATAATAGTATCAAATATCAAGAGCACTATGACTTTCCTCAGTAGAAAATAGAATATAATGAAGTATTATAACCAAAAATTAAAACAATTCTTAAAAAAATCATATTAAAAAAACAATTTAAATATTATTGCATAATTTGTCAATGGAAAAAATCTTAATAATTATAATAAATTATAATTATTCTATCATTTTTATAGTCACTGACAATTATAGCAATGAGAAGTGTAAAGCTCTTAATGAGACAATTACAAGTGTATCAAGTGGAAAATAATAATATTTAAATATTATTTCTAAAAGAAATTATCTCATACACCGTGCAGAGATACTTCATATAGAACAACTGTATATAAAAACACTAATAATAGATAAGAAAGATATACGGCTTTAGAGAAAACGCTTCTATAATATGTCCCAATAAGTCTATGAAGAAGTTTTTATATAGCTATCTACAACCTAAACTCTGACTGTGATATGGTGTATTATAAATAAAAAGATTATAAAAATAATATATAAGGGTTTTACTATAGAAAAACAGTGGTGATGATCCCAATTTAAGACCCTGGGTGCAGGTTTACCAATTGGGTTACTATGATAAAGACCAAAAAACTTTGAATTATAGGTATACCTGATTATTTTCCAATAGTAGAACTTTTTTGGACAGTTGTACTACATAGGAATTCAAGAGCAGGATAGGGATTCCTCTTTTGGGTAGAAAAAGGTCTCTTTTTATCCTGAAATTTGAAGAAAAGATGCTCTAGACCATTTCATGTGGAGGAAGTGAAGAAATTTTACCTCCAAGGACTGACTTGTGGATTTCTTACAGCCAGTATACTCTGTATTGGGCTCAAATGTGGTTTAAAAACCACATCTGGGCACCACACAGCAGTCTTCTCACATGTAGAATGCCATACAGAGCCTGTATGGGACCCCAGTATTAAATGAAATATGAGGATTTGAAGCATAAACAAGCATCTTTGTCTATTTTACACCTCATAATCAAAGATATGGTAAATTATCCCACATCAATAGTGTATTTGCCAAACTGTGTCAATTTAACCGTAAAACTGCCATAACGTTTTCAGTTTTTATAAGCTCCATCCTCTTTCTGTGTATTTTAGATGAGAGGTGAAAATTAAGGTTTATGCACAGCAACTGCTTTGAGAATGAAAAGCTTTATTATTCTTTGTCCTATGATAATTGGACTTATATATTTGGAAAGAGATGAGTTACCTATTTCTTTTGATATCTTTTGAGCTTGCTTTTCTTAGCTCCATTGTTTGGTGGTATCTTGGCTGTCATGCTTCTGCTCTGGTTTTGAGTGACAGGCTGACATTCCCTCCTTTTAAAAAAGGCTAATCATTGATGAGACTGCTCAGCCCTCAAAGAGGATCTTAATCTTTTCAGGTGAAGGTCACCCTATGGTATAGAATCTTAAGTTAGGCATTTTACTTAACAGCTGTTGGTTTTTAAACCAGATCAAATATTGTCTATGGTCCTTTCCATTAAGTCTTATCTTGCTGGACTTAATTATTTTCCTCAATGGGCCAGGGGAGTCTTGTACTTCCACTATGTATTTGGGAGTAGGGTTCTTTTTTCTCAAGGAGAAACTATCCTCTCCTGTTTGGTGGTAAGTTTTGACTACACTAACCAGGAATACTGGGTGTTTCCTGGATAATTCCTCTGTGAGTTGGACTTCCACTGCATTTTTTCATATAAATCTAATGATAGTAAATTTTTGCACAAGAGTCTCTCCTTTTCTTTTTCCTTTAAGATTATTGGAATTAAGAGTAAAAAATAGCACCTGGTCTCCTTCCCTGATTTCTGGTTTCTTGTGGTTCTTGTCATATCTCTGCTTGTTGTATTCCTTTGCCTCAGCTATGCATCTAACAGCTGTGTCGCATTCCTTCTTCCACTCATCATGGAAGTCTTTGGCAGTGGGGTGGATGGTAAGAATATTTTTCTTCAAGTGATCCACAGGCAGTAAGATATTCCATTCTTTGTCCACCAGTGAGGGTGATTTCCCTGTTGTGGAGTGTAAGCCGGTATTGTAAGCCATCTGAATTTCTGGTAGGAGTGTAGCCCAATCATGGGTGTACCCTTAATGGTATTTGTACTCGATACCATATGCACAGAATGTTGTAATGATTTCCTCCATTTTTTGGATTATTCTTTCAGCCAAACGATCTGTTTATGAGTGGTAGGAGGTAGAAAATGCAATATTTTTGCATAAAGGTTAGTCCAAACTTCTGAGGTGAATTTTGGGTCCCTATCACTACTAATAATTTTTGGGACTCCACAAGTGGCTATGATGTTATTCTAGAATATAAATTCTGTGTCCATAGCTATATCCTCTTTGTGGAGTGGTAGGAATCTGATGCTTTTACTGCACCTGTAGACTTTGACTAGGCAAGCATTTAAGTTTTCTTTCCCTCCTGGGAAAAGTACTGTTACCCAGTCCATGTTAATGGTTTCCCATGGGTGTTTAGGTTCCTCTATGTGTTGAAGTAATCCATAATTCTTCCCATGTTTCCTGTTTTCCTTCTGGCATCTTTCACAAGTTTTTATATATTCACTCAACTCTTGTTCCCATTGAGGCCACCAAGCTGTTCTTTCTACCCTCTCTTTTTTCCTGTATTCACTAATGTGTCCCATATAAGGGCAATCATGGCATTCTTGCAGTATTAGGGAAATATGGTCTTTTTCTATCACTTTGAATGCACTGGTGTGCTTCTCTCTGTCACAACCACCAAGAATGACCCTCCTCCATTGGTGTTGCGGCAATTCTAACCTGGGACCAAGCTGGGGCAAATTGGCTACACCATATCTTTATGGCCAATTTGGCCCCCTCTGGTGCTCTATGGAATTTTGGCCATATCACCATCCCCTGGCCCTTTATGGCCCCAACCATCATTTATAGCCTCAGGCCATATCCTGCCATCATTGGCCTCCATGGCCAATTTCCATATCCTCAACCCCCAGGCCTCTATCTTTGTTTTGGGCCTGGGGGGTCTCTTTGTCTCCTAGGGGGTTCTGAGCCCCCTAGCCCTCATCATAGGCTCTGGGCCAACCTTTTCATTAGGGGGTCCCTGGCCTAAATATCCTTTTTGGGCCATTTAGGCCCCCTATGGCCTCTCCGACGTGGGCCATAATCACAGTCCATGGTCTGTGGGCCATAATCACAGTCCATGGTCCGTGGGCCAAAGGGGGCAGCCCATCAGTTCCCAAGGCCAGGTGGGTCCCAAACCACAATTGGGCCCACCTGAGCCAGTCTTGGCCCCAAATCTCATCAAACGCAAAATGGCCATAAATCACCATAGGATCCATGTTGGCCCAGAATCACTATGGACCATTGTTTCAGCCCATGGCCTCTGGAACCACCAGAGGACACCAGATCTGCTCAACTCAATGCTTCCCCTCATCTTAAGGGGAATTCTTTCACTCCTTCATGCACCACGTACTCAAGTTTGCAGGAGTGGGGCATATATGGTATTATATACCATTATGCACCATTTTTGCTCATCAATTCCATGGTGACGTTTTCAGGACCCAATTACATCTTTCCAAATCAAGGTCCCAAAATCCAATGCCCATTTTGAAGGAGGATTTCTTAACTCATCAGTATGGCAATCCATGGCAGCAATTGGAAGATCATTCAAGGATCCCAACCACCTGGCCCTCCAGGAGTTGAGCTGACAATTTCATTAAAAATTATTCCAAGGGAATTCTCAGAGGTTATACAGTCTTCCAATCAGTTTTGAAGGCATCAAGTATCTCAACACTCCTTGGACAACTCAATTGGTCCATACAGGTGTCAATCAATCAATCTGTATGTACTTGGCCCAATTCGGCCAATTCATATTCCACTGTGGGAATTCAGTCACACAGTTCAATTTTCAAGATGGCCAGATCTGTATTGACCCAATTCAGACAATACAGCTGGTGACTCACCTTCCAGGATCAGTCTTTCAGCTTTTCACATATACTGGCCACCTTTCAGCACCTGGGGACTTTTTCCCCAGTTAATTAATATATTGGATTTATTATTATCTTTATTTTCTTTTACTTTATTAAAATTAATACTGATAATCTTAAGTCAGTAAGTCAGCACCCTTTCTCTTTTTCTTCCTTGCCTGTCAGTGGATATTGGTGGTCATATCCTTTGCTAATTCCATTTCCTTTTCTGGCAGGTTGAAACAGTGAATTGAGGATTCACTTGGTTGGATTCTTGGCCTTTGGCTTCTTTTATCATCTCTGGCCTTTGGCTCCTTACCTTTTCTTTTATCTTTGGCATACTTGTCTTTTCCATTCTTCTTCTTTAAAGAAATTAATCTTTATTATCCCTTATATCTTTTGGAGCCCTCCAAGTGAGTTCTTGATTCCTGAGTGCCAGGCCCTCTTGCTTCCATAAGAGCCCCTGTGAAATTATATTAATTAACTCATAATTTATCTTCTGCTCATTCATTATTATATTTTTAATTCATTCATTTCACTTCATCAAAATTATGACTCTTTAACGTTTTATGATCTTATGATTCATCATCACCTCTCAACTTTTGCTCATTCATTTCTTCATTCCAAATTTTGGAAGCTGACCCCAATTTTATTTTTGTTTCTCTTTTTGAAATCTTATCTTGTTTTCATATTTATTCAATTCATCAAGTCCTTTGTATTCAGGCGTCATTATTGAAATTCAAATTGATCTTTAATATCATTCACACACGTCGTCGCATCAAGATTCATAATTGATCTGTTCTTCAAGAATTTTGATTTTTCAAGAAGATTTAACTATATTTTTGATTTTGACTGATTGATTTGAAATATATTGACATTGACTTCAAGATAATTGATTGACCTTAAGAATTTATTGATTTTTCTTATTGTTCACATCAAGAATTTTTGACATAAACTGATTTGCCTCAAGAATTAATTTTGATTGAGTGATCCTCTGCAAGATTTTGATTTTGAATTGAATTGACATTTGATTTTGATTGATTTGACTTATTTGATTAATTGACTTCAAGTTTTAATTTGATATTTAACTGATTGATTTACCTGAAGATCTCATTTGATTCATTGATTATTGATTTTTCCTCAAGATTTGATTTGATTTGATCTTCAAGACTATTTTGGTTTTGCCTCAAATTATTCATTCAAATTTTGATTATTTTCATTTGAAATTTTTTTTTATTCAATCATGCCACTCCAACACTCACCTCCTGCAAGACAGACAAGATCTCAGGCCCGAACTCAAGCTGTTCTCACTCCAGCCCCAAGGGCTCCTCTTGATGGTACCCCAGCAGTTTCTCAACTGAGGACCAAATTCAAAAGAGGACCCATTTTGGAAGGAGCAGCACCATCCAGGAAGGAAGGAAGAGTGCCAAGAAGATCAAATTCTTTTTCAGGAGTAGTTGGCGGTTTTCCAGGCATGTCAAGGACTACTTCTAGAGGTCCAGGTGAAGATGGTGAAGAGGAAGAGTCTGATGGCGCTGAGGCTACTCCTGCTCCTGTGGGAGCATCTGAAGGCACCAGAGGACCAATTCTAGCCCTGTCTGATCAGCCTGTCTCTCACCAGACTGAACCATCCTTATTGGCCATCATGCAGCAAATGACCCAAATTATGGCCAATCTTCAAGCAGCTGCATCTTCTGAAGCTTCCAGACCACCAGCCTGCAAGACTCCATCTATGAAGGCACCGGAATGTTTTGATGGGACTCAACACTTCAAACTCAGAATTTTCATTCAGTCCTGTCAACTTATTTTTCATAATGACCCAGAAAATTTCTCTCAAGACAGAAAAAAATTTCTTTATGCCACTTCATTTTGGATTGGCAGGGCTGCAAAATGGATTGAGCCTTATCTTTCCAATCTCAATAATCAAGAATCAAGTTATCTTCTCAATTCTTGGCCATTGTTTGAATCACAACTCTTCACTCTATTTGGGGACCCAAATGAAGTTAGAAAAGCTGAAGCAGAGCTGGATGGCCTTAGAATGAAAGAAGGTGGGCATGTTGCCTTATACATTGCCAATTTCAGGAGTTTGGTTTCAAGAATTAAAGATTGGGGGGAAAGGGCTCTTATTCATCATTTCAGGAAGGGTTTGGCCTCCAGGATTCTGGATCAATTGGCCTCCCATCCTTCAAATATTGATTCTCTTCAAGACTTAATGGACGTCAGCCTGGAACTTGATACCAGGTACCATGAGAGGCAAAAGGAGAAGAATAATCATCAAGAGAAGAAGCCTGAAGCCTCAAAGTCAAATTATTCTCATCATCAAAATTCTTCAAGCTCAAGTCACAACAAGAAGAATTTTCATTCTCAAAAGCAGGACAAGCCCCATCCTTCCTTGTTGAATAAGGACTTCAAGTTGAAAGGTTCTGAAAAAGAAAGAAGAATCAAGGAGGGCTTGTGTACTTACTGTGGTGGGAAGCACAGTCTTGAGTCCTGTATCAAAAGGCCTCAAAACAAGCTTACCCAACCTTCAGGCAATTTTCCCAGCCAGGGAAAAGCCTGAGTGAAGATCATGTTGTGTTCAATGGTCTTCACTGTTTTCCATCCAGAGCACAATTGTGCATTCTGAATACTGGTGTCAAGAATTCTCTTGAATTCTTTGTTTTTTTCTCTCTTTCTGATGTTTTTTACAGTATTCTCATTGATTCTGGTGCTACACACACATTTATTGCAAAGAAGTTTGCTCACAATTATTCATTGACTACATCAGAGCTTCCAGAGAAGATTTCTCTTATCATTTTGGACTCATCTGAGTCCCCTTCCTTATATGTCACTCACCATACTAAATATATGGTTGAGATCCCTTCCTTCCCAAGCTTTGAATGTGACTTTTTAGTCATTGATACTCCCAAGGGAGAAGACCTCATATTGGGTTTTGAACTCCTAAATCATTTTAATCCTTCTATTGATTGGAGGAAAGGGCTGATCACCTTTAATGCTGATCATAAGGACTATTCTGATCCTTCTAATTCTTTCCGTAATGACTTTTCTTCTTCCAAATTGTGTGCAGCTCTGGTTGGTGATTCTAGAACACCATCATTCCCATCTTCTGTCCATATTCCTTCCATAAATTCCCCTAAGTCATTCCCATTATCTGGAGATGAAGTCTTCAAAGAGATTCAAGATGTTGGAGAAGATAATTCTGTATCTTCACTTCACCTCTTCTTTGGGAATATAGAAGTTCATTTATAAGGAGAAACTTGTTGTCCTTGAAGTCCCTCAACCAGGGTCCCTCTAGCTAAAATTGGAGCTCTGGGCTCCTGTATTTTTGTTGAAGGATTTGCAACAATATGCTACACTGTTTTTGTTTGGCATAGGTTTTGGTAATTGGACTGAAAAATTAATTATGCAATTCTAAGGAGCTTATTCCCAATATGGCAGTTTCTGTTCCTTCTGGTTTATTGTTATCTATAACAGGGGCTTTTCTCAGTGAAGAGGGCCTGTCACTCATTAAACTGGGACTTACTTATGGAGAGCTCCATATATGGTAAATAAGAAAGAAGAAACAATATAATAAGAGTAGTAATATTAAAGAGCCAACCACAAACATGTTCAAGTACGCTGTTTCAACCTGTCAGAAGGAAAGAGAGTGGTTAATACAGATATGGCCACCATGTCTTCAACCATACAGGCAAAGAAGAAAATGCAAAGACTAACTTATTACAAATCAAATATAATACCCACAATGAGAGTAAGAATATTTATAGAATAATATATCAACTGAACTAATTAACTGGGGAAAAATTCCCAGGGGGAGAATTAGGGGCTGGTATATGTGAGGATCACCAACCCTGATTCAGAAAGAGATTTTTCATGAGAGGAATTAATTATTGGATTGAATCTGGCCAATACAGGATCTGTACAAGAGGTGTGGTGGTATTGAGCGATCATACAGTTTCAGGATGGTGTATACAAGCTTTATTGGGTAATTCCAACCTGTACAGAAGTTGACAGGGTGTATTGATTAACAAGACTGTATGCATGTTTCAGCAAGAAAGATTGCTGAAACTGATTCCTGATACACACAGTGGATTGCTGATTTCAGGTGTTTGAGTGGGTTTAAGATTGAATACCCTTACCCCTGACTAGCAATTGTTACACTATCCTCCTCTTGAAACTGGTGGTCTCCTGAACACCATAGCACTCTGTCACTGTTGAGTGACATCTCAATATCCCCACATTTTGTTCAAAAAAAGTTTTTTTAAAATTTCTTTTCCTCTTGGCCAATATCCTTAAAATCCATTCTTCTTCTTCATTGTCATCCTTTATTAAACTATCTTACCCCTTCTTTTTTTCTTGAGTAAGTCCTTTTTCAACTTTTGGAATATGCTTTTTCTTTGAATTCTTTCAAGAGCTTCTTCTTGATGCATGGGCCTTTGGTTGTATCCCAAAAAGAAGGCCATAGAGCTCTTCTGCTCAAAAAATGATGAAAAATGGGTATATGAGAATATACCTCATCATGAATCGGCCAAATTGATTTTTGGGTCCTTCTTGCCTTCATTGAGCTTTTTGAAAAAATCAAAGGAGGGGTATTTTCCCCATTTTCCTTGAATAAATGACCTGGAAAATGGCCCTGGGGGCATTTTGGACTATCCTTGTGAAATCGGGTCCTGGCCATCACTATGGCTATTGCTTAAAAATTTGGGTCTAGCCCATTTTTTGGCCTATTTGGGGTGTATTTGGTCTTCTGGTTCCTTACAGTCTGGGGGCTATTGGAGTCCCCCAGGACCAAAATGATCTCCTGGGCCCAAATATGCTGGGGCTTCAGGGGGTCCATGGGACAAATAAAATGACCCATTGACTAAGCTTCACCTACATGGCCTGAGCCCATTGAGAGGGCTCGGGACCATCAAGAACCTGACCTCCCAAAGGATGAAGGGGAGGTCCTGGGTGGATGAGTGGAACCCAAGAGGGCCTTGGAGCTCCATCTTGAGGAATTGGAGGGGGCCATAATTGATTTATGGCCCCACTCCCTTGATGAAGCTTTAAGGCTTGAAGTGCATTATTCTAATGCCTTGAATTCTTCTGCTTTCATAATGCTTAGTTATGAGCTCCAAAATGACTGAACTCACTGAATCTTCCCCTTCTGCACCACCACCATCTGTGCTTTGTGGTTCTGGAATCCTCAGTGAATTGGCTTCACCTTGGCTGATGGCTTCTTCTGGCCACTTTGATCCTTCCCAAACTTATGATAGCTATAAAGCAGTTGAGGTTCTTGATCCTGCTTTTACCAAGTGGTTGACAAAAGGAAATGATTGTTTTCAACATTAAAATCCACGATCTTCAAAGTGTCACTTTTGCTCTGTTGGGAAGACCCCATGTCACTGTACTGGACTGCTGGCTTCCAATATCAGAATACATTTAGTGAGTAAGAAAGATGGGCGTTTTGGGAAAGAGTTCCCAGTTTTGTGGGCCCCTACCCCTGATGGTACCTCAGGGTATTCCAATTGTGAGTCTGGTAAATTTCTTGATTGAATTGAATACTGATATCTTGAAATAGTGACTGGTTGTAGGCAGAGAGTTGTGGCTAGGTGTACTAATGTTGGAGGGCTCATCCCAGCTGGTGGTAGGCCAATATATTCCAGCTCAGAAGCCCCAATCTCCAGGATCAAGACTGAAGGTGTAGTGAAATGAATAAGTCGGATTGCCAATTACTCACCTGGTCCTTCTGCTGCAGGGGGTAATAAATTGGATGGTGAAGAAGTTGAAGTGGTTCCTAATTCTGCTGGCCATCAATCCAGTACTTCCCCTTCTCATCCTCCTGCTAAGAGATTCCAAAGTTGGATAATTCCCAGTACTCCAAGAACTTTCCAACCAATCCTTCCTACCATTCCCACTTGTCTTCCTCCTGCTTCACCAAGTTCTTTCACCACTAGGACTGCCTTGATTCCAGCACCAAGACCATCCCCAATCTATCAGTACAGAAATTCCACCATAGTCACCTCTCAACAGCTCCAGTAGAAGAAGAGAGGAGCTTTCTCCTTTTCTGTTTCCTGCCACTCAAGTATTTCAGCAAACAGATGATTGGCCTATCCAAGTTACCAGAGAATATCCAAATGTGGCAAGTAAAAATCAAGATTCTGTGGCCAGGTTACTTAGTAGAGCTAATAGCAATAGTAGGGAGGTGATTGAGTATGCTAATGATAGAACTATTGATGGTACTGCCTCTTAGGAGATGGCTGCAAAATTTTCCTGGTATGAAGATGAACTGATTAATGATTTCCAGAGAACTTTTGATTATTTTGGTAGAGATAATTAGTCTCCTTGTAATTGTCTGTGTTTGGTTTGACTTCTATCCCCACTCTTAAAAATACTAAAAATGAAAGTAAAGAGAACCTCCCAATACATGAGATGGGAGGGGATTCTGCTTCTTTGTAAATTGATAAAAAGAAAACAAGAGTTATGGAAGTAAAGAAAGAAAAGAAATTGAGAGAAAAAGATAGTCAAGAAAAAGAAAGAAAGAAATTCCTGAGGTTTTTCCTACCTGTGGTGAGTTGCTTGATTTTGGCCAAGAATATTTCCAAAGATGAAAACCCAGCATTTGATGCTCACGGAGGGGCAAGGTTATGTTTTACAAGAATGAGAGTCCTTGGTGATGCATAACAGGAGATGGAACTTACTTTCATCACTTCCACTCCCCTCCAAGCACCATAAACAGATACCTTTGCCATGATTGACCTTGAATTAATAAATGTATTGAATAATGAGAATTGGAATAAGTTTGAAAAGAAAGAATAAAAGAGAAAAGAAGGAATTGGGCCATATCCTGATGAAAGGTCCAAATTTAGGGGTATTGATGTTGTAAGGACGTCTCAATCTATCCAAAGAATTGACAAGTGCTCAAAAAGTGGCCAAGGTGAGTGTAACAACATCATTTGGGTATAATTCCCCTTAAGGGTGCATACCAGGAGAGGAACTTACTTTCATAAAATCAAATCCCCACCAGGCACATAAAATCAAACTCTTGAGGTATTTGGGCCAGGCCTTTCAGGATACAATGAGAGGAAATTCTTGACAAGGTCTGGTGAGTTGGTAAGGCTGGAAGCTGGTTCCCAAGTTGCTCTTTCTGGGTATTCACTGAATCCTTTCCACTCTACAAGATACCATCATTTACCTCTTATGAGGTTTGAGTCCACACCCCAAGCCACTTCCCATTTGTCTTGCTCCTCCACTAAAATTGGTGGTGGTGGAAAATGATTTTGATTTGGGATACTTGACTGCTTGACTGGTTTTAGGAATGACACATGGAATACAGGGTGAACTGTCTTCCATTGCAAAGGGAACTTGAGGTGATATGCATGGCTTCCAAAATTCTCCAATACTCCAAGAGGTTCCAACCATCTTTCTGAACGCTTTTTGGTGGGTGTTGTAGTCTTGATATTCTTGGAGGCTAGCCATACTTTGTCCCCAGGTTGGAAATAAGGTGGAATTGTCCTGTGTTTGCCTGCATCATTCTTGAATATACTTATTTCTGACTCCAATTCTTCTTTGACTACTTGCTGTAAGATTGGACTCTTGTTGATAGCTTTCCAGCAGGTGAGTCTCGAGAAATATGGATTGAGTCAAAGCTGGAATTTCTTCCATAAATGATGAAGAAAGGTGATTGCTTTGTTGATGAGTGTTCTGCATTATTGTAGGCAGCTTCAGCCAGAGGGATCCAGGTGCGCCAGTCATCTTTATGGTAACTGAAATACATCCAAAGATACTGTTCTAGAGTCTGATCTACCCTCTCTGTCTGTCCATCTGTTTCAAAATGAAAAGCAGTTGAAAGATCTCTTGATATCTTGAGCTTCTGACATAATTGAGTCCAAAATGATGAAACAAATGAAGATCCTCTATCACTCATAATACTGTCTGGAAGACCATATTTGGAAAATACATGTCTAATGAAGATTTGAGCTAAGTTGAGGGCAGTGATTGATCCATAAGTTGGAATGAGTATTGCCATTTTTGAGAACCTGTCCACAACTACTAAATTTGAATCAAAGTTGTTTGACAATGGCAATTGGGTGATAAATTCCATTGATAATGGATTCAAAGGACCAGATGAAATTTGAAGAGGCTTGAGTAATCCAAACTGCTTATGTTTAATGTTCTTGTTTCTTGAACATTGATGACATGAAGAGACATAGCACTTAATGAATTGATTCATCCAAGCCTAATAAAAATCTCTTATGATGAGCTTGAGGGTCTTCTGCTGGCCAGGATGGCCAGCAAATGGTGAGTCATGAATATTTTGAAGAATATTTAGTTGGATTTCTTCATTGCTTGGAATTGCCAATCTATCTTTGAATAACAATAGCTTGGCTTGAGGTTCAAGAGAATAATCTGAAACTGATTCACATCTTGCTAGTTTCTTGAGTATTTCTTTGTTGTTTTTATCTTTCCATATTTATTTTTGAATCTGATAAACTAAATCTGAGAATATTTCCACCTTGATTG
This sequence comes from Austropuccinia psidii, assembly GCA_023105745.1. Classification (NCBI taxonomy): domain Eukaryota; kingdom Fungi; phylum Basidiomycota; class Pucciniomycetes; order Pucciniales; family Sphaerophragmiaceae; genus Austropuccinia; species Austropuccinia psidii. The sequence continues at coordinate 15,426,146 of JALGQZ010000017.1, forward strand.
AGAAGAATATTTACTCTTGCATTCCATCTTGCTTGATTACTTGATGAAAATGTTGAGGATTCTGGCTGATGAAGTCCACCCACCTCTCTGGGTGCACATTTTCCTGACATGACAAGGCATCTAGTGAAGTGGACAGCCTGCCTGGGAGGTAAGTGATAGTGAAATGAAACTCAGAAGAAAATTCAGCCCAGTGGGCCTGACAACAAGTAAGAACTTTGGAAGAGAATAATGGTCTGTCAATACCTCAAAAAGGATTGGCAACAGGAAGAAAAAAAGCCCTCCAGCAATTGAGAGCCCAAAATATGCAAAGGAGTTCCTTGTAATGGATTTTGTAGTTCAGCTCAGGGGGAAGAAGCTTGCAACTACCAAATTCAATGGGATGCTTTCCTGAATCATTAAACTGACTCAGTACAGCACCCATGGAATAATCAGAAGCATCAGTCTATACAATAGTTGGGAGAGAAGAATTGAAATGTGAAAGCTTCTTTGAGTATTTCAAACTGACTAAGAGCTTCCTCATTGAAGATAAAAGGAGAGTTTTTTTCAGGAGGGAAGTGAGAGCAGTGAATTTTTTAGAGTAATTTTTAATGAAAGGGCAATAGAAATTGGCAAAGATAAGAAAGGATTCAAGAGCTTTGATGTTCTTGGGATTTGGCCAATTGAGGATTTGCTGAACATTTGAAGAATACAGCTTGAGGCCATCACTTGAAAAAATATAGCCCAAGTATTCCACACTTGAGGCATGTAATACACATGTTGAGGCTTTGGAAAACAAATTATTTTCCCCCATTATTTGGATAAAAGAGGCCACATGATTTACATGTTCCTCATAAGAACTAGAAAAGACCATAATATCATCTAGAAAAACTACAACAAAAGTATCCAACAAATCTGCAAATATATCATTTAAAAGATTTTGGAAAGAAGCAGAGGCATTGGTAAGACCAAATGGCACAACCAAATACTGATAACTACCATATCTGGTTCTAAAGGAAGTTAAGTGCTCATCCCGCCCTTTGATTATCAGGAGATTATATGCACCACACAGATATATCTTGGAGAAGATAGTGGAACCGTTGAATACGGTAAGAAGCTGGTTCATAGGAGGAACAGGATGCCGGTTCTTACTAGTGACAGCATTGAGTTTGCAGTAGTCAACAAACAAACAAAGGCCACCATCCTTTTTATTAACAAGAATGACAGGTTCTCCTCTTGAAAAGGAGCTTGGCCATTTGAAACCCTTCTCTACATTATCTGAAATGTAGGCCTGTAGTGTTTCTGACTGATGATTTGATAATGAGTAGATAACACCAACTGGAGGTAGAAGACCGTCCAGTTTGATATGATGCTCACTGGCCCAGTGTAGAGGAGTATTCTCTGCTTTCACCTTAAATAATACATCCAAATATTGGTGATACGCAGGAGGGACTACCTTCAACACAGTTTCAATGTCTTCTGGCTCTTCCTCCTCATCCCATTGCTCCTCCAGGGAGGCATGAAAAGATAAAGGAGCAAGGTCCATATCCCTGTGAAAGAGATCAAGTGAAGGTATAGAAACATCTTCTCCAACATCTTGTATCTCTTTATAGAAGTAACTACTGAGAGGGCATTATGGAAGGGATATGGACAGAAGATGGAAGGGAAGGTGTCTTAAGTTGACCAACCAGGGGAGCACTGTTGACTGCAGTGGGAAAGTCAATACTAGTAGAATAATTAATACCACTAGAATCCTTATGAATAGAGTCATAAGTGATCAAATAATTTTTCCAATCAATAATGGGATCCAAATGGTAGAGGAAGTCATAGCCCAATATTAGGTGTTCTCCCTTGGGTAAATCTATGATAATAAAGTACCATTCAAAGCTTGGGAAGGAAGGCAAGTCCACTAACCACTTGGTATAAAGGGTGATTAACAAGGCAGGGGATTAATTTAAGTCCAGAATGAAAAGAGGAATCTTTTCAGGGAGCTCTGACACAGTCAATGAGTACTTGAGAACAAAATTCTTTGCAATAAAAGAGTTTGTAGCACCAGAGTCAATGAGAATACTAAAAAAGATATCAGAGACAGAAGAAAAAATAAGAAATTTTAAAGATTTATTGACACTAGTACTCAGAGTGCACATATTTTCTCTTGAAGGAAAGAAGTGAGAACCATTGAACACATTGTGACCACCACTCAGCATTTTCCCTGCTTGCTAGGGAAGCCTCTTTATGATCCAGGCTTATTCTGAGGTCTCTTGAAACATTTTTCAATTGGGAGTTTTCCACCACAATAAGTACATAAAACTCCTTCAATACTCCTCTCCTTTTCAGAACCAATTCATTTACTGTCCTTATTGAAGAGAGCAGAATGAGGCGTTTGCTTTGAAGCTTTAGTTTGCTTTCCCTTCTTATTCTTCTTATGATGAGGCCTTTTTGAAGATGAGCCTTGAGGAGGCCTTGAGGAATTGGATCCAGTGACAGAGGGCTTCTTTTCTTGATTGCAACCCTTTTCCTTCTGCCTCTCATGGTATCTGGTATCTAATTCAAAGGTTATATCCATGAGTTCTTGAAGAGTATCAAAAGCTCCAGGGTTGGAAGCCAACTCATCCAATAATCTTGATGCCAATCTTCTTCTGTAAAAATGAATATATGCCCTTTCCCCCCAATCTCAAATTATTAACATTAAACTTCTGAAATAAGCAATGTACAAGGAAACATGACCACTTTCCTTCATCCTCAAATTGTTAAACTCTTGTTCAGATTTGTGGACTTCATTGGGGTCACCAAACAGAGTGAATAATTGGGTTGCAAAAAATTTCCAATTATTGAGGAGATAGGAAGGATCTTCATTGGAAATATTTAAAAGGTAAGGTTCAATCCATTTGCCAGCTCTACCATTGAGAAACACAGTGGAGTAAAGATCTTTCTTCCTGTCAGAGAAGAAATTTGCTGGATAATTATGAAATATAAATTGACAGGATTGGATAAATCCTCTCAATTTATGGGCTTGAGTACCATCAAAGGAATCAGGTGCCTTCATTGATGGAGTATTGAATGCAGGGGCTTTGAAATCGTCCCTGGAAGAAACTTCTTGAGCTACTTGCCCCATAAATTGAGTCATTTGCTGCATAATCTTGAGGAAACTTGGTTCATCTTGAGAGACAATAGGTTGATTAGAATGGGCTAGATTTGAAGATTCAGAAGCCTCAGGGGCACCTGCCACTTCAGTTTCCTCAGACTCCTCCTCTTCCACAGACTCTCCCCCCTATGCAGCTTCAGCGTCCCCCAATATATTTCCAGGCCCTTGAGAAATGCTTTGATAACCACCCAACAAGCCAGAGAATGGTCTTGATCTTATTGACCTCACCCCTCCTCTTCTGGAGAGTGCTGCTCCTTCAATTGACGGTCCTCTGTCCAAATTTGCACTCAGTTGATAAACTGATGGTGTGCTGTTGAGAGGTTTCCTTGCTGTAGGAGTGAGAAAAGCTTGATGTCTTTGGGAAATTTTTTTCTTCACTGGGGTCTATGCTGAACTGGCATTATGAAAGAATAAGAAAATCACTTGATGGTACTTGAAATTAGGGAATCAAAGCTTAGACAAATCAATATCAATAAAGTTCTTGATTACTCTTGAGGAATCAATCAGATCCGTGAGGAGGAATCACATTCATTCAATCAATAAATCAATTCATTCAATATCAAAAGTCAATTAAAATAAAGTATCCATAAAATCTTGAATTATTCAATAACCAACAATCAATCAATGTCTTCAATATAAAATCAATTTATTGAGGAATCAATCAGTCAATAAATATCTGCAGGAATCAGCTCAATATCTTGATGAATGAAATCCATCAACAATGAAAATCAATTCTTGAGGATAGATAAGCTATATTGAGGAATTCAAATCCAGTCAACAACTAAATTCAAACAGAATCCTCAATCTCTGAATCAATAACCAAAATGAATGGCAATCAATCAATCAATCAATTGACCAATCAGTAAAATCCTGATAAGACCTGAATAAGCAAAGAAAAGAAAATTTGAGTTTGATATAAAATTGAGAATGAGCTTGAGATGGTCAGAAATGGCCAAGAAATGAGAGGAATCAATTTTCATTTGAATAAAATGAATGAGATTAAAATTGACAAGAGAGAAATCATAATCATGAAGAATCATAAAGTCATAATAGGTTCGAATGTCACAGGGGCTCTTCTAAGTGAAGAGGGCCTGGCACTCAGTAAACTGGGACTTAATTATGGAGGGCTCAAGATATGGTAAAATGGGAATATACTTAAGAGTGTGATAAGATGAAGTTACTAATGAAAGAAAAATGAGGAAGAAGAAACAAAATAATAAGAGTAAGAAAATAAAGGATCCATCTACAAACAAGTCCAAATCCACTGTTTCAACATTTCAGAAGGAAAGAGAGTGGGTAATAAGGATATGGCCACCACATCTCAAACAGTACAGGTGAAGAATAAAAGGCAAAAACCAAATTATTACCAATAAAGTATAATACCCAAAATAAGAGTAAGAATATTTATAAAATAATAAATCAGCTGAACTAATTAACTGGGGAAAAATCCCCAGGGGGGAGAAAGAGGGCTTGGTATATGTGAGAATCAACAGCCCTGATTGTCACAACCATGGCAATTCACCTCCTTGGATCCCCATATGGCATATCAAGCCATAGTTCTCTTATGGCCAATTGGCCATATCCATCACCAGTGGCCAATATGGCCACTTCATCATCTTATGGACCTTTAATGGCCATTTGTGTTTTGGAGCCTTCATGGCCCTTCACCTCAATGCAGAACCCATAGCGGAAATTTATGCCCAAATGGGTATTTCTGGTCATTTCCCTCAAATCCAGGGTAAATGGCCCAAATGGCTGTTTTGGGCCATTTGGTCTCATAATGCCCATTTGCGCATTTGCGCACTTTTTGTGCATTTTGCGCACTTTGCGCATTTTGTGCATTTTTTGCGCACTTTGACGCAAAGTGTCCAAAAGACACTTTCCCGCCTTTTGGGCCAGTTTTTGGCTCAGAACCCAAAAGTGGCCAAAACCCCCAAAGGGCCCAGAAACACCTTTCCAAGCTCTGAAGCCATCACATCCATCCTTTTCCCCTCTGCTTTTCCATCTCAAGACCCTTGGACGTAATCTTCTTGCCAATGAACCAATATGCCATAAATGATGTTATATATCATTGTACATCATTTTTCAACAGAAATTCAATGGTGGCAATATCAAATGGTCATTTCAGCATCCCAACATCTCATCACGTCATCAAGGCACCCAATCATTCAGAGGAATCATCAAGACTCAAGAGCAAGTGTTTCAGTGTCAAAGACCAATGACGCCATCAAGCAGTCATTGGGTATTCTCACTCCAAGTATTCCTTCCAATGGAATACTGTCAATTCATTCTCGAGGCGTATTCAAGAGGCAGTTCGAAAAGAAGTTGTCAAGTGTCAAAGCTCCACTCAATCCATCTTGGCAGCCATATTCAGTTCAATACAGTCTGGATCCATCAAGAACTGTATTTCATTTTCAAGCATGGGAAGTTCATTTAACCCAATTCAATTTCAATATTAGCCAGATGTATCAATTCCCAAAACAATCAATACAGACTCAAGGATCAATACAGATCAGTTTTCAGCCTGAAGAACTCAAGCTCCCAACTTTTCACATATACCGGCTACCCTTTCCACCCTGGGGGGTTTTTCCCCAGTTAATTAATATACTTTGATTTTATTTTATCTTTATTTTCTTTTCATTTTAGTTAAGCAAATACTGATATTATTAAGTAAGTCATTTAGCACTTTTTCTCTTTCTCTTTCTTCGCCTGTCAATGGATATTTGGTGGTCATATCCTTACTAGTTCCATTATTCATTTTTGGCAGGTTGAAACAGTGATTAAGGACTTACTTGGTTGGCTCTTTGGCCATTTTGCTTCCCTTTCCTCTTTGCATCTCATCTTGTACCTGCATATCTTTTAGAGGAATCCATTCTTATTATTTTATTTCTTTATTCTTTGGAGTCTTCCAAGTGAGTTCCCTGATTGCTGAGTGCCAGGCCACTCTTGTATTTCCACTACAGCCCCTGTGACATTATATTAATTAACTCATAATTTCTTTTCATTCTGTTCATTCTTTCTTTATAACTTCATTCACTCATTTCATCAAAATTATGATTCTTTTACGCTTATGAACTTAATGATTCATTGTCACCTCTCAATTTTCTTTCATTCATTCTTAATTTTTGAAAATTGAAAGCTGACCCTTTTTTATTTTTATTTTTTTATTTTGTTATTCTTTTTAAAATCTTTTAAGATCATCAAGTTTTCATTTCATTCATAATCCAGGCGTCATCTTGATTTTCTTTGATTTTCAAATTTTTCATCAAGATATTCAGACACATTCTTCACATCAAGATTCATAATTGATTCATTCTTCAAGAATTTTGGTTTTTAAAGAAGAATTCACTTGATTTTGATTGATTGATTGATTTGACATATTTGATATTGACCTCAAGAAAATTGATTGACCTGAAGATTTCATTGATTTTGCTGATTTTTCACATCAAGGATTTTGACATAAACTGATTTTGCCTCAAGAATTCATTTTGATTGATTGATTTTCTGAAAGATTTTGATTTTGATTGATTGATTCATTGATTTTTGACTTCAAGACTTCATTTGATTTTGATTTATTGACGTACTTGAAGATTTTCATTTTGATTCATTCATTTTCCTCAAGATTTGATTGTTGACTCTTTTCACTTCAAGCAAATTTTGATTCTTATTCATTTAATTCAAGTTTATTCCTGATATCATGCCTGTTCAACATTCACCTCCGGCAAGACAGACAAGATCTCAGGCCAGAGCTCAAGCTGTTCTCACTCCAACTCCAAGAGCTCCTCTAGATGGCACCCCAGCAGTTCCTCAACTGAGGGCTCAATTAGATAGAGGACCCCGCATGGAAGGAGCAGCACCATCCAGGAAGGAAGGAAGAGGGCCCAGAAGATCAAGTTCATTTTCAGGAGTAGTTGGCGGATTTCCAGGAACTTCAAGGACTATTTTCAAAGGTCCAGGTGAAGATGGTGAAGAGGAGGAGGAGAATTCTGTGGAAGAGGAAGAGTCTGATGGTACTGAAGGTGTTCCTGCTCCGGTGGAAGCATCCCAAGGTACTGGAAGACCAACTCTAGCCCAGTCTGATCAGCCTGTCTCTCACCAATCTGAACCATCTTTATTGGGCATTATGCAGCAAATGACTCAGATCATGGCCAATCTTCAAGCAGCTTTTTCTGATTCATCAAGACCACCAGCCTTCAAGACTCCATCTATGAAGGCACCAGAATGCTTTGATGGGACTCAGGCCTTCAAAGTTAGAAGCTTTATTCAGTCTTGTCAATTGATATTTCATAATGATCTGGCAAATTTCTCTCAAGACAGAAAGAAAGTTCTCTATGCCACATCATTTCTTATTGGCAGGGCTGCAAAATGGATTGATCCTTCTCTTTCCAATCTCACCAATCAAGACTCAAATTATCTTCTCAATTCTTGGCTTTTATTTGAATCTCAACTCTTCACTCTATTTGGTGACCCGAATGAAGTCAGAAAAGCAGAAGCTGAGTTGGATTCTTTAAGAATGAAAGAAGGTGGGCATGTATCCTTATACATTGCTGATTTCAGAAGTTTAGTCTCAAGAATTGGGGATTGGGGTGAAAGAGCTCTCATCCATCATTTCAGGAAGGGATTGCCATCCAGGATTTTGGATAAATTGGCCTCCCATCCTTCAAGAATTGACTCTCTTCAAGACTTAATGGACGTTACCTTGGAACTTGATACCAGGTACCATGAGAGGCAAAATGAAAAGAGTCATCACCAAGAGAAGAAGCCAGAAGCCTCAAAGTCAAGCTCTTCTCATCCTCAAAATTCTTCAAGCTCAAGTCAAAAGAAGAAGAAGAATTTTCAGAAGAGGGACAAGCCCCATTCTTCTTTATTAAATAAAGATTTCAAGCTCATGAACTCTGAAAAAGAAAGAAGAATCAAAGAGGGTCTTTGTACCTATTGTGGTGGGAAGCATAGTCTTGAGTCTTGTTTCAAAAGGCCTCAAAACAAGCTTACCCAACCGTCAGGCAAATTTCCCAGCCAGGGAAAAGCCTGAGTGAAGATCATGTTGTGTTCGATGGTCTTCACAGTTATCCATCCAGAGAACAATTGTGCATTCTGAATACTGGTGTCAAGAATTCTCTTAAATTTTTTGTTTTTTCTTCTCTTTCTGATGTTTTTTACAGTATTCTCATTTATTCTGGTGCTACCAACTCATTTATTGCAAAGCCGTTTGCTCACAAGTATTCATTGACTACGTCAGAACTTCCAGAGAAGATTCCCCTCATCATTTTAGACTCCTCTGAGTCTCCTTCTTTATTTGTGACTCACCATACTAAATATATGGTTGAGCTCCCTTCCTTCCCAAGCTTTGAATGGGACTTTTTAGTAATTGATACTCCCAAGGGAGAAGACCTCATATTGGGCTTTGACTTTCTTAATCATTTTAATCCGTTTATTGATTGGAGTCAAGGATTGATCAACTTTAATTCTGATCATAAGGACTATAATGATCCTTTAATTTCTTTCAGTAATGACTTTTCTTCTGCCAAATCATGTGCAGCTCTGGTTGGTGATTCTAGAACACCATCATTTCCGTCTTCTGTCCATATTCCTTCCCTTAACTCCCATCAGTCATTACTATCATCTAGAGATGAAGTCTTCAAAGAGATTCAGGATGTTGGAGAATATAATTCTGTATCTTCACTTCATCTCTTCTTTGGGAATATGGACCTTCCTCCTTCATATTATCATGACTCCCTGGAGGAGTTGTGGGATGAAGAGGAAGAGCCAGAAGAAATAGAAACCGTGATGAAGGTTGTTCCTCCTGTTTATCACCAATACTTGGATGTATTCTCCAAGGTGAAAGCAGAGAAACGTCCTCCTCACCGCGCCTGTGATCATCATATCGAGCTGGAGGGGTCTCTACCTCCAGTTGGGGTGATCTACTCTTTATCAAACCAAGAGTCAGATACACTCAGGGCCTACATTTCAGAGAATGTAGAGAAAGGTTTCATCCGGCCAAGCTCCTCTTCTACAGGAGCACCTGTTCTTTTTGTCAAAAAGAAAGATGGTGGCCTCCATTTGTGTGTTGATTACCGCAAACTCAATGCTGTTACTAGGAAGAACAAGTATCCTGTTCCCCCTATGAACCAGCTTCTCACTGTTTTCAATGGTTCTTCTATCTTCTCCAAGATTGATTTGCATGGTGCATATAACCTGCTCAGAATCAAGGAAGGTGATGAACATTTGACTTGTTTTAGAACCAAATATGGTAGTTATGAGTACTTGGTTATGCCTTTTGGGCTTACCAATGCTCCTGCTTCTTTTCAGAATCTTGTCGATGATATTTTTTATGATCTTCTTGATGTTTATGTTGTGGTTTATTTGAATGACATTATGGTCTTTTCCAAATCTGAGGAAGAACATGTCACTCATGTGTCCACTGTTCTTTCCAGACTCAGAGCCAATAACCTCTTTGCTAAGGCGTCCAAATGCCTATTCCATGTTTCTAGTGTAGAGTATTTAGGTTATGTTGTTTCTTCTGAAGGCCTCAAGATGGACCAAGCAATAGTCCAGCAAATTCTCAATTCGCCGCCTCCAAAAAACCTCAAGGCTCTTCAATCATTCCTTGGCTTTGCCAATTTTTACCGCCGCTTCATCAAGAATTATTCAAAGAAAATTAGTTCACTCACAAGTTTCCTCAAGAGAGATTCCCATTTTCCCCTCAATGAGGAAGCTCTTAGACAGTTTCATCAACTCAAAGAGGCATTCACCACTGCTCCAATCCTTTCTCACTTCAATCCTTCTCTACCCACCATTGTAGAGACCAATGCATCAGATTATGCCTTGGGTGCTGTACTGAGTCAGGTCTCTGACTCAGGAAAACATCCCATTGCATTTGATAGCCGCAAGCTTCTCCCAGCTGAGCTCAATTATGAGATTCATGACAAGGAACTCCTTGGCATAGTCTGGGCTCTCAAGCGCTGGAGAGCTTTCCTTCTTTCCACTTCTTCCCCTTTTGAAGTTCTCACCGATCATTCATCTCTTCAATATTTTATGTCTTCCAAGATTCTCACTCGCCGTCAAGCCCGCTGGGCTGAATTTCTATCTGAATTCCATTTCTCAATCACTTACCGCCCTGGCCGCTTGGCCACCCTTCCAGAGGCTTTGTCACCTTGGGACGATGTTTACCCAGAGAGGGGGGAGGATTTCATTGGCAAGAATCCAATGAACTATCAGAAGATAATTAAGCAAGATCAAATTCAAGCCTCAAAGTTTTTTGCAGTCAAGGTGGATTCATTTTCAAATTTGATTGATTCAATTCAGAAGGCAGTGTGGCAAGATTCTCAATATAGAAGTGTCCTTGAAGATTTGGGTAAAGGTAAATCTGTCACAGATTATTCTCTTGATTCCTCTTCCAAACTTCTCCTTTTCAAAGATCGGGTGGTGGTCCCAAATGACCCCACAATTAAACTCAATATACTTCAAAAGCGGCATGACTCTCCTCTAGCTGGACACCCTGGCCAAGAGAAAACTCTCAAACTTGTCAAGCGGGATTTCCACTGGTCCGGCATGACTCAATTCATCAATTATTATGTCTCATCCTGTCAAAAGTGTTCAAGAAACAAAAATATTCATCACAAGAAGTTTGGACTCCTCAAACCTCTTCCAATTCCATATGGTCCTTGGATTTGTCTTTCAATGGATTTCATCACTCAATTGCCACTGTCCAATTCCTTTGACTCAATCCTTGTCATAGTGGACAGATTCTCAAAAATGGCGGTTTTTATTCCAACAATAGCTTCTATCACTTCATTAGATTTGGCCCATTTATTCATCAAGAATATTTTCTCAAAGCATGGCCTTCCTTCAAGCATTGTTAGTGATCGAGGTTCTCTTTTTGTTTCTTCCTTTTGGACCAATCTTTGTCAGCAGCTCAAGATTTCAAGAGATCTGTCAACTGCTTATCACCCAGAAACTGATGGACAGAAAGAGAGGGTAAATCAGATACTAGAACAGTACCTTTGGATGTATGTCAGTTATCATCAAGATGATTGGAACACCTGGCTCCCTCTGGCTGAATTTGCCTACAATAACTCTGACCACTCTTCAACAAAACAATCACCGTTTTTCACTGTTTATGGAAGAGACCCTCATTTTGACTCAGTTCACATCCCTCAAGATACTCCGTCTGGAAAGTTATCAACAAAAATCCAATCAGTACAGCAAGATGTCAATAGAGAACTTGAAGTTGCCATAAACAGGTTTAAGAGGTATGCAGATAAAAGTAGAGAAAGTCTACCTGTTTTCAATCCCGGTGACATGGTATGGCTTTCTTCCAAGAACATCAAATCAACCAGACCCACCAAAAAGCTGTCTGAAAGATGGCTGGGTCCTTTTCCAATCTTGAAGAAAGTCAGTACTCATGCCTACCACCTCAAGCTCCCATCTCAATGGAATTCCATCCACCCAGTTTTCCATATTTCCCTTTTGGAACCAGTCAAGACGTCAACAATCCCAAATAGGCATCAAGAGCCTCCTCCTCCAATAATCATTGAAGAAGAAGAAGAATGGGAAGTCTCTCAAATACTGGACTCAAAGCTCAAGAGAGGAAAATTATGGTATTTGGTGGAATGGAAAGGTTTCAGTCAAGACCCGGAAAGATCCACTTGGGAACCAACTGAAAACCTCAATAATTGTCCTGAACTCGTCAAAGATTTTCACTCATTATATCCTGACAAGCCGGGACCCAATTCTTCAAGAGCTTGCTTTTTTATGGTACTTGGTGGGGAGAGGAATTACCAAAAGTAATTACCACTCCTGGTATGCACCTTTAGGGGTATTCTACTCTTTTGTTGTGAGCATCACCTTGGCCACTCTGTGAGCACTTTGCAAATTTTGGACACAGATCTTTGGCCGGGCTTTTCAACATTCATTTCCAATCTTATGGCCGTTCCACTTGGGACGATGGGCCATTCACTTTTCAATTCATTTCCAAGATTCTAAATTCAAATTAATTCCTTCAGCATTTTTGTTTTTATTTTTATGGCACTGGCGGGAGTGGTAACTACTAAAAGTAAGTTCCTCTCCTGGTGTGCACTTCCCTGAGGGGTCTACAATCTTGTCAAAACATCACCTTGGCCACTTTGTGAGCACCTGGCATCAAATTTCTCCTTCCAGGTCCTTGGCCAATTCCAAAATCAGTTATCAACCTCTGTGATGAAGATTGGAACCTCCTCAAGATTCAATTCAATTTTCTTTTCTTCTTTTCTCTTTCTTATATTTTCATTTTCATTCTTTATTTTTGTTTTATTTTCATTTGGAATTTTCTTTTATCACATCAATTATCACGTCAAAATTTTTCATTCATTTTAAAATTCAACTCAAATGATGAAGCCAATGTCAAAAGAAGATCAAGCAAGTCCTGCGTCAAATGTCAAATTTTTAATATCAGTTTTCAAATTGTTATCTTCATCAGTCCTCTTGAATCACTCTCTCAAAATCTTTCCAATAGCCTCAACAGGCTTCACCTTGTATTGGTGCTCAGGAGCTCACCATTCCAAGGTGGGGGGTACTGTCACAACCATGGCAATTCACCTCCTTGGATCCCCATATGGCATATCAAGCCATAGTTCTCTTATGGCCAATTGGCCATATCCATCACCAGTGGCCAATATGGCCACGTCATCATCTTATGGACCTTTCATGACCATTTGTGTTTTGGAGCCTTCATGGCCCTTCACCTCAATCCAGAACCCATAGTGGCAATTTATGCCCAAATGGGTATTTCTGGTCATTTCCCTCAAAACCAGGGGAAATGGCCCAAATGGCTGTTTTTCGCCATTTGGGCTCATAATGCGCATTTGCGCACTTTTTGCGCACGTTTGCGCATTTGCGCAGTTTTTGCGCACTTTAACGCAAAGTGTCCAAAAGACACTTTCCCGCCTTTGGGGCCAGTTTTTGGCTCAGAACCCAAAAGTGGCCAAAAACCCCAAAGGGCCCAGAAACACCTTTCCAAGCTCTGAAGCCATCAAATCCATCCTTTTCCCCTCTGCTTTTCCATCTCAAGACCTTTGGACATAATCTTCTTGCCAATGAACCAATATGCCATAAATGATGTTATATATCATTGTACATCATTTTTCAACAGCAATTCAATGGTGGAAATATCAAATGGTCATTTCAACATCCCAAAATCTCATCACGTTATCAAGGCACCCAATCATTCAGAGGAATCATCAAGACTCAAGAGCAAGTGTTTCAGCGTCAAAGACCAATGACGCCATCAAGCAGTCATTGGGTATTCTCACTCCAAGTATTCCTTCCAATGGAATACTGTCAATTCATTCTTGAAGCGTATTCAAGAGGCAGTTCCAAAAGAAGTTTTCAAGTGTCAAAGCTCCACTCAATCCATCTTGGCAACCATATTCAGTTCAATACAGTCTGGATCCATCAAGAACTGTATTTCATTTTCAAGCATGGGAAGTTCATTTAACCCAATTCAATTTCAATATTAGCCAGCTGTATCAATTCCCAAAACAATCAATACAGCCTGAAGGATCAATACAGATCAGTTTTCAGCCTGAAGAACTCAAGCTCCCAGCTTTTCACATATACCGGCTACCCTTTCCACCGTGGGGGGTTTTTCCCCAGTTAATTAATATACTTTGATTTTATTTTATCTTTATTTTCTTTTCATTTTAGTTAAGCAAATACTGATATTATTAAGTCAGTCATTTAGCACTTTTTCTCTTTCTCTTTCTTCGCCTGTCAATGGATATTTGGTGGTCATATCCTTACTAGTTCCATTATTCATTTTTGGAAGGTTGAAACAGTGATTAAGGACTTACTTGGTTGGCTCTTTGGCCATTTGGCTTCCCTTTCCTCTTTGCATCTCATCTTGTACCTGCATATCTTTTAGAGGACTCCATTCTTATTATTTTATTTCTTTATTCTTTGGAGTATTCCAAGTGAGTTCCCTGATTGCTGAGTGCCAGGCCACTCTTGTAATTCCACTAGAGCCCCTGTTACACTGATCCACACAGAGATTTTTCATGAGAAGAATTGATGATTGAATTTAATCTGGCCAATACAGGGCTTGTACAGCTTGGACAGGATCTGTACAAGAGATGCAGTGGGATTGAGTGATCATACAGTTTCAGGATGGTGTATCCAAACTGTATTTGGTAATTCCAACCTGTACAGAAGCTCACAGGATGTACTGATGAACCAGACTCCATGCATGTTTTAGCAAGGAATATTGCTGAAACTGGTTACTGATACACACAGTGGTTTGCTGATTTGACATGTTTGAGTGGATGTAAGATTGAATACCCTTACCAATGACTAGTGGTTGTTACATTGTCACTTTCTGAGGTACCAAATTCTGCTTCCCATTCAGAAAGCTTGAAGTTCTTCCTCCTGCCTATTTCCATGAAATGGATAGGAATTTCGGAAGCTACTTGTGGATCATAAGCTGGGTTTATTTTGACATTGTCCAATGGCCATCTTCTGAGGCCATCAGCATTAGTATGGCTTTGGCCCTCTTTCAATATTAGGGTCATATTACCTCTATACTCTAGAATGTCTATTTTCCATCTCAACATGTGTCTGTTAGTATTTTCCATTTTTAGTAAAGATTTTAGTGCTGTGCAGTCAGTGTAGACTTCAAAGACTGCACACTACAGATAATATTGGAGTTGTTATAGGGCCCAGACTAGGCATAAGAATTTTGTATGAGATTCTCAACACCTATCCCCAGAGTCTTTTAGGTTCCTGGAGATGTATAAAACTACCCCTTCCCTTCATTCACCATCTCCAATTTGTCTTTGGCGCAGGGCATGTCTCAATGCTTTACTTCAAGCTGCATTTATGTACAGGTTAGATGATAATTCAAATTGAGGGAGTATCAGGAAAGGTTCATTGGCAAGTTCATGTTTGATCCTCTCAGATGAATCTCTCTTTTCTTTGGTTATCTCAAAAACTACATCTTTTGGGCATAACTTGTATAAACTACTAGTTATATGAGCAAAGGTTTTGATGTGGTTTATGTAGTAGCTAGAAAATCCAAGAAAGGATTGAATCTATCTCATGTTTCTGCAGTACCTATGCTACTTTGTTTTGGTCTATGGCCAGGCCAAGAACTGAGACTTTACCTCCTAGTTCCAATAGCTGTTGTTGGCCAGAATTGCAGTTCTTGAATGAAATTTTCAGATTGATGGCTTTACAACCTCTTAGTACTCTGTATATATATTGCACATGGTCTTCTCATGTCTCTGAGTATATAATGATAGCATCTTTCAGCCTGTGACTCATAACTAGAGCACAAGCATGACAGCCAAATACCATAAATCAATGGTAAAGCCAGGATACCACCAAAACATGGAGCGGAGCCAAATAAGCTCAAAAGGTATCAAATGAAAGAGGAACCCAATTCATTTCTAAATACACACATCCCATAATCATGGGAAAAAGAATAACAAAGCTATTCCCTCTCAAAGTAGTTTCTGAGCACAAACCTTATTTTTCACCTCTCATCCAAAATCCAGAGAAAGAGGCTTAAACCCATCAAATTGGAGCTCTAAGTCAGGGATATCCAAAAGTACTAGCCAAATTGAGCTAGCACCAGAACTACAGGAGTTATGACCAAAATAAGGTCAAATAAGGGTGAAAAAAATATTCACCTCTCATCCAACTTCTACAGTTTTAGTGTGAGATATGCAAAGTGGGGTCTCTTTGGAAAGTGCACAGTTAGGGCTATCTGATGGTTCCATCCATTTCCCCATATCGCATCTAGAACAAAATTTATGGGGCAAACAAGCTCCATAAAGATTTTAAACAAATCATACATATGTACACAAAATCTTATACATGGCGTAACTTTGCCATATTTAATGATAGCAATATTAAATGTGGTACCATTGTTCAGAACACATCCAGGTATACAATGAGCCAGCTTTGAGCTTTATATCTCAAGAGCTGACAAAGGTATGGTAGATTTAAGGTCGAAATCCCATAGTTAAACCAATACAGCCTTGCTGTGGGATAATATCCCATATCTATGATTATGAGGTGTCAAACACACAAAGAAGTCTGGTTATACTTCAATACCTCATATTTTGGCCAATACTAGGGTCCTGTACAGGTTCTGTACAGCATTCTACGCCTAATACATGTCAGAGAAGGGCTATGTGCTCCCCAGATGAAACTTTTCACCCTTTATTGGCAAAAACTGCCCATATGTGGTTTCAAAACAACATCTGAGCCCAATACAGGCTGTACAGGCCTTGTGAAAACCTCAAGCTAGTCCTTGGAAGTGAAAAATCTTCATTTTCTTTATGTGAAAAGGTCTAGAAGACTTTTTCACCCAAATTTAGGATAAAAAGGGGCCTTCTCTCCACCAGAAAAGGTTTCCTCATCGTGCTCTTGAATTCCTACATAGTAAATCTGTCAGAAACAGTTATACTATTGGAAAATAATCAGGCTTCAATTATAATATTGATTATTGTAGTATTTATTATAGCAAAAAAGTGAGAATTATTGCACCCAGGGCTTTCAACATCACTCGCCACCACTATTACTCAATAGTAAAGCCCTTTATACCTCATTTTCAACCTTCAGTATCATCAAAAAAAATTTTTTTAACAATTTTCACCATGTCAAAGGTATTGTCAAACCTTGTAATTAGTCTTTATCAGATTCAATATACACTCAGCCTGAAATTTTGGGGGCCTAGCTGTGTTTTTTTATTTTTGAACCTTTTTTACCACAAAAGTGAGTATTTCCTTTCATTTTCTTAGTTCTGACACTATTGTTTCTTCTTTTTAGGCGTAAAAATTCTATGAAAAAATAATATAAAATATATCTTATCTTTGTTTTTTGAGTGGTATATGACCATATACCACTGTGATTTTCTATTTTAATTGCCTTGTTGCGTGGTTGATCATAATTCAATCACTACAAAACCTTTATTTTTTGGCATGTTTTACATCTTACAACACTTTAAGCCATCAATACTGACCTTTTTTAATTGAAAGGACACCTCTCTTACTGTAAACTAAAATTATTAGATGCATGGTTGGGTATATTGATAAGCTCAATTGCCCTTTACATAATCACTTTTGGATTACACTTTCTAATTAAAAGGTAACCTGTGAGATACTGGTATACAAACAGCATACAAGAGATCCACAAACTGTATTTTTTGACGTGTAATCGATAATTTCAATTGCAATGTCATAATAAAAGGCTATAATATAGAAATAGATAGCCCAGAGGCCATTCTTAGACGTGCAAGCAGCATTTTACAAAGTCTTAACTCACAATAAGCCCTCTTTTTCCTGTTTGATTCAGTGGAAGAAGATTTTATACCACTAGAAACCCAGTCACAGGCCAACATTCCAGTGACACCCTCAGAACCCAAGGCAAGCAAGGGCAAAGGAAAGAGGCACAGTGAAAGCCTTATCACAGCTAAAAAGTGGGACCAATTGCCAGCCAGACAAGTAGAAAACCACAAAGCTCTGCATCAATACAATGTAAACATACCTTAATCACTTGCACAGGGAAGATTAAAATAATTAACCCAGTTTTAACCTCTAAAGGCAAATTTCCCAAATAAGCATACAATAAATTTGTATAAGGCATAGTCAAAGTTAAGTACCCTAAGAACATTAAGTTTTTGACTACTTGCAAACACTGATAATGTCACCTGTAAACCTCAAGAACCTTGGACTCCCAAGGAACCAGCCAGAGGACAGAGAAGGATTGTCCAGAACCAGAAGACCAGGAGGATGACACCTTGGACACAGTGGTGCATGGCAAAACATTGAGGGAATTTATGCCCACTCTGCCATTCACTTTCCAATTCAAAAGAAACCTCAAACCAGAGGACTGGAAGGATATGGATCAAGTTCTTCAGCTCCACCAACTCCTCAAGGACATTTTTCAATGGAGCATGGACAACAAGAGGTTCAACCCTGCATTCCACTTGGAAGAACTTGAAGCAAGTTGCCAGAAGATATGTCTCAAAGAGATATCCCTAAAAGGCCTTATGGTAATCAACAAATATTGGAATGCCATCAGGAAGTTCAGACTTATGGAGGTGAGGGAAACCAGGATAAGGGAGAATCAAGCCAATATAAAGCAATCAAAAAACAGCTGACCCAGACAGGGAATACTCAGATTCCTTCAGGCTCACAAGGAGTAGGCAAGACCAGCTCTCCAGTAGATTCACACCATTCAGGCACCAGCAGATCAGTGTCCAAGGGTCACCATTCTTCACAATCCCAGGTAGTTTCCGTGAGAAGACAAGGGTACAAGGTCAAAAACAAGACATCTTTCAGCCAAAGTCAGAAAGATTCAGACCCAATGATCCAGAATCTCTTTGAATTGGTGAAAGAAGTACACAAGAGCCAAAAATAGTTGTAAATATCTCTAGAATAAGTAGCCCAAATAATAGAAATATTACCCCCACTCAGACAGAACATGATGTTGCTACACCTGAGAGTAAGTTAAACAGTGATTAATTGTGGTTACCAATGTCCCAATTTGCAGTGAAAACTCAAGAATTACTTGATGATTTCAAGAGGTTAAATGAGACATTGCAAAGAAATTCAATCTTAGAAGAGGCTAAAATTAAAGCCCTCCAAGAGAGCTGTGCTCAATTGAGAAACGCCTCTGGAGAAACCAACAACAAACTGAATAAAGTCTTTGAAGAAAAACATAACTTCAAAAGGGACAGGGATTGTCTTGATCAAGAAATAAACAAATTGTTTAATGTCTACCAAAACTTGAAGCCCCAACCAGAAGGCCATGCTTTGGAGAATCCATACCACCAAGAAGAAATGAAACCAGATGCCTTATTGGTGAATAAGGAAAGAGCTCCATCTCAATACCAAGATGGAGATAATATGTCTTATTCTCAGAAGGAAGCCTTGAAACATCTTCCAGAGGCCTCAAGCTGGCCCAAATCTTCTGGAACAGGAGAATATTATCATATGGAGCTCATTGATTATATTGATGGACTCTTCATTGATATACCAAGTATACCAGACTACTGGATTACTGCTAGACTCAATAAAGCATTGCAAGGACATGCCAGTATTTGGTATACAGGGAGAAAAGAAATCCATCGTAGAAGAAGATGGCCATGGTGGAAGAGTCAAATTATCCAAAAGTACAGCAATGGTAATTGGATATGGCAAAAGACCATGTCATTTGAAAATGACAGGTACTCTGTGGACAAAGATCCATATGAGTGGTGTCTTAGACAGTCTAAAAGAATTGAAGCCATTGTTCCTCAAATGAAAATTCAGATCAGGAATCACAAACTCCTAACACAAATGCAAATAGAACCAGATAATGAAGTGAAATGCAGATGCAACCAAAATTGAACTCTAGATGACATTGCAAATACCTTATAAGATGTAAGGAAAAGAACAAATATTGGGAAAAATTCCCCATATAAAAGCAGTAGCTTCAAAGAGAAACAACCTTTCAGGGTAGAGTTCAAAGCCAAAGCCAGAGAATGGGTGGCAGAAGTGGTTAAGAAGAAAAATTCTTGTCACCATTGTGGTCCAATAGACCATTATGCCAACAGCTGTCCAAAGGCAAAGAAGAAAGTCTATACCATTGAGAAAGTACCAGAGGAGGAATCCCCCACAGAGGGTTTTGAATCAGACTCTATGGATGATGCAATCAGAGAACAATCTGATGATTACCATGACCCAAGAGAAGAACTTCTAGTGGAATACCAAGAGGAAACACCACTGGAAATTCAGGACAGACAGTTGGAAGCAGGAATGCCACAGTACATGCAAAGAACAACTTGTGTAAACACACACAAGATGCATAGCAGTTCCTAATAACACCAACTAAAGGAATGGAATACATACATGGGACATCCACAAAGATGAATATTTGTGTCAACAATGCCCAAAACTGATTGATAATTCACAGTGGAGCACACTGCTCAATAGTGGCCAGAAATTATCTAGATCACCACTTCCCAAATTGACAAAAACAGCTCTTGTCAACCAAGGCAATGAACTGCAAAAGTGCATCAGGGAAGATGACATCCATTGGGAAAATAATGAACGAGATGCTTATACCCCATAGCAAAGGTAATATTAGACTCAACCCAGAGTTTGTTGTGCTTGAAGATGCCCAAATCCAAGGGTTTTTATTGGGAACAGAATACCAGAGAATGTATGGCATTGATATTTACAATATTGAAAACAGGCATATTACTATTGGTACAAACAAGGAAAAGAAATTTTCACTTGACATATACCAAATATCTCCCCATGACACTTTAGAAGAGCTTCTGAATGAATTAAGGGAGGGCCAATTCAGAAATACCCTTAGCAGTAAACAAAAACTTAGTTTATTGAAGATGCTAAGTAAAAATAGACCAGCATTTGCCATTGGTGAAGAACCATTAGGCAAAATCAGAGGCCATGATATAGAATTATATCTAGGTGTGGAAAGACCCTATCCACCCATTCTGAGAGGACCTCCATACCCAGAAAATCAGGAAAC